>MU826888.1:85505-168005 GCA_029204205.1 Desmophyllum pertusum | reverse complement strand
AGACATCCTAGTTCAAGAATTGGATCGATCTAGCAAGTTTTCGGCAAACGGTAACAGTCACGTTTTTTGCGGATAACTGTCAAAGTTACGGCGGTCAAAACAAAAGGAAAGGAATGTGGTTAGTGGGGAGAAGCGTTGCGTGATGACACAAATAACGGCTGCGCGCGTAGGAGACTCAGGCGTCAAGCGAATGAAACAAAACAAAAAATGAAACAAATCGTGCAATTCACAATGCAGGACAACAAACCAATCATAGCCGTTTTCTGTTTTGAGCGTGACCTGTGGATTGATGAATTTCGATCCTATGTTTGCGTTTCCTGAGGTTTTCCTGAGGTGTTGACTTGAATTTGCAAATTTGACAGCTATCCAATGTACATTGTTACGCGTCTGATTGCATGGAGGAGCGTGCAGGAAAGAATGTGAGCTGTCGCAATTTTATACAGCATATTCTTCAATTTCCACTTTGTTTAAAGTCCGCGCAGCTTTTCAACAATAGCACAATGAAATACAATGAAATACTACAAGAAAATATATCCGACGAACTCAGTTTGCAAAGGAAAAGCGTGGTTTCGTGACTATCTTGCGATGTGGTGTCATTTTACAAAATCCACCTTTTACAAATCCATGTTTTACAAATCCATGTTTTACAAAATCCATGTTTTACAAATCCATGTTTTTACAAATCCATGTTTTACAAATCCATGTTTTACAAATCCATGTTTTACAAAATCCATGTTTTACAAATCCATGTTTTACAAATCCATGTTTTACAAATCCAGTCCATGTTTTACAAATCCAGTCCAGTCCATGTTTTACAGTATGCCGTTATATTGTGTTTACATACACACCAATGCATGATAGTTTTTAATTGTTATGTATTGGTGTGTATGTGAACACATTATTGTTTACTTATATCTTTTCATTTCCTATGTTACTTATATTACTTTATTTTAAGAGCGCATTTGAAAATTCTCAAATTGATATTTTGCGCTATATAAATCAATAAATTATTATTATAATAAATTATTAAAATGGCATTGCGATATTTTTTTTTCTGACAGATACACTGTGATGCTTCGCTGCTGGAATGCAAATCCAAAGATGAGACCAACATTTGAGGAAACTGAGTGATGAACTTCATCGAATGCTTAAACAAGAAACAGTAAGTTAACTTTAGTAAAAATCAACTGAGTTCCGGAATAACTTTTAATTTCCCATTACCAGAATGCGATCTAATCAAATTATACTCCCTTCTGATGTTCACAGTCAAAATGCTATTAGCATACTGTAATACGCTGAGTCGAGGCTCTCCGAGCGTACACTCTCGTAAGCAGACATCTCTATACTTACGGCCGCCATGACAAAAACTCCGTTTGAATTTTATAGCTCATACAAACTAGCTATATTAACATATTACTGTAAGCGGCCAGCTCCAGTTGCGGAGTATGACCCAAGACGCAATTTTTCCAATAACTTAGCCTGCGGGCAAGCTCTCTTGGGTTTTTTTGGGGGGGTGGGGGGGGGGGGGGGGGGGGGGGAGGGGTAGCGGGAGAGGAACATTACTATTTATAATCCGTGTTTCTCTATAAGTTTTGTTGTAATTTATACTTGTGATTCTTCACAGGACTATTTGGAACCAGTCGACTATAAAGAAGAACCAAGCTATATGACAGTAATGTACACCTCTAAGGAAAATGTATCATCGGCTTAACACATGCAGTCCAACTCCTCGAAACATAGCTGTTACGTCTGAGAAGCAATCGGACAGAATGGACCGGTCTTAGCTGACCTTTACTTCAATTTGTTCAGTTACTACACTGAAGAAAGAGGAGTGATATCCGATAGCGTCCCATTGGGGGGGGGGGGGTCACTCAGGTATTTTCGTGACGGGGAAGTGCCGGTGAATGAGGCAAAAATTTTACGACCCCCCCAAAAGTCCCATTAGGCTAAGCCTTGGTGCTTTGGTACCGCACAGGGTGAAAAAAACCTTTCACTCGCAGGAGTGTTAACTTCAAAAACAGTAAACTGAGGAAACATTATTGAATTTCATTTTGCAAGATTGTTAAAACAAACAGCACCACTTGAATGTACTGCTCAATGGCTTTAAGTTCAATAGTCACAAACTAGGGTTTTCATCCACAGACTCAAAAGGTACAACCGCAATTATTGACTCAAGGTCAGTGGACTCTTGTTGCGAAATGATTAAAATCCATAGACTTCCGTCCCATACCCATGGGTTAATTTTTGTACTCCTAATAAAATAATTATAATTAGCTTAATGTATTAAGGATTAGCATACTTTTAGATTTTTAAGTGATAATTTCTGTTTATATCTTTTGCAGTTTCAGTTTTAAACTTTGAAATAAACTCAAACACTACAAAACATTAGCTGTGATAAACAATTTCCGTGTATCGCAAGCTGCCAATGAGTGGAATAATCTCGATACAAGCATTTAAGACACGACTTTAATATCTTTCGCTTTTTAAAAGAGATTTAAAATAGATTCATTCAACTGACTGTTTCACATCCCCAATATAGTTATAAATGTAATTAAAAATAACTACAGCAAATTCGCGAGTAACGTTGTTGATATCTAGATAATTTATGTGGTTTGCCAGGAAAATATTCCCCCATCAGGAATGCATGACTAAGTTGTTAAATTTAATCGTGTCTGGCCTAGTGCGTTGCGCGTTTGTCAGAAATATTTACTTCTCCGTTCCGACTAAAAATAAACAGTACACTTGCTTTTCTCCTTGAATTAAATTATTGTTGTACGGCGTTGTTTTTTTTCCGTTCCGACTAAAAAGTAGACGAAAATATTATTTTATCCTTAGAAAACGAGCACCGTATTAATGTAAAATTTCACTGATACGTTCGACCCAATAATTTTGATTATACACGTTTGATGAACTTGCTTTGCAACTGACGTCATCGCCGTCAGGTTTGGTCAACTCGGTCAACCTCGATCCCATGCTCTCTCCAAGGGAGGAAAAGGAGAGCGAGCCTGATATCGAGCTTGCTGGTTGGTAACCATTACAAAATACATTTCTAATTAGCTTGTCATCCAACATGGCCGCCAGGATCTTCGTCATTTGAATCTCTCGAGAATGGTTGCAAACCAGCAATGTTACGAGACCATTAACCGTTTTTCGATCATTCCTATGTTTATCCGTTGTTTAAAAACCTTTTTGAAATCCAACAGTAGCTATTCTGTGGAAATAAAATAATTACTTAAGCCAAAACTGAATGAGTGTTTCTAGAGAGTGTTATCTCAAGTAAATAGCACGTTTAACCCTATTCTGCCTGGGGGGGGGGGGGGGGGGGGGGGCGGGAGGGGGAGGCAGAAAGTGCCCCCGCTGACTTCAAATTTATCGTACTTAAAGAGCATTCAAGCAATCATAGCCAAACGTTATGACTTTTCCTAAACATTATCTGGAAACATTTGGTGTGTCAATTTTTGATCACATGACTTGATGTTTCCATAGCAACCAATTTTTGACAGGCCGTTATAGCCAAATTTGGTATTTTCAGCTCAATTTTCAGTTTTCATGAATTTCCGCTTTCTATGAATAGTTTCCTCCAAAATGTTTGCAATTGTTGCATCCTTATATTGTTTTCGATGTTTGCGAATCAAATTTGGTGATTTTCTGACATTTCTGAACAATTTAAAAATCCAAGATGGCGGATCCAAGATGGCGGACAGTTTTAAAGTATGACGTTATTTTGGCATGATATGATATCACAATTGATTCGTGATTGTCACTACAATAAACATGTTTGAATGCTTTATACACCACATAAGTTTCATTTTTATAGCACAAATACTTTTCGACTGTACAGATCGTTTTACCCAAATCTGTTGTTCTTTTTTAGCATAATTTTCAGTTTTCATAAAATTTTTGCTTTTTACGATGAAATCCTTCCAAAATCTTTGCCGTTTTAGCATCTTTATATTTTTCTTGATTTTTTCAAAACAAATTTGGAGATTTTCTGACATTTCTGAACAATTTAGAAATCCAAGATTTAGGATCCAAGATGGCGGATTTTTTAATGCAAGACGTCATTATGGCATGTATGACGTCGTAATTGACACGTGACTGCCACTAAAATAAAGATTTTCGGATGCTTTTACACACCATGTAAGTTTCATTTTCATAGCGTCAATACTTTTCGAGGAGATACATGGGGGGGGGGGGGGGGGGCACTATCTTACAAATAAATGACCATGCAAGTAATGTTATAGAAGCCGCATATCAAGTTCCACCCCACAGATAACGAACACAAAAACTGAGCTTATGCTTAGTTTTATTTTGTAGTATTTTTTTTTCTCGGTATATTAACATATTGTATTGTTAGAGGCCTAATCAGCCTCATCAACCCGACGATAAATAAAGTTATTCGTTATTCATTAAGCTTGGGATCAGAGCAAGGCTTTCAGTTCATTCAAATCGGTTTAATCAAATGGTAGTGACTTTATTCATTAAATACTCAATCACTGTTAATGGATTTCTAGCTTTCTGATTGGCTCCTCACTCACATGTTATCAGCTCATAACACCGATTCTGCCAAATATGGTAGCTCATAAAACCCTTTGGGCCGATTATTTAAACGACGTTTAGACATCGCTTAAAAAGGTCATGGTCTAAACCGGGTTTAAACCGGGGAACCGGATTATTTAAACGTCCTTTATTTTAAACCTCGCCTAAGCGGTGTCTAAACACAGGCTAGTAAACAATAGCAACTTAGACCTGGTCATGAGTAGGTTTAGACGTCGTTTAACGCTTTTATTAGTGAAGGTTTGTGTCATGGATGGAAGTTCGAAGTATAGAACGTTACAGGAATAGGATAACAAGCTGATTCCGAAGATTAAGACAGTTGAGGGATAGTTTAAATCCGCTAGAAGAATACGACGATGACAATTTCCCTTACCGTACAAAACAGTCTAATTTCCGTCGACGGTTTAGGCTCAGGAAAGAAGCAAGTTTTAATAGTGGATATTTATATCATACTAAGTGTCCAAGAAAAAAAGTTTAGTTCAATAGCATGTCCTTATTGTTCCATAAAATGAAAACCAATAAGTATCTTCAAAATTATTTCGCAAGTCATTAATAAAAATAATCCAATAGTTCCCTGTAGAAAGCAGGTAATTTTTGGCTAACATTATTTACGTTATAATTGCACTTCAGGATGAAAGATATCCCATCAAGTTTTGCGAAGAAAAAGTTTTGAATTGTTTTCCATGTGTTATCATTACAGCGATTATAGCGTAGAAAATTGCGCAAATCCGACTAAGCAAAAACTCGAATTTTTAAAGCGCGGTTTGAGAAAACAATAGCTAGACTTGTTGAACCACGTTTAAACGTGGCCTCCGTGAAATGCGGCTAATCCGCGTTCTAATAACGCAATTTAGACTCAGCTTAGCCGTGGTCTATGGAAGCCTTGTCTAAACCTCGATTTAGCCTTAAACCAAGTCTAACTTAGACTTCGTTTAAATAATCGGCCCTTTGTGACCAGATATGATAAATAACGCGCATTCTCGACAATTTTGTGCAAGACGGTTTGTTCCCTGTGACAGTGACATTTGAAAAAGATGGCTAAACTCATTAAGTACAACATATTGGCTCTTCTAAATCAAACACAAAGTAAGTCTACTAAATAATGCACGAAGTTTGGAACGAAACATTTCATGGAAATGCCTGTAAATGTACAACAAATGTGACTGAACGAGCGCTAAGAGCTGCCCGAAACAATTGATGGGAAGATCCCAAAACCGACACCAATTCGTCAAAAAAAATTAAAACCTCTTTTACACCACAAGTTTGAGCTTAGCCTATTCAGTATTGTTACCTTGTATTTATCGAATACGACACTTAAGCTTAAATACTGCAATTCGTCAAGCGTTGGAGATGGAACAATCCAAGATCACTTCTTGAAATTATCTTTGAAGATCACTCTCTTTCTCTCCATCCATGTGGAAATTAAAATTGAAAGTTTCCTTAAATTTGTTCTTTACCTCAGTGAACTTGATTTTAAGCTCAGTTCCGTTTCTGTAGTCGCACACGATTACAAGTAAAACCCTTGCTTCGTTCAACTGAATATAATGTTCAGCTCCACAGTTATTTCGGATCTTCCCATTTTAAGCTAAACCATTTGCACAAGTTTCCAGAACTGTTATAAATACGAAACTTTAGAAGCAATTAAGCGAATATCAATCCGAAGAAAACATTGTCTTGCTCTCTTTTCATTCAACTTGCTAACTGAACACCGCGACAGACGTTTTTGGGTGTGTTTCTTTGGGAAAATCCAAATCCGGATTTTTGAATCCAAAAAGCGTTTCTTTATTAAAATCCGAAAATGGATTATGAATCCGAAAAAAATGTAATACAGAAGTTTAACCTAAAGTTAGAAAAGTTTCAATAAACAATAATTATTATTTTATGCGCCCGTTGGCTATTTATCATCTCATATCAAACGCGGGCTCATGGAATAATATTGCTAAATATCTGGCCATTATGTTTAAGCAGGGTTGTGTATTAGGAATCTGAACAGATCGGATAATGACCCAATATATGATATGGGGCGTATTTTGATAACAATAGTACATCACAGTCAAATATAGACTTTATTATCTGGAGCTTTCTTGCTTCCAAGGAACAATTCTTAGTTGCCTTTTAATCCTGGGGCTAAGTGTTTAGCATTTAAATCAGATTACAGTAAAGACCCGATCAAACGGTCACAACATTCTCACAACATTTGTTGTGACCATGCCCGGTCAAACGGCCACAACATTTCAAGAACAAAAGAAATGTTGTCACGACATTGTTGTGAGGGGTGGTCAAACGGTCTCAACATCGGCTCACAACAAATGTTGTGACAAATGTTGTGACCGCAATGTATAAAGATCGGATCAAACGAACACAACAGTGGACGCGGCGTAAAACTCTCGCTTTGTTTGACAGGCAGATGGTGTCTACTCTTTGGTACTCTCAACTCGTTTGACCGTTTTGACCGCGGGCTGATGATCATATAGTTGATGAGAGTCGTACAACTCTCGTTATTGAACCGACCTTTGACCTGGCAAACATTTGCACACTGTATGCATTCATTCTAAGGTTGATATAGTAATAAAGTATGTATGTATATAGCACGTTACTGCTGATTGCGCAAAACAGATTTGGAAGTAATATATCAAACGCGATTATAGTGTTTCATCCGGCTTCCAAACCCAGAGAAGAGAGTTGAAAACACTGTTGACTCCCGATAACTCGAACCTTCAAGGGAAATTAAAAAAACGTTCAAGTTAACGGGAGTTCGAGTTATCGAAAGTAAAGTTAGTACCAACATGACCTGAAGGGAAATCGAATTTACTTTAAGTTCTAGCTATCGAGGGTTTGAGTTATCGGTAGCCAACCTGTATGACGCGCAGCGGAGTATTTTTGGAGAAATTCGAGGAGTTTAGAAATCGGATGAAACACTATTTCGAGTGTTTAATATATAAATTATTCTCAATCGAAACAATTTTAACCTAAGCAGTAAACGAGAAATTAAATCCTAAAAATCTATGCTATTCAAGACCAGGTATCCAAACCTTACGTCCCAGTTATGATTTCCTTTGCTATAGTTTGATGAATCATTAATGAATTTGCGTATAAAAAGTCTGAGACGAAAATCACAATCAACATTTGTTCATTTGAATCAAAGTCAAGCAAACAAAAATCAAGCCATGAACGAGGCATGGCTATTGTTATAGGCCTTATGCATGTACATTTACTGTAAATTGTCGTGAAATACTGTTGCATACGATCCGTCACGTGTGATATCAGCTTTCCAGCCTTCCCATTGGTTGTTGAACATTGTTTTCTCAAAAAAAAAATTCCATCTGTTGTTCAACGATTTTTTGATCCATGGATTATTTTCTTCCGTTTCTCTGTTTTCAGGGGGGACTATGCTGCTGGCGTGTATCGCAGTAGTAGGTGTGGGTGCTATTACTGTAGGTGACTCAATGTCTATTTTCTTGTTATAGACATAGATATCCGAGGTAATGGCTTGGAAAATTATGCAAACACCAACAAATGCCATGAATGCTACTTTCTTGGCTTCCTGAAAAGGAAATAGAAACATCGTCTGTGAGCTGTCAGTCTGTGCTCTGCAAATGAGTTATGTAACAGAACGTATGGGGCCATTCTTTTGACTCGTCGCGCAGTCTTGAACTTTCGTTGGGGAAAAATGATTGTGTGACGAGCTAAAGAAATGTCTATGTTTGGGGGATATAAAAGTTACTTTGGAGACATCATGTTAACTTGTCACCCAATTTTGATTCTCGTTGGGGAGAAGAGAGTGCGTGACGAGCTAAAAGAGTGTATACCTTGCTGCACATAACAGTTCCTCTGGAGACATTATTTTGACTTGTCACGTAATCTCAATTGACTCTCGTTTGGGAGGACAGATTGCGTTACGAGCTAAACTAAAGGAGTGCCTATAATGGAGGATGTACAGTTGTAACAGTTACCCTGGGTAGGAACAACTGGAAATAATGCCCTGAATTCCAGAATGTCCAATTTCCTTCCAGCATAAATAAAACGTGGATGTCTCCACCTGACTATCGTGGAACAGGCATGGGCAGAAGATGCAATATGCAATGGCAATCTTCAGATATAATCAAATGATGAAGTTGTAAGTCTCTAAAATGAGGATACATGGACTCTCATCAAGAAGATAGAGAACATTATAAATTGAAGTATGACACACAAAACTACTAACTAAAGGGAACTCGGAAGTATTCCATGTTAGCTGAAGAGATCATGGGCACAGACTGACAGCTTTTAAAACCATTGCACTCCCAGGAGGGTCAAAGCTCAAAATAAAATAAAACATTCCAAAATATGGAAAACCGAAATTTGTAGCGCATGATAGTACTTCTCAATAACTTTTGTTTGAATGGTCACGCACTAAGGTTTTATAGTGAGAAACACAACAATTCACATGATGCTGATTCTGGGAGTGAAAGGGGTCCAATATGTGAAATCAAACAAAATAAAATGCTCTACTCACTATGATCCCTTTGTGATACCACCACGTCTAGAGAAACATAAAAGAACATACAAATGAATGGACATGTATTATACCATAGAACGTTCTGTAATCTGATGCTTATACACTCCTGATTGTTATTTGTAGTGTTTGCATGGACTATAATTAAAGAGCTAAATGGGCAAAAACGTCCCCTTGGTTAATCGGTTCCTTTTGTTTCTTTTGTTTACCAAAAAAACAAGGGGACAGTTTTGCCCAGAGACCTTCAATTGTTGTGCTTCCAACTCAGACTCTGATTCAAATTACACCACTAGTGTAAACCAGCCCTTATTCATTCTCGTCCCCAGAGGCGACAATCCTTTTGGTCAGCATCAAGAATCGGGACCTCTGGTCGGTTCCAACACCGGAAGTCCGCGAATCTTGGACTTCCCGTCAAATCTGATTGGCTGAGAATACAGAACGTGTACTCTGCGCATGTTCGACAAATTGGTTCTGGCCAGAGGTCCAGATTCGTGGTGCTGACCAAAATGATCGTGGCCTCTTGGGACGAGAATGGCAAACAGTAATTAATACATGTATGATGTAGTTGTGTTGTTTTTTTTGCAGTCTATAACGTTTCTAATGTACATACATGTACATGTGGTCCTATGTACTGTGTACGGTGCAGTATTTGATTTTCACTGTTTAAGAAAATAGCACTTGGTTAGCGAAAGCTACTTTGGTCACTGTGCACATATTCTGTAACAATTTTGATTTTATCTTCGTTTTCTTTATGTATTTTGATTGTACTGTATTTCTGTATTTTCTCTTTTTGACAAACAGTGTAGGATAATAAAAAACTGAAAACTGAAACTGAAACTGAAACTATTGTCATATAGTGTTACTGACAATATTTTTGCATTGTTTACACAAATTTACAAATGATGTATCATATCATGCATGTTATAATATTATAAACATATTGTCTTGTATCTACTTACAATGACACCCCCAATCACGCTGCTAACTGAAATCACAATGAAAAAAAATAATAATAAATTAAAAGACGTATTAAAAATTTTAAAAAAACTTTTCATAAAACAGTTCGTGTTTGACTTTTGCAAGTTGCTTACTGTGCCTTTCAATGACATTATTGTGAACTATACTCAATCAACCGTTGCATTTTTTTCTGCCGTCAATTGAAGGGCTCAGGGCAAAAATGTCCTCTTGTTTTTTTGGAAACAAAAGAAACAGCCAAAGGATTGAACAAAAGAAACTAACGGAACCAATTACACCAAGGGAACGTTTTTTCAATCATCTTAGTGAATATCTCAGAAAACAGAAGATCACTTCAATGGTACAAAAGGTCATGTGACCTTGATTTTTTTTTTTCAAGGTCCATTCAGGGTTAGTCTCCTTCACAACCATTATTTGGCTCATCACGCAACGCTCTCCTCCGCCGCTAATGGCTGGTTAAATCCGAACCGCATTCCTTTCCTTTTGTTTTGACCGCAGCAACATTGACACGTATTGTCTTTTGACAATATTTCTTAAAGGGACACTGTCCTGATTTTAGCATGATTTGGGGAAGCTCAGAAACATAATTTATCTAGATCATAGGAAGTTGATCAATAATGGTTTGATTCTGTAGAATAACACTCGACAAATGACAGGAACCCATTAGGAAGTGAGGATGACGAACGACAGCGAGGATGGAAATGGATTGCAATATGGATTTTTGAAAAAACGTCAGGATGTCAGTTTTTCAAAGTTTCAAATTTGGCTCGGAAATCTTTGAAATTTTGCAAAACTTTTGTTGCAGTGTGGAATTTCTTGAAGAAATTGCTTTTTATCATTAATTTTAGTTAGAGTTTATTAAGTTCTTATTTCATAGATTTAGGGACCATTTGATGCATTTATAACGGTTTTGAGCAAATACGCCGGGACAGTGTCCCTTTAACATTACATACGTTTTTTCTTCAGTAAAACCGTGTTTTAGTTTGATGTCTGGCGTGCGTCAAATTCAAAAGGTGGCATACGGGCATGCATTTGACGTTTCCGATGCTACTGTCACAATAAGACACGACCTTTGATTGGTGTAGTTGAAGGGTAGTTGCCAAATTTTGGCGTGACTTACTCTCGGTTATGGGAGCAAAGCTGTGATTGGATAAGCCCCGTAAAGGAATGTGGTTCAGATTTAAGCAGCCGTTAGTGGGGGAGGAGAGCATTGCGTGATGTGCCAAATATTAAACGGCTGCGTAGGAGACTAGTTCAGGGTTGGTTGTCATTGTCATTATGATTGATGGTAGAGAAAAACTGCAACCGTTCACTGCTGGACTTTGAACTAATCAGAGCTTGCATGTTATTGAATGTCACAGTACAACTATCATCAGACATACATGTACTTGTAAACTGATAAAAATGGCATTGTAAGAAAAAAATTATAAATTAAAAACAATTTATTAATTAATGGATTGAAAAAATTATAATAATTATTATTATAATTTACACATCAGGGCCCGGTTGTTCAAAAACCGATTAACGCAAATCCAGGATTAAAAGTTAATCAAGCTTTTAATTTCAATTGTATAAAAATGTTTTTCTCTGCTAATGTTTTGTAAAGTTTGAGATTAGTCAAAGTCAACACAAAAGGACAAAAATTATAAACAGAAAACCTCACTGAAAAGTTACCAAACTGACATCAAAATACGCGCTAATCCTGGATTCGCTTAATAGTCCTTTGAACAACCCGGCCCAGAACTTATAAGTAGCAAAATATGACAAAAAGTAACTTACTTAACATGTTAACGGCTATAAGATACATCATGGAATCATCTGCTGCTTTGACAAAGCTCATAATCAGTGTAATCTGTTCATAGAAATTATGAATATTACAGATGGCATCAAAAATTTAATGAATCTTACCATTACCCAATATCTGAATTTTGTTTATAAAATTATGTAAATCAATGGGGGAAAAATATATTATTCATCAAATGCACAGTAGTTTGGGCAAGGGATGTACAAATGTGTAAGGTTAAAAAATAATTTAATAAAAACATATTTTAAGCTTCCAATCCTAAATAATAAGTACCCTAAAGAGCCCATCACTAGGAGCAAGCAACTGGACTGGATTCGTGTCACGGCGTTTTACAGACCAGGTTATTTTTAGATTCGCTTTTCCCGCGAATTCGTATTCCCGCCAGACAATCAAACGTTTTTTTCCTAGTATGTAATCATTAATTGGCGTTACCGCGTAACAAAGGCCGCAATTAGGTTGCCATCTTTTTATTTTCTTTTATTTCATTTCATATTACACATGGGACCAGAAACACATTTTCCGGGAAAAAGGAATTCTAAAAATAAACCGGTCTGTAAAAACGCTGTGACATAGGCGTAGTGTCGGAGTTGCTCGCTCCGGCTAATGGGCTCCTGGTACCTTGTCTTCTAAATAAGTGTCCCCCTTGATCATGAGCTCCATAAATTAAAATATATAATTATATGATAACACTACACGGTACTTGAAAAATTATCAATGATACCTTAGTGTTACATAAGGGATTACCCCCTATATATAATATTATATTGTGCAAAATGCAAATTGATAGCTGATCAGTCATGGGATGTTTTTTTAATCAAATGCCCTGCCAATGTAAACTTGTTTGATTGAGCTTCTATTTTAAAACTGCATGAAACATGCAATTTGAAAATATACCATGTAACTCTAAAAATAAGAATATATATATAATTATATAAAAAAAATAATTCAAAAATGTTTTAATATTATTGCAACTCATTTTGTCAGTAATGGTTGTAGAAAATGGTTGTGTCAGCTGTTTAATTTAAATATACCAGTTGATTGAGTTAAGTTGGCTGAACACAGTTTTACTACCAAATCTTCATTATGACATTATTTTTTAACGTTAATAGTTTGTGAGCCCAAACTTGGCACACTTGTAATTCAGTCACAGGTCTCTGATTTTCTTGCTTATTTAAAGGATTTATGCCATTTCCATGGAAACGGATCAGCTTGAAAACAGCTAAAAACTGTTAGGTTTTTCCACTTTGCAAAAAATCCACTCATTACATTTTTATCTTAAATTGCTAACATTACAAATGATGCAAGTAGATTGTTATGACATGGACTTGACATCATTCTAACAAATGGTTTATGAATTATTTTTGAAAATGCATTTTTGATTGCACTGCGAAATTCCTCTGTTAGATTTTAATTTGTATACTTTTAAAGGTTGAGTTGTGATCGTTTGTTAAATCATGCAAAGATTCGTCGATTTCTAATGAGTGGATTTGAAGAAATCGCCGTTTGTTTACACTGTCGCGCGGTCACAGATTTTCACCAAAGTGCGCATGCGCAGCATTCAATTGGGTTCTTCGGGTTCTCGCGGCAACGATAAAAAACCTGCAAAATGGCTGGGTTCTTTGAGTCCTGACTTTTTCTGACATGTACTGTAATTTCTAACATAACTTTTAACAGGCAACAGACTGTGTAATTTTTTAGCACTTTGTAATCCACAAAAACCAGCAGGGAACAAATAATTATAAAAATGATTGCTGTATCGGCGCCGTGTTTGTTTTTCTCGACCATCGTGCGCGCGCTACATCGCGTCATGCACTGAATGAAAATTGCAGAGCGCGCACAAACTGTGTTTGGCCACCTTAAATACACTACCTGTAACTTACATCAAAATGGTTAGGCCCAGCCCCTTTTATAACAGAATGTCTTGTTTATAAAAGCATTGTTTAAGTGTCTCAGATTATAAAATATATTATTCTACAGTACATACCAGTACAATCAGTCCTGTGATTCCTGCAAGAGCTCTTAGCATTAATTTCTGTAAATAAAGATAACATTCAGCATTGGTTTACTTCTACTGACATCTAGGCGGATCCAGGATTTTTCGATAGGGGGAGTCCCAGGGTATTTCCGAAAATGTGAAGTAGATTAAAGGAAAATTTTTGGAAGTAGATGGCAGTAGTAAAGGTGCGAAGGGAGGTGCTTGGGAGCCTCCCGCATAAAAAAAAATGAGATTTTAGGCTCTGAAAAGTTTATTTTGGTGGATCCTGGAGTGGTTTTGCTATGGATGATAGAGAAAGCAAAAAAACCCTAAGGTCTGATAGGGGGGTACGGACCCCCAATCAAACAAAATCGAACAAATTATGCGAATCAAATACCAATCTCAAACCCAGAGTCAACGGTCTCATCGGTCAGCGGTTGTCGTCACCAGGTTAGACTTGGGGGAATGGAATTTTGAATACCAGAAATCTGGGATTCCGGTTTGTTGTTTGTTATGTCAGCCAATCAAAAAATTCCATTCCACCAGAGTCTAACCTGGCGACGACAACCGCTGACCGAGTAGACTGCTTGCAGCCCGATTGTGTATTTCGAGAGAAAAACAGGCTGCAAGCAGTCTACTGACTGAGGAGACCATTGACTCTGGGTACGAGATTGATCAAATACAATCAAACATTTTATTTCTAAACTCTTGATGTAATATTGACCGCTGTGAGCTCGTACCCAGAATCAATGGTCTCATTGGTCAGCGGTGGCCGTCGCCAGGTTATAGACTCTGGATGAATGGAATGCACGTAAACATCTCATTTCTTTATTGGCTGTTCTTGATGTAACAATGAATGGGAGCGGAAGTGACCGGAATACCAGATTTTCCATTCCCCCAGAGTTCCACCTGGCGACGACCAACCGCTGACCGAGGAGACTGTGGCCTCTGGGTACTAGATTTGGGTGTTAGCTTCATTAGCCCAGAAATTGTCGTGATAGCACTACAAAGATCTATGGAGACGCTCACACAATAATAATTTATTGTGAAACTTTGGATCATGTATCTTATGGGGGTCCTCGGCCGATACATCGGTCGATACATCGGCCGATATATCGATTGATATATCGGCCGATACTCGACCGACACTCGACCGATACTCGACCGATACTCGGTCGATTTCTCGACCGAGTATCGGTCGATATATCGACCGAGTATCGGTCGAGTATCGATCGATTGTCGGTCGCGATATATCGACCGATGGCCCTCATGATATCGGCGCGATATTGTCGGTGGTGTATCGGTCAACTATCGGTTACATATCGGTCGACTGTCGATCCTAACTCGATCGACATATCGGCCGATATATCGACCATTACATTTACATTTACCATTTATTTGCCTCCATCTTTATGATGATTCTTGCAAATCGGTCAGCGGTCAAGGAAAAATACAATAGAGAATAAAACAAATAGAAAATAATAATCTAGAAACGATTTGTAAATGCATGGTTCTAAACGCCTTAAGGGATGAAGCCTCGACTGCCTCTGCTGGCAGAGCGTTCCAGTCACGAATTGTTCTCGGAAAAAAGGAGTTTTTATTTCAATCACCAAAGCTGTCCTTCACTATAAATCTGAGTATATCCTAGAACATCTCTATTTACCAATTGACATCTGACCCGCCATGTTATCATTTCACAACGTGCGAAAACTGCTAAACAGTTACCCAAATTACACAACAGCGGAAATCCACCAGTTTTTGAAGTAGGTAATTAAAACAATGAAGCAGGTAAAACATAACTCGTAATTTTGACACTTAAATGTTTTATTTTTTCATAGACCGATATACTCGGGAAGTATCGGTGAAGTATCGGTAAAGTATCGGTGAAGTATCGGTAAAGTATCGGTAAGTATCGGTGAAGTGTCGGTGTACTGCCAAACTATATCGGCCGACATGTATATCGGCCGATATGTCGGCCGATATAGCTGTCCATGCCAACCGAGTATCGGTCGAGTATCGACCGAGACATCGACCGAGTATCGATCGAGTATCGATCGAGTATCGATCGAGTCTCGGTCGAGTATCGTCCGATATATCGACCGATATATCGGCCGATGTATCGACCGATGTATCGGCCGAGGCCCCCCATAAGATACATGATCCAACTTTTGCTGAAAAGAGAGCGTGGGGGTGGGGAGCACGTACAGATTACGACATGAAACCCATGCCCACCCAAAGCTTTGAAATGAAATCATCCACCACTCGTAACACAAAAAATAACAGATATGAAGAAGGCAAAGGAGAAACGGCATGTTCGTATACACAACCAGGAAAAAAGTATCGAGGAAAAATAATAAAAATAACAAGAAATGTACTCATTGTCGGCAAGCCACCAGCCCTTCCCCCCTGACAAATGCCTTGCAGCTGGGCCTTTGTCGCTTGTAAACCGTAAAAATCGTGAAGCAAATTCGCCCAGAATTTGAAATTAACCAAATAAAATACGTTCGTAACTATTTATATCAAGGCTTCCTACCGTAAAAGGAGAAACCTCGTAGTACAACGGGGCATTTTCGCTCGGAACCATCTTGGAAATCTGTTTGATCCGATCTGTCATGTGAGATGTACTCGGAAATATTCGGAACTGTTCGGCTATCTTCGGAAAAGTGTCGTAATATTCCAAAATCAAAATGGAGGTCAACAGCGACAACAGTGACAAGAAAGGACTTCTGGATGGACGGCCGGCTTACACTCCGCCTTACTCTCCTACTAACGAGTTTGATAATGCACTTTTCCACGAGAAAGGAAGAAGCCCTAAAGAAGTAAGTACATTTTTTGAAAGTGACTTGTTTCAGACTGTGTTCAGTCGCGATCAGTTGTGCATGATAAATGCTCACTTCGGATTTTGAAGCTTATTTTATTTCCATGTATTTCCAAAAGCGTTAAGATCTCAAATAGTCTATCATTTTGCTGTATACTGATAATCCATTAATGATTATATGATTCCGTAATTTAGCTTATTATTATGCATGATCGATTAAAACTTGTCGTCCAAATAAAATTAGTATTCTTCATTTGATTTTATTTGACGGTGCATGCACATGTACATGTAAATCACTAGTCTTAATGGTCAAGTCCTAGCCGTTTGCTTATAAAAAAATGTGATTAAAATATTTAACAAATCAATTATTCACAGAATTTGAAGGCAAAGGGAATATTCCCCGAGACAAATTCGAGGGGGATATTTAATATTATCATACATTTTGCTCACTATCTCTATTCTCATTGGCTGAGCATACAGCTAATTCACGCTGGCATTGGATTGACGCATCATAACTACAGACACTGGGATTTATCATGTAATTACAGGCCATACTTCCAGACACTAGGATTTATAATTCTCGCTATCATGCTCAACCTCATCCAATAATTGTTTATTATTATCCTGCGACATCGTACAGATTATCATCTGATACTTAGCCAACGAGGACGTAGGCCGAGTTGGTTAACATCAGACAATGCATGCATTCCGCAACATATTAAGCAGGACAATTTTTGTTTTATTATTCAACAAGTTGTCAACAAGTCGCAAAATAAAATCATTGAAATGTCGTAAAGGTCCTCTCAAACTCAGCAGTCTTTTGAAGTGTGCTTCCAATATGGCAAACTGCATTATGTGTATACCGGAGGATATCTGTCATATACAGGTGACAAATACATGTAACAAGGGCTTCTTGACCATATACATATACATGTATACCTATATACTCTAGCCTGAGGCGATTGAATTATAAATCACAGGGGAAATGCCCGAGACAACACAAGAAATAATAACTACATGTAAATGGATTATTACTGCTCTGAGATTAGAGACCACGCTAAAGATAGCTGTGAATATCACGCAAACCTCACCAAGGTCTGTTTTCCAGATGTTGGCTTATGACGTACATGTAAGCGTGACAACTTTCTTAAAGGGCCGTACTGCTTTCACGCAAGAAAGCAGATAAACTTTAATTGCCCCGTTATAATGTGAGTGATAGAAGTCCCCCACCAGTGGGGAATTCGTGATGGTCTATAGCAATATTTTGATCCAGTTACCCCCAGTGAGTTGTTGTGTATTTATTCCCTGAAATTTTTTGTTTAAGCTTAAACCAACAGTTTTGTTTAAATCCTTATCAATTTTGTGTTGTTTTGTATGTTTTTCTTATAGAAAGTTATTATGTTCCTGTTTATTTCATTTGTCACCGCCATGGTCATGGTAAGTATAGATTTGGTTTATAATGATAATAATTTGTTATTGCGGGCGAAGCTCGCTTTCATAAATGTGTTTGAATCGAGAATTTGTCCGGCATATCCAACTCATCCTGCACGTTTTGGGCCAACCGCTGATATATCACGTGGGCGCTTTGATTGGAAATCATTCTGCAAGCTGGGTATTTTTCATTTGCTCAATTGAGATTGTGGTTGCTTGTACAGTACGCTTAATGTACACTGGAGAATCTACAACGTTTGAATGTTTCACTTTCCCGTCATGTTTCCAGCGATCAAATAGTTTGCCACAGTGGGAAATGCCCGAATTGCTATCGAAAAGGGCTTCTTTATACAGGAGAGCGTCGGTATTACAGTTCGCATCACCATGAACATTTGATAGCGTCGGTATCACAACAACTAAGGAATGTGAGATGTGACCATTTGGCATTTCTGCAGGCACCGGACACGAGAGAGTACGTGGCAGAAATCGAGCCTACCATTTCTGGTATTCGGTCATTAAACCGGACCATCAAATTAAATACAGCGATAAAAACGACCAGTTGTGGTCACCAAATATTTAAAGCAAGCTCTGTTCTGTTCCCGGTGATCATACCGAAGTATCAAACCCATATTAGCAAATTTATCCAGTTCCGGTCGATAGCGTCGATATCACAACAACTACATGTAAGGAATGTGAGATGTGACCATTTCCAGTGGCGGATCCAGGGGGACGGTCGGGGGGATCCGGACCCCACCTATCAGACCTGAGGAGTTTTTTTGCTTTCTCCATTATCCATCACAAAACCATCTCCAGGATCCACCAAAATGCACTTTTCATAACTCAGTACTGCCGTCTACTTCCAAAAATTATCCCTCTACCTCACATTTTCGGGAAAAATCCTGGGACCCCCCTATCAAAAATTCCTGGATCCGCCCCTGATTTCTGGTCTTTGGTAATTAAACCGAACTATCAAATAAACACAACAATATTTATATTAAAGCAACAAAACGACCATTATAGGATGTTGCCATTTTGGCTTAAACAAAAGGAAACTTAAAGTGTTCATGACAATAATTATTATAATGCGTTGAAAAAAATAAGGGATAAGAGAAGGTGCCTTGAAGTGAACCACACATACCATACCAACCAAATTATTGCCCCCCCACCCCCACCCCCCACCTCCCCCCTTCCCCTTTCAGAAAAAAAAACAGTTTAGAGCAATCCAACAAAATACAAAGTCAAAAAGATACCAACATTGCCCGCACTTACTAATGAAAGTTACTTCTAGTTTAATATTATTTGACTTTCATACAGCTACCCACATACAGTCGAACAAGCTCTCTTGGGGTTTTGGAGAGCAGGAGAAAGAGAAGGGGAAAGGGAGCTTGCACTGATGTCTCAGAATGCCACCCCTCAAAACCCCCTGCCGTTTCTGGCTGTTTGAGCTGTCAAAAATGTGGTCAATTGAAACTTTGTGGTCGTCTCAATTTTCTACGTAACGCAATGGTTTGTATTCGATCTCACACGCTCGAAAGTCATTTCTCGAAAGTACTAAACGGATCGAATCGAAAAACATCTCTATCGAAAGGGATTTCAAAGCGCAGGACAGCCGGAATATGATTTTGTTTCCCCGTTTGTTAGGAAATTTTGCATATTTAATTACGAAAGCCAGTGTGTAATATTTTACAGAGCTGGCATGTCTGCGACGAAAAAGGTGTTTCTCTAGAACTACCGCACCGTTTGACTCGAGAGAGGTCTCTTTGGAAAGCATTTTCAAAGCGCTGAACAGAAAAATAATATTTAGTATGTGCGCCTTTGAAGTTTACTTCCAAAAACTACGTTTTCTGCATGAGTGATAAACACTAAAAGCATCATGTTTGCTAAGGGAAGACGTCATCAATTAATTGATTTCTACCAATCAGCATTTTGCATTGATTTTTTGAGCATGGATATTCAAAGCTCTGAGACATCCAGGCAAGCTCTCCTTCTTCTCCCACCACCTCCCCACCCCCCACCCCCCAAAAAAACCTTAAGAGACCTTGCTCGCAGGCTACCTATTAAGCAGCCACCCTCGCGGAAATGGCAAGCGGCCTCTTAACAAGGGTTTGTCATAAATTAGCATATAAGGCGTGGTAGAAAACAAATGACTAGTGACAACGGAATCACATCAAGACATTAATAAACATGTGTTTGAATGTTTTTTATCAGTTGTTAGTTTATATTTCGGACTATTATCTGTCATCAGCTTTTTCCAAAACAAGGCCAAACTACATACATGTACATGTAAATGAGGGTACAAACAATAGGAGAAGAAGTTGAACCCTCATCGGGACAGCCAAATGGTGGCCGCAGTCGCTTGGTCGCTTAATAGGGGTATTTATAATACTGACAATAATTTTTGGACTTTGCTAACTGGCTACTGAATAGGGGGTGGCCACTTAATAGGTGGCCGATTAATAGGGGTTTGACTGTATGCCCATTAGATTGCTAGATAAATCTACATGTAATGCTTTACAAAATGTATACAAATATTATTATGTAATATATACAAAGTCATGTACATGTACATGTATGTATATCCTATAGATGTAATTAGATGCAATTATGTGTATTACACTGTACATTATTAATTCATTTTCTTTCAATATATTGATAGATTACCATCATTCTGTCCTTATATCGTGGTTCTGTGGTAGATTCCACATACATTTTGTTAGGAGTGAGCATAATTTGTAAGTATACATTACATACATGTACAACTGATTTATTTCCCATCTTCTTTGTTAAATAATATACTTGTCATTACTTCTTTTTTAAAGTTCAACAGAAATAATTCAGGCCTCACAAGTACTATCAATCATGCATCACTCCTGTCCAGTGCCATAACACTTATGGAACAAAACTGAACTGACCTTCAGAAACACTATTTCACTATCTTAGCATTATGCGAGAAGTTTGTCACATTTGAACCTAGTTTACCTTATTCCTTGTATACATTGAGTATACCCCTAAACAATAGCTTAATTTGCAGCTCTTGGTGTGTGGGTTGTTATCAGATATTCACTTGACCTTAAAAGTGTAACAGGCAAAAGTTGAAGGGGTGGCTATAAATCAAGTCTGATATAGGAGGGGGTATGGTTTTTATGCTTCCAATGTGCAGATCTCGCCAATATCTTTTTGGTGTCCAAATTTCATACAAATTGGCCCAATATTGAGCTATTAAAATGTAATAGCATTTTGTGCCATGTGGCACTAGTACTAGTTGAAATCAGGGCTTAAAGGGTTAAATATGGCCTACAGCTCCCACGGGTGAGTCTCCTGTGGCTCAGTGGTAGAGCATCTGACCGCTGTGTGGAAGGTCGTAGGTTCAAATCCTGTTGGGGGAACTCATGTACACATGTATATATTTTTTTTTCCCGAGTAACTTGACATGTCACTGACTGAACAATATCTTTCTCATATTTCTACCAAGCTCAAAATAATTACACCATTTTTTCCACAAACTCTCACTCGATCATCGACAAAATCTACTCAGCATGGTAGTGTGCGGGATGTTTGTCAAATTTGAACCTACTGTAGTTACATGTATATGGCCTACATGTAAGCTACCACAAGTATCCCTTATAGCTCAGTGGTAGAGCATCTGACTGGTGTGAGGAAGGTCATACATGCAGGTTTGACTCCTGCTGGGGAACTCTGACTTTTTTCCCGTGTAGCTTGTGTCACTGACAGAATAATATATTTCTCACTGCTTCACACTAAGTGCTTCTCTCCAGGACAGGAGTATGGGTACTGGCAAATTGTCAGGGCAAGCTGACACAAATGCTGGGGGGTTACCTGTGATGGACTGGTGTTCCATGCAGGGAGTAGTAATCATACAGGGAGTAGCAATATTCCTGGTCGCTTTATATGCTAACTGCAATTAAAAGAGCCGGCACTGAATGAGCTGTCCATTGGATTGGAACAGACTTCAACCTTACTGTTTTTCATAGAAATTGTAATAAAACTGAATTTATAATTGTGTGCAGGCCTAGTAAGAGGACCATTATGAAAACTAATAAATTAATGATCATTTCTCTTGTTATTAAATGTATTCGACTGCAATGCATCATTACCTTCAAGTGCTATATTTCTCATCTATCTTTCTTTTTCTCTGCAGCTATTGGTTTGGTGGAGTTAGTTTTGGTAAGTTTGCTTTGCATAATTTAGAACTTTATTAATATAATGCAGGCTGAGAAATTTCCGAAAGGTGAATGGTTAGAACGAGCTCTATTACAGTTATCACATATGGCAAACTGTACGACAAGTACAACAACAATAATATTGTATTTATTTTCCATTTTGATGTGTTTGCTTTATTTTTTGGCAGATTTAGGGAGGTGGGGGTATCCACCCACCCCCCCCCCCCCCCCACCCACCCCCTCAGTTCTGCCCCCTGTTTTATAAGGCCAAATTTAAATATCGCATTTCAGTCGTGTGTCGGATGTAATTCAAGCTGCAGAAATATTGCTTGTATTACGTGATTTCACTACATTGAAATACACCATGGAAGCAACATGTTAATTTTGTGCGGGCATTTTTAACAGACTTAAAGCAATTTCAACGAGTTTTCTGGGACTTGAAATATTACATTCTACGTGACTGAAATGCGATGTACACTGTATAAATAATTGGGCCTAGGAGTGTTCTGTTGAAGAATGATGAAAATATTGTTTATTTAATTATGACAGGTCTACTGGTCCAGAACAGGAGAACTGCCCACAGAGAAATTATGGTTCTTGTATTTCGTAGGGATCTGCATCATGCTGGAGTCTGTTTTAACGAATGTCCTGTTGTACCACAGACCCAAAGTTTAACTAACACATTGTTTCAGTCAGATTTAATTATTTAGAGATTTGAGAAATTGTAATTGTATTTAATTAGCTCGTATACATTTAGTTTGGCTTGTTTATACCATGAAATCTTAGGCATTAAAATTATCCATTCAGTAAAGGAATAATTATATCATGGATGGGGTCTCATGGATGGTGCATCTTGAAAATTAAGATAAATTTCCCACTTGAGTTTATTTTTACCTCTGTGGTGTAATAGTATTATTATGTTATTTTGAGGTTTCTTTCAATTTGAAGATGGATGTGCCAGAACAAAAATAACTGTCAGAAAAACCCTATTTACACAGAAATGAACTTTGTGCCAAGTAATGAGAGAACAGTCACGTTTAAAAAATAAGTTTTTTTGAAATGTTGATGTATTTAGCACTCAGACTGCTGTGCTAATCATGAACACTGTAAATGAAAATACAAAATATTGAAAATTGAACATAAACTTGTTAAGAATCTGGTGGTAGGCTAAACAGTTCCAAGGCTATTTGCATGGCACGGCCCAGACTCGTACCCAGTCGCTATTTATGTGTTTGGAGATGAGAGAAGATTGGATACGAGAGTAGATCTAGGCGCGCGGAGAGTTATGGGAAGGGTCGAAGGAAAATTAGCTACTTTTCCATTGTCCCTTCCCAGAACGCCCCACGCGCCGCATAATTAATCTCGCTCCAGATTTCCCCGGCTAAATTGTTTCTAATCAGATAAATAGCGACTGGGTACGAGTCTGGGCGTCGTCTGGGCACGGCCGAGGAGTTGAACTCAGGACTACCGTACCGAGTACAAATACAGCTTCAACAAAAACATCTTCAACTTCGTCTGTAATCAATAAAACAAGTCAAAATTTGACAAGAATTTGCTTCCGAGTGGTCTTCCTTAGTTTTCGTACAGGAAGCGACTTTAAAATGCCCGGCAACTTATTTACATATCGGCTGAACGCTTGAAGAACGAAGCATATAAAAACAAAAGTTTAATTCCCATTCAATGACATGCAAATAAGTTGCCGTGTATTCTTCAATTTAGCCTCATACAGTTAGGTCGTGTTCTATTGGGATCAACCGTTTCAACCGCTTCCCAATAGAACACTTTTTCAACCGTTTTCGGTTGAAACGGTTGCAACCGTTTCAACCTAGTTTGATGCCGGTTGAAAAAGTTGATCAACCAAACCAACCGAAAACGTTTTTTTTTCCCAATAGAACACGAAAAAACCCAACCAACACAACCAACCTAAAACGGTTGATCCCAATAGAACACGACCCAAGTTTATTCACAGCGCCTTTGAGGATTATAGAGTGAGTGAAATAACTTGAACTGGGCTCCCAGTGGTGATTCACATGTGAATCAGATTCAGTCCTACAGGTTGGGTTGAAATAAACGCCGGACCTCAAATAAAAGTCGTTACCTGTACTGGTGTATTGTAACCCTGTGGTTACTTTAATCGAGAAAATACGGTAAATTGACAATTTAATTAACCCTTGGACTGCTAAACCGTAAAAAAAAAACCGGCCACGAGGAGACCACGTGCTGTGCTCACGAGTGCTCGCGCTATTTCTTGATTGGAAACAGCGGAACCCCGCCTTACGGCCACCTGCCTTTGAAAAAAAAATCCTTTAAGGGGGGAGAGACCCTGTCCCGGCATATTTGCTCAAAACTGTTATAAATGCATGAAATGGTCCCTAAATCTATGAAATAACAACATAATAAACTCTAACTAAATGATAAAAAGCAATTTCTTCAAGAAATTCCATACTGCAACAAAATGTTTCCAAAATTTCAAAGATTTCCGAGCCAAATTTGAAACTTTGAAAAACTGACATCCTGGCGTTTTTTCAAAAAGCCATATTGCAATCCATTTCTATCCTCGCTGTCGTTAGTCATCCTCACTTCCTAATGGGTTCCTGTCATTTGTTGAGTACTATTCTACAAAATTAAACCATTAGTGTTCAACTTCCTATGATCTAGATAAAATCAGGACAGTGTCCCTTTAATACGGCCACCCCGTAATACGGCCAACGGCCAAATTTTGCCCTATTCCACCTCCCCTATTCAGACAGTGCTTGAGGGTATATAGTACGTCCACGAATATTTCCTTTCAGGTTTGTAACAAGTCATAAACGCAGTTAAACTCCGAATTATTCCTGTACTGAGGCTTCCATTGCAGTTATTAGCCTTTCGATTTTTACTCCGGTATTCCTCAATTGCCAAGGAAGGTGAGTTTTAGTTTTCTAGTTGGGAAAATGGGATAGATATCTATAGAGAGGGAAGAGGACGTTGGACTTGTTTCGTTTCCTTTCAAAACAATATTTTAACACTGGTAGTGGCGATATATGAGAGGATATTACCGCACAATATTGTGTCTTTCTGAAGTTATTCATGAAATTATGTTGAGAGTCCGCGGAATGCCGTTGAATACTTCATCGTGAGAGATCAAAAATCTGTCAACATTAGCCGAGGAATAAATCGGGAGTAGAAATGGACCCTTGTTATTCATTCATTATTTAGCTTCAACCACCGAGGATTGAATTGTGCATTCAATACAAGGTCAATCTTATGATGGAAAGGTTGCGGGAGCTGCAAAAAGACAAATCAACCTAACAGACTACCTTTAGATCGATTTATAATTAATGCGCCAATCAATTCCGGCTGTTACCATCCCCCTCCCCCCCCGGGCCAACCACCGGGGATTTGTGTGGGTTTTTTTCGTGGAACTACAAATTCCCCGCCCCTGGGCAAAAAATTACTCGTGTTTAAATACAGATTTCACCCCGTGTATTCATAGAGCGTGACACGCTTTATATAGATCCCAATATCAAAGCCTACGTTGAAATACACATCAATAATTGTTTCTTACCTTCAAACAAATTATTTAACTTTGCAATACCTTGGTTTTCAAGCCAATCGCCCACTGACACGGCGACCGCATGGATCTGGCGATCGGTCAAGTTGTCCCCGCCCCCAACCCCCGGGGCAACACGTTGTTGTACAAAATCCCCGCCCCAGGGACATAGGGCCTTACAAATCCCCGGGGTATGCCCGGGGGGGATGGTAACAGCTGGAATTGATTGGTGCATAATACATGTAAATATAAACAAGTCATTCAAACAAGTCATTCATGCATTCAGTCATGCAAGAACAACGTCAACGGAGTCATTATTGTAAGCTTCTTCCATTGCAATTATCAGCCTTAGGTTTTTACTCCTCGTGATATCGATCAGTATTTATCGAGCCAAGGAAGGTGAGTTTTGGTTTCATGATTTTTGTTGCCCGCCCGGCGTTCTTGAAGGGGGAAGGGGATATATTTAGAGGGGAAACGAGGACGGTGCATGGGGTGTCTACGAAACGAAGATCGAAGACCGAAGACCGCCAAATGTGTTGCTAAATCAGTGACGCCGTTATCCATAGCTGATACCAAATTATGTTTAGAGTCAGAAGGCCGTTCTGTACTTCATCGTGAGAGTTCCAGAATCAACTGAATCGGTGGCTGAAGGTTTTCACGTGAGGTCATCAAATTCTAAAATTCAAAACCGCGAGACCTACAGAATTTTTGCCTTCATTCAAGGAAAGATTACCTAAATATATATTTTTTCACAATTTCTTAGCTCGATCTCATGCTACTATGCTTGTTCAAAAGGGACAAAATATCAAGATTTGTAAATATACATCAAGATTCGTATATTTATGTCAAGATTGATATACCTTGATTTGATTTGTATATATATGTAACAAGATTTACATATAGGTATTAAGATTCACATATGTATATCAAGATTCGCGTATGTATACATCAAGATTTTCCTTTGAAAATCCACATGGCGTTTCCATACTGAGCTCTATAAATTTGTGTGGAACATTTTGACAAATAACTCGAGTACGGAATACCGCACAGACCTGAGACTTGGACTGATTCCTTATTTATTCATTATCTATGACATGTCAATTCCTTGACTTCATTCATTGAACGGTTTCGATTTTTTTATTTATGGCGTGACAGTGAAAACCGAGAATATTCATTATTCATTATTCGGCTTCGACCACCGGAAATTGCATTGTGCATTCAAAACTTTTAGAGGATTATTTGTAGACTTTAAGCTAAATAACAAGGTTAATGTTATGATAGAAAAGATTACTTTGCTGGAAAAGTCATATCCGCTTTTCTTTAAGAAATTCGCAAAATTATCAATATATATTGCGTGCGGTAAGCGGAGCTGAAGGCGGCCGATCGAGTTACGGATGAGTTGACTTTACAATTGTTATGGAAATAGTAATTTGATTTCCGTTCGCTAATAAAATCGCCCTATTCAGACGAGTCTGGGTAATTGTCGAGAGTCGAGAGTCGAGAGTAACATGTCGAGAGTCGAGACTGACATGTCGAGAGTCGATAAATCGTCAATAACTCTATCAATCGATAATTAATCAATAAATTAAAGTCCCAGGCGATCTCCAGGCTGCGCTTTGCTCAAATAAAATAAAATAAGCGTAAATGCCGCAAATGGAGATTAGCGTGACTGTGTAGTGCGTGTGTTTCCGGACATTGTTACGATAAGAGTACCCAGTCACTTTCCCTTTCGCACGCTACCCGGCTTTGCTTGGAAGAAATTTCAGTTTTAAAATAGGTTATAGCAACAACAATAGGTATGATGACAAAAAAGGTACAACTATTTGGCGTTAGGAGCTTGTAATTAACACAGTGAAGCTCTACAAAATTATGACAATCGATTAGCGGAATTATTTTAGATAGCAGCTACTATCGGCCTTTGATGTGCCGAGAACGAGCTACATGTGAAACCATAGTTTATTTTACTGAAAGATTCTGTCTATTTTTCATTTTTATGGGTACTGCGCTTGCGCAAGTGCCCATTATTGTCGTCGTCGAAGCATTCTTTGTACATTCCTTCGTAAGACTTTTTTGTAACAATTATTTGAATAACTGAACATGATATGGCATTGTTCGATTGTTTCGCTTCATTGACAGTGGTGTCAAGTGCAATGCTCAAAAAGAAGATTGGCATATTTAGTGAGCTATATGGAGAGAAATTGCGTTGCAAAATAAATATGAAAGGACACGTTTGTTTTTAAATGTTTTTATTTACGTAGGTGTATTTCTTTGACAACTGCACGAACAGGGTCGCGTTTGATTGAGTCACATTGTTGAAGCTTTTGTTGAGTAAACCGCCGGTCTTTTAGAGTCCTTCGTACAATTCATTTGTTTGAGTTGTACTATCGTTATTGAAGTTTCCTGAAATGGCCCGGCCGCACTAGGCGAATTTTTGTTTGTTTTGCAAAAATATCTGTCATCAGTTCCGTTTCACAAGTGCGAACGGCGATTTTTTTCCTACCAAATTTTGTCAAGCCTTACCAAACATCAAAGGCGCCGTCATCCTGCCTCAGAGCAGGACAAAATTTTGTCAAGCGTCAAAACTGACAGATTCGTCAATTCACACACATTAATCTCAAGGTTACAGCGATGATTATTCGCTTGCCTCGGTCCGTACAACTTGTACCGGTCCAAAATTTTACCTGCTAGCAGCACCTATACTGATGTTTGAGTAGCACAATTTGCTTTATAAGCAGTGAACAGTGCACGTCCGATCGGGTACAAGTTTGCGCTAAAAAGTGACAGTGACAGTCGGGAAAAGCGGCAAGAAACATGCAAGTCGTTTAAAATTTCAGTCCGAGAAGAAGAAATATCTAGTTAATCAGTTTGTGTATCATACCACGAAGGCAGGAGAGTAAAAACTTTAGAAAGTACTGGTTTTAAAGATTGTCGAGGAGTTGAATGCAAAATTTCACAGCAACAACAGAGGTTTTCGGTTTCTACGTGATTGATATGTTGTGGTTCGCGAAAAATTTGTCATGATTTTTGGTTTTCAAGTGCGTACGCGTTTATCAAAATGAAAATTTGGCGGAGACAAAATTTGTAGTATATTTTGGTAGCGCCAAACAAATTTTGTCAGCCTAGTGCGGCCGGGTTACGTTTAAGCCTCACGCGCGAGGGCGAAGCCGCGAAAAGAAGACGGCGAGCTAGTTTACTGGAGCAGAATTTTTGAAAATCATTCCGGCACAGCTTCAGTTGTTTAAAACGAGCATTGATAACTGAAGAGATAAATGAAATTTCTACAGGTAAAAGGTTGTCGTGTGACGTGTATTCGTGTGACCCTCCATAGGAAAAGGGGGCTTATCGCATCAGCGTTTCAAGGCGTTTATATTTGAAACGCATTTGAAACCCGTTTGAAATAATTTGAAACCCGTTTGAAACACATTTCAAACAGTGTTAGAAACGTTTACTTTTTTCAGCGTTTTGAAACGTGGAGAAACGCATTTGAAACGCCCATCTGCCAACAACCTGCATTATTATTACCACTGAAGCATAATTATTCGACAACACAACAAATGCTGGACTGAAGATGGTAAACGGTAACTTCAGGCGTCGTTAATGAAATTTAAAAAAAGCTAGATAAATCACGGTGGTGCAGTCACACTTTTTACTTTTGATTAAAAGTTCAGTAATATTCCATCGTTAGGTCGATCAATAAAATAAACAACAAGAAAGTTTTTATAGAGTGCATAGCAGTATTCTCAAAATTAACTATGACATTATTTGTCAACTCCTGTAATTCTGTAATTACCTTTCCTTTCGAGTATGAATTCAAGATCGTACGACATTCCAATGCATGAATTAGTATTCTTGGAGCGTCGTCTCCGTTGATTTAAGCTTCATCTGAGTCGCAACCATCGAAACCTTCCACTCGGTTTTGGACAAAGTCAATCAAGTTCCGTATGCGAAGCCGGTCGCTTCGCCAACAAGTTAACTCGCCCACACTGAAGTCAACTCGCCTACATCATGTACCTAGTAATTAATTTGTTTAATAAGAGAACAGCGCGTAAAAGTGTTCTAAAGACGCTGGAATAATCCTGGGGAATAACCTCGTTCTAAAAGCATGTTTACGTGTATAAATACGCGAAAGATATCAAGAAAGATAACAGAATGTTCAGGTGTATTTCTTGTTCTAAAAACGTGTAAGCGAGCACGTACACAGTATAAACATCATTACATGTGTATAAATTGACGATCTTGCAACGTTTTTCAAACACTTCGCAATGCATTGAGCGCGCACCTAAAACAGAAACGCTCGGACAAGGCTTGACATACTTACTTACATGACATCGACAGCAGACAAGACTTCTAACCGCAGATCGAGCATAACGCACGCAACACTGACGTTTGCCACGGAGGCCCATCAGTTCTATGCCTCGATTCCAAGTGAAACCAACACAGTACGATAACTCCTCGTTTTCTTTCCTGTAATGTTACAACAATTTACCTCAATGTATTAACTCCTCTAGCCCTGTATTAAACATACTTGTAACTCTTGCGGGTCGAAGACGTCAGTGTTATCTTTAGTTTAATCAGTCCGCCGATCATCTGTTCACAAAAGCGCGACATTCTTTTGTATCTTGAATGAAGGAAATGGCGGTCGATTTTTACATGCGTTTGTAGTTCTGTTTCAATTTTTCAGTTAATGCACTCTATGGATTTTTTTTGTGTTAATTCTACTAGCTGTTAGCAGTTTTTTATTGCGTGCGTCATGTATCCAGCATGATCCAGAGAACAGATAATAATCTACGGAATGTAAATTAGGCTACGAACCGTCGATGATGTATACAAGATTTACGAATGAACTTTATAATTTTAGAAACTTTACACGTCATCGATTCTTAATATTTTGTTTACGTTTTAATCCATGATTATGAGCTGCCCCTTCGAAGCTATCCGTATATCGGATACTATTTTTGAGCTAAAGCTATAAAGTTCCCGCTTTTAGCATTTATTAATAGGACTTGTTTCCATCACGCTTGAACCGGTTCTGCAAAACTTTTTCTATTCATTCGTCTAATAGTTCGTGCGCGAGCTTCCCTACAAAAAAGACCCTACTGTTGTCCGGCTCTGTTATAAATTTGGCCGGCGTATGACCGTTAACCTCTGTAGTGGAAATAATTATGCACATCTTAATTAATTATTTTTGTGTTTCAAACGCAATGAAACGCGTTTCTTCTGTTTTCAAACGCCTTCAGTTTGAAACCGTTTGAAACACATTTGAAATGCATTTGAAATAATTTGAAATGCGTTTGAAAAGCATTTCAAACGCTGCGTTTAAATGCGTTTGTAAAAAATCACCTTAAGCCCCCCTATGGAGGGTCACTTATTTATTTATTTATTTTATTTATTTATTATTTACTCATTTAGTCACACGCGCGCGCGAGGGGTGAAGTCAGAGAAGAAAGTATTGCTGAGGGACCAAATAATTTTGTTATGCTAGCGTGAATTTACAACTCTTTGAAAATCTTTCAGAGCTTTGTGCAATTTATTTTTAGATTCTGTTATGTCAGCGCGAATGCTGCTGTGTAAACAAAGATATTACAGTATGACGACAATCAGAAGAGTATGAGTGATGAGTGATTTGAGAATTTTGTTATGTCAGCATGAATGCTGCGAATGCTGTTGTGACAAAGATCAAAGCCGCGTGCTGGATTGCAGAAAATTAATTCACCGCGCTTTCGGGAGTCTGACGTTGGACATCGTGACAAAATGATATTAGAAAATGGATTTTAGATCTACTATTGTTAAGTGTGTTAAATTTTTTTCGAAACGAGGAATGATTTTAATATGAAAATATCTTCTAAAATTAAAGACGAACTTATCTGCTTGGTTTGTAGACGAAAGATAAGATCATCTCATTTGAGCACAGTTTCCGTTGTTTTAAGAAAACAGTGGGTGATTGTATTCAAATTAGCTTGGGTTTCAAGTCTTGTACTGATCAAAATGACATGAAGGTAAATAAACTGAACAGAGTTTGTTGTCCGCAACTGAGAAGTCGGCGAGCTAGTTTACGAGAGCAAAGTGTTGCTAAAAGTGACCTAATAAATTTGTTACGTTAAACGTGAATCGTGCAGTGTACTGTAATTACCCAGTTCAGTTAGCTAGGATATGAGCAGAGTCACGTCACGCGCGAGGAGCGAAGCCCGGGGAGGGGGGGGGGGGGGGGGGGGGGGGGCGGTACTCCCAAAAAAATTTGGGTAGGGGTGTGCCGCTGGACTATAAAACCCCTTAACCTGTACCGACTACAAAACGCTAATTTTGCGACCCTGTTCCAGACTAAATGTTAAAAAGATACCCTGTTCCAGACGATTTTTAACGATTTTTTTCTAACCCAAAAGGCTAAACTAGTAAGCAGCAGTTGTAAAGCTTCTTTAAATTCAAAATGGATTAATGACAAACAATTGCAAGAAACTTTATGTGACATGTAATTTACAATTTACGGACAAATGTATCTATCGATTGACAGGATTTTGCTGCGGCCTTTCTATTTCGCTCTTCTGTGACCTCTGGCTCTGTTCGGTCCATTTTATCCAATATTGACACACATGCTGAGCCCTTTTGCAGTTCATTATTGGGGTACCCAGTCTTCTCTCATTTTGATAGAGCCTGGGGATTAAAATTCCGTATGAGGGTTTTAGGTCGAATTTATCGTTAACGTTAAATTCAGCTTACAGAATCTCAAGATCTGGTCCAAAATTTAATATGTCACCCAGCAAATCTACAAATGGCGGACCTTCGATGTTATCTTCGTTGATTCAGGCTTCATTTCCAGACTACACCAGTTAGCGAATTAGAGCTTTTCATTCACTTTATTTTCAGCCATCGGTCCACGGACGCACCTGTCGCATCCCTCGCCCTACGGGCCTGATTATTTTAGTGTGGTTAGCCAAAGCAAGAGATGTTGCCTTAGGGCTAGGGTTATCAAATGCAATACACCAAAGAAAAAAATAACAAAACCAACAAAGTTGCTGCACTATCCTCAACGGCGACAACTCGGAGAACGAAGTCTTGACCTATATTATCAATTGAGAGGTCTGGTGAGAGTTAACGAAAGCCATTGGCGTGGAAATGTTTATATCTAGTATGTCTAGTATACATGTTATAATGGGATGATGTGGATTCATGACTGCTGGGTAGAGAAAAAATATAACTTACTGATTGAAATCGTGAGAGTCCCTAACCCATTTCGTTTAATCGGCTCATGGGCTACATGTATGCGCATTCTCTGAGTAAAAAATGCAGTAGCCATGAGCACGCCTCGCGGGCCTATTTTTAAAGCTAGTGCCGTGAAATGAGTTATTTGAAGTTTGCGTGTACCCGTGCATTGTCTTGTTTAGTATACAAAAGCCACCCTAAAACAACTCAGACTTGGCTACGAGGATTTTCAAAATGATTGAGAATTTTTACAAAGAACAGCAGAATTTCCGAACATTTACGAGGATTCGCGAATATTTTCCGATTGTTTCCGATCGATTTCCGAAGATTGACGAAGACTTACGAAAATTCCAGAAGATATTTCGACTATATCCGTAATACATTTCATCATTGGTTGCATATTTTTCTTTAATGAGAAATACCATCATTAATGTATCAGTTGATTAATTATCGATTGATAGAGTTATTGACTATTATCGACTCTCTACATTTCAGTCTCGACTCTCGACATGTCAGTCTCGACTCTCGACATGTTGTACTCTCGACTCTCGACTCTCGACAATTACCCAGACTCTATTCAGACAGGGCTTTTTTGGTCTTTTCACACCGGGAAGGGGGGGGGGGGGGGGGGTGTAGCTGATTCGTCCCCCACTCCCCCCAACGTTACAACAAGACTAAATATAGTACGTCCGCAAATGTTTCCTTTGAGGTTTGCAACAAGTCATCCATGCAGTGCTGAAAAAAGTCATGTCACTTTGCTTAATTTAATATCGCGTGCGGTAAGCGGAGCCAAAAGCGAAATCGCTTTTGGCGGGAAGAAGAGAGACCCTGGGAACGAGGTTGGGAGCACGGCTGCCAAGTTACGGATGATTTCACTTATAAATGTGTTATATAGCCATATTCGAGGACGTGTTGCGTTATGCTTTGCTATGCATCACGACTGCTCATATTTATTTCGGGGTACGTTAACCAGGATAACACAGTTATAGAAATATTAATTTTAAATGGAGGGACTTAACCATGTTGCACTCGATCGCTAATGAAATGGCGCTCAACCCTATTCAGACCGGGCTGTTTTTTGGTCTTTTCAGACCGAGGGTGGTGGGGGGGGGGGGGGGGGAGGGGGGTGGGGGTGGTGATTCGGGGGCCCCTCCGTTACTCCAGGACTATTAAGGCTACGACACAGGGGTGGGGTAGAGACAGTTCCTGGGAAGTGAAACCATGCTCTCACAACTTGCAAAGCGATGACATTTGTTTTTGGTCAGCAGTGCCAGTTTCATACGGCTTTTTTCAGTCGCGCGCGAAATTCTACAGCGGGTGACTGTTACTAAGGGGAAAACATCACTTGAAATGTGAAATCACATTCCTATTAAACTACTTCGCGATTATTCCAACACGTTAAATTTGACCAGTGTGGCCGAACTATTCGTAGGGACCGATTTCAAGTACAGATATAGAAAGGAAAATGAACCGTCGTGTGTTCATATTCTCCATAATACTGTGAATTTGGTCATTTTACGTTTTTGTTTTGCATACGACGGCAGAGAAAGAATACTAGAAGTCGAAATCCCCAGATCGCGTCCAGTACTAGCCCACATCGAGAGAAATCATATGTCAAATATTTTCCTTAAAATGTCATTTCTGAAGTATTCACAATGTGTAACCTGCCGGAACGATGTTATTGATCAAATTTAATTAAAGGATGTCAATTTGCTGGGAGACACACAGTATTCAGAAATATATACCTGAAGAAGTCAGGCCGTGCCTGACGAAATATTGGAAAATATATTCGGCACATTTATCCCAACCATACAGTCAGCCTTTCTTTTGTTGTATTTTCATTCTTAAATTTGCTGATTCGGATCCACCAGGATCCGGTACCATTGTATTGTCCGTTGGCCCTTTCAGAATTGTACAAAGTTTTTATAAAATAATGCTAAAATTATCAAAAAGGTAAAAGTTATTGCCAGAAAGTTATTTTCTTCCTTTAAAAAACACGAACATTGCAAATTTGGAAAAAACATGCCTGTCAAAATATGGTCGTCATGGTAACAGCAAGTTCCGTGAAGAATCGCATAGCTTAGAGAATTCTCGCACTCTGATTGGCTATCGATGCGAGGGTATTCAACATGGAATACACCGATTGCAAATATGGCGACGTGTGCACGAAAGCGAGGCTTTTCGGTGACAACCGTTGCTAAGGGCCGATTCGCCACTCGTTCTCTTTTACGAATGCGAGTTGTTTATGCTTTGTTGAAGCCGTTTTTTCGAAGATATTCCAAGAACAAACCTATATGAAGGTAAAGTATCGTTCAACAATGTTTTCTCAATACTTGGGAGGCGTTATCAAGGTCAGTATGTTAATACAGATTTGTTTTAGTTGCCATTGTTATTCTGATGTATCGCGCGTGGACGCCATATCGAAGATTACCCTGGTCATTAGGATTTCCACAACTACAATCGCTTACAATCGCTAACAGTCGCTCTATTCTGACAATAGCGGTTTTGGTGAACACATTTCAAAATTAATATAATTTATATTTATAACTCACCGACATATTTTAATATAAGCAATTTCTAGACGTGGCTCATCAAAATTTGAAGACGAATGCTTTCTGTGGATTTCGAAACCATACAAAAATCTGTTCTTTATACCGTTTAAGCAGTCGGATTTTCACTGGTCGCCGATTGCTAATGGCGATGCCATTCCGTCGATATTTGCTAGGTCAGGCATTCTTAGCGAAAATCGCCCAGAAAGAGTTCACAGCTACTTGAGCGGTCGCGAGTGAATTGTATAGCACTTTAATTCTCAGTTTGTGTTACCCCCGGTTAATAAGAATAATATACCGTTGTAGCGACCGACTGCTTTTTAAAAACAATCTCAGTACTTCTAAAACTGTAATCAGGTGTACAAGAAATCAAAGACAGCTAAACATGTTGTATTCGAACATAGCTAACAACTTACTTTCCGACGTGCCTTTCAAGCTCGCATTATTTTTTAATACGAAGAAACTGCATCTTCTCTGCAGGTCTATCCATAATTTATAATTCCAGTTTTGAATGTAGACAGAGAGACACTCTTGACTTCAGTTATTATTCTATTTCCTTTATTGAAATCGTACAACAGTTTATATACATGTAGGTTGACATGAAAGGTTAGTCGTGGAAATATATCTATTTTTCATCGACGCGCAACTTCCTCTGCGTGTGTTAACGTTACAAGGGAGGAATAGCGCAACAGTGCCTTGAATCATCGGCTAATCGATTACTAATCCCTTATCATTTTCTATGCCTAAGCTTATTCGTATGTGCATGGTAAATAAAGCGGCCTTTAACGATTTTACACGACTGTAGTTGCAGAACGCCGCCCTCTTCGCTATGGCGTCCACGCACGATACATCAGGCAACTAAAACAAATCTGTATTAACATTCTGACCTTGAAAATGCCTCCCAAGTATTGAGAACAGATTATTGAACGATATTTTCCCTTCATATAGGTTTGTTTCTTGGAATATCTTCGAAAAAACGGCTTCAACAAAGCATAAAAAAACTCGCATTCGTAAAAGAGAACGAGTCGCGAATCGGCCCTTAGCAACGGTTGTCACCGAAAAGCCTCGCTTTCGTGCACAGGTCGCCATATTTGCAATCGGTGTATTGCATGCCTGAGAAGTTGAATTGCATAGCTGAATTGCATGAAGTGAGTTGAAAGCGAGGCCCAACGCGAGATTGTGTTTGTTTACTTTCGGCATCGCAAATTAAAATATAAAAATGCGGTTTTCGTATGGTTTCAATGTCAGCATCAATGTCAGAAAAGCCAAAAGCAAACATGAGGGTTTTTTCCAATGTGAGATTCAAGATTTTGTCAGCTTTGAACTCAAACTCAACTCTCTCGAGAAATTGAAGAAGCGCAATCATCGATCGATGCTTGCAAGTACAAGAAACCTGAAGAGAGGAAACTGGCTAAAACTATGAAGAAACAATAGTACAGCAACCGGACGAGGTTGGTAGTACAGTAAAGTAAAGAGTAAAACGTTAATTGACTTCATAGTGTCAGAGAAATAGCCACAAATATAGCGGATAAGAAAACAAAATAATAAGCTTTTAGTTTCGCGCGAACAATTTCAAAACACGTAAATAAACAGTATAGTACTTTTAAAAACGTCGTCAAAACGTCCGCTAGAAAGAAAAATACGCCAAATGTTTCCGGTAATAGAACAGCTTTCTATTTGTTTGAAGTGACATTGTCGATAGTTTGACCGTAATAAAATTATCTTACTTTAAAACCCACTTGAAAACAGCAATCATTACCGCGTGGTGAATCGGTAAACTCGCTAAAAGCACATTTGAAGACACTTTTTTCAGTTCCGTTTGTAACGAAATTTTCGGCTAAAAGAATAGTTGTTTACATTCTTTAACTAATACTTTCGACAGCTTGACCGTAATAGTTCTCTTGTGCTAACTGAAGCTACAAAAACAACCGCTCGAAGATCAACAAGTGTTTACACAGCACTGCCACTGAGTACAAAATAATTCGCATTCGAAACGAAAACAATTAAGTCAACAAGGTCTAAAAACCTTCTCTCAAACCAGGGATGGACCTAAGCCATTGAAATTTAAAACGTAGAATATTGAATGCTAATAAGCTTAAGTTCTTTCAAGGTATAAAACATAAGTTTACTTTAATACAGCATTGCTTGACGTCTTTTCCAAAGCTTTTCTTCCCGGGTTTTCTTTTGATTCATTTCAGTGTGCCGCGGCCGAAGTAAAAGTGTTCATGATTCTGTCTTCAGTAAGCTTATGTAGTTTTTGCTACTTGCCGGAGTTCTTATAATTACTGACAAACCCGTAAATGTCTACAAATATTAAGCGTTTCCCCAATTAAAATGGAAAAACCTCTACCACGAGGATAAAATATAAAGTTTGTGACAGAATCTTTAGCTTGATTCTTATTCGTTCGCTTGCTCCTGACAGTCCTGACACTTGACGTTGAATGGCTTTCTCGAGCGCTGTTTTATTATAAAGTACCGTATTTTTCCTTTTGTAAAAGGCTATGCGATTCAAGAAAAATTCATTGCCTGACTCGTGAATTCCACGTTAAATTTCACTTGAAAAACCGATATCGCACTCATCGCTTCGCGATTCGTGCGATATCGGTTTTTCGCGTGAAATTTAACGTGGAATTCCCTCGTCAGGCAATGAATTTTTCTATAGAATGACATGTCATACCAAATTGTTCCCAGATAAATTTTAGGTAAATTCGAGATGTTTGTCGGCTTTTACTTCAATATTAAAAACGTTATTAACTGTCAAAGTCTCGGCGGGCAGATTCTCCCCCTCCCCCGGTCTGAATAGGGTTGATGCACGACTCGATTTCGTGGAATAATTGTTAAAGTTTATATATCTGTGTGAACATAATATTATTTTTCAGTTTTAGGAATAGGACCGAAATTCCTAAGATGTCTCATGCTGCAAAGCGTGTTTGTGTGATTGGTGCCGGGCCCAGTGGCATGTCAGTGTTATATTACTTCCATCAACTGAAAAACACAAGGCAAAGAAATTCCAGAAATTGTGTGCTTTGATAAGCAATCCGATTGGGGTGGACAATGGATATACTCCCGGCAGACTGGTGTGTAATGTGTTGTACCATTAACAATCGTTAATGAGCTTTCGAGTGTTATGTGTTGATTCGCGCAAATCCTATGAAGCATGCGCAGATTTTAGTTGTTGTTGTTGTTGTTGTTGTTGTTGTTGTTGTTGTTGTTGGGTAGCCATGTTGTTCACCTGCCATGCAACGGATTAGTTTGATACTGATCGTTACTACAATTGCTTGTGTTTCACCGATAATCATCATAAATCCTCAACTAAATTTTTATAATGAATTCTGAATTACCTCGTTTGTTGACAAATAAAATGTCGGACACGAGACGTCTAGAGATAGAAATAGGTCCACGACGTTGTGCACATGCTACTCAGTACTGATACCATGTTGTACAGAGTGTAAACAATGTTGCATCTACTAATACTTTCAGTCAACTCTTATGTAAAATATATGCGTGAGTACATGCGTTACGATTGGCGCTGATTTTATGGGAAATGAGTCAATAATTAAAACAGTACAGTGCTGAACTTTACTCACTCCAGCTCTCAGAATTAATTTGAAGTGCCCATTTTGCAATTGCTGTCGGTTCTCTGCCTATCGCCTGGCTGTTTGGAGGGCGAGGCGCGCTCCTTCACTGTCCATTATCCTTCGCCAGGTCACCTTAGGCCTGCCTCTTTTATACCTCCTTGGGGTTTCCATTTCAATGAAACTCTTGGTAGTGAGTCTGACATGTCCCAGCCATCTCCACCATCTCTTTCGTACAACAACACTGAGAGCCGGAGTGGTTCCAGATTATGGGATGTTAGGCTGCAGGTCTTTGTTGATCATCCTGTTTGACCAAAATATGCGTGCTGAACTGTAAGGCTTTACAATTGGTTATGTTTCCTTAATTTCAATTTTTAGGTACTGATCAATATGGAGAACCAGTGCATGGAAGTATGTATCGCAACTTGTGGTCTAATGCTCCAAAGGAATGTTTGGAATATCCAGATTACACCTTTGATGAGCATTTTGGAAAAGCAATTCCGTCTTTCCTTCCTAGGGAAGTTCTGTATGATTATCTAAAGGGTCAGTTTATAATAATTTTTATTTTACTTATGGCATTGATCAGGTTAAGGCATTTTTATTGATATGTTAAAATATATTCAAGACTGGTTTCCACGTAATCAACTTGATCGTCTCAAAGCATTTTGAAGCGATTTGGAAAATCGGGGCGATTTTCGGTTTCCATAGCGAGACTCAGCTAGTTCGGTTTGGGCCGGTCCGATAACCGTATTTTCGGGGACACAGAAAGAACAATGAATTGTGGGATAACCCGGTGCATTTTGAGATGAATTTAGATCGCTTAAACCGTCTCAAGCGCCTGAGTATAGTTTTCCCGTTTCCTTGAACCTATTTTGAAGCGAATGGGGTGATCGGGACGATTATATGAAAACCAGGCTTTAGAGGTATCATTCGACGTTAAGTAAGATTGTAGTTTTATGCAACACAATTGCATGACGTAGCGCCTGTAAATTTGTAGTTTTTCCAATTTAGCCATTGGAAACAAGCCTAAAAGCATTTAGAATGCATTCTATGAAACACAATGATTTGTTGGCTTGCAGCTTAGAAAAAGTTTCTCTTTCACAGGTCGTTGGTCCAAAGGTGATCTTCGTCCCTGGATCCGCTTCAACCATGTTGTTCGCCAGGTGACCTACAACGATTCTACTGACGACTTTTCAGTGGTTGCAAAAGACCTTGTTGAGGACCGAGACCTACCCGCCCAGAAATTTGACTACCTCATTGTGGCAACTGGTCAATTTTCTGCCCCGAATATACCTTCCTTTCCAGGAATAGACACGTTTCCTGGTCGGATTATGCACTCACACGAATTCCGGAATGCCTGTGAATTCAAGGATCAGACGCTTCTCGTGGTCGGCTCAAGTTACTCCGCGGAGGACATCGCCCTGCAAACCCTCAAATATGGCGCTAAAAAGATATTTTGCACGTATAGGACAAGGCCAATGGGCTTCAAGTGGCCTCCTCAGATAGAAGAGAAACCACTGCTGACCAGGATCGAAGGCAGCACTGTCCATTTCAAAGATGGCACCGTAGCAGACGTGGACGCCATCATTCTGTGCACCGGGTATCTCCTCGTCTTCCCCTTCCTTGAAGAACGCCTGCGTCTGAAGAGTTCCAATCTCTCATTGCCTAGAGATCCGGGACTATACAAGTGCACTCTCTGGACCCAGGCTGCAAACAACAAGCTGTTGTACATTGGTATGCAGAACTACTGCTACACCTACACCTTGTTTGATGCACAAGCCAAGTGGGCCGTGAATTACGTCACTGGGAAAATCAAACTTCCGGATAACGAAACCATTGTTAAGGATTGGAAAAAATGGGTTGCAAGGTAAGAGGACAATGAATATAATTTATAATTTTATTGCAACGTTAACCCTATCCTGCCTGGGCTTTTTTTCGGTCGTGAACCGGGGGGTGGGAGGAGGGGGGCAGAAAGTGCCCCTTCCCCCCTCACGTATATGGTGTTTAAAACATCTAAACAATGTTTATTTTAGCGACAGTCACGTGTTGACGTCATACACGCCAAAATGACTTCATACATTTTAAAACAATCTGCCATCTTGGATTTCAATATTTTTCCGAAATATCACAAAATATCCAAATCTGATTTGAAAAAATCGAGAAAAAAAAATATATAAGGATATCGATGCAAAAAACGGTAAAGGTATTTGCCTGGGTAAAACATCCTGTCAAAACATGGTTGCCACGAAAACGTCAAGTCACGTGGTCAAACAATTTCATATCAAAATGTTCTCAGATAATTTTTAGGAAAAGTCACAAAGTTTGGTCATAATCGCTTGAATGAAACCAGCGCGGGGCACTTTCTCCCCCCCCCCCCCCCCCCCCCCGGTAAAAAAGGGGTTAAAGTTAGTAAATCAATCAATCAATCAATCAATCAATCAATCAATCAATCAATCAATCAAACAAACCTTTATTTATGTGTCAAAGAGTTTTAGCTGAGGGAAAGCCCTCTACTAATGGGGGACACCTACCTAAATTCCCATCCAAACAAAAATTAACAATATTTTATTAAACACTTTCATTCAAACAATGTATGTATTTGCTCAAAACTGTTGTAAATGCGCAAAAATGGTCCCTAAATCTATGGAATAAGAACTTAATAAACTCTAACTAAATGAGAAAAACGCAATTTCTTGAAGAAATTCCATATTGCAACAATTGTTTTGCAAAAGTTCCAAGATTTCCGAGCCAAACTTGAAACTTTTAAAAACTGACAGACCGTAATTTTTTTCAAAAATCCATATTGCAATTTATTTCCATCCTCGCTGTCGTTAGCCATCCAAACTTCCTAATGGGTTCCTGTCATTTGTGGAGTGCTATTATACAGAATCAAACCATTATTGTTCAACTTGCTATGATCTAGATATGTTTCTGAGCTTCCCAAATAAAATCGTGCTAAACCACAGGTGACCAAAGCGTACTATAAGAGTTTGTATAGATTTTTATAAGAGTTTGTATGGATTTGAAATTTAATTGAAAATATCTGAAACGGTCTGTATCATACTATTAGTATGATACAGACCGTTGAAACGAAAATCGCTCAAATGGCTTAAAGAAGCACCAGGGAGACAAAAAAAGGACACCAGGTAAGGTTTCAAACTTTATTGAAGCTTTTCAAAGGAAAAAGAAGATATTTTCAATTAAATTTTAAATCCCTACAAACTCTTATAAAAATCCATACAAACTCTTATAGTACGCTTTGGTTACCTGTGGCTAAACATGAGGACAGTGTCCCTTTAAGGGTGACTGCGTTGGACTCCGGATTCGAGCACTTGTCGGGGTCATTGTGTTGTGTTTCTTGGCAAGGAGCTTTTCTCGGCTATCGTATATGCGTAGTGACTCTCTTCATCCAGGGATATAAAAAAACTGTGATGAAATAGCATCCCATCCAGGGCGAGTATCAATACTCCTAGTCACCTAGTTATACCTACCTACCGACTGTTTAATATGATGTTTAGGCAATCCCCATAAAATGCGTTGTTTCCCATCGCCAGACCGTCTCAATTTTTTCAAAAAGTAAACAAAAACAAGTTTCTGATTCATTGCCTGCGCCCTCTTCTCGCGTGTTTCTAAGTTTAATTTGCTTTATTTTACATATTTAAAGTCACTCTGACATCTAAATCAGCCCAGTAATGACGTCTTCGAGTGATATCGGCTCGTAACAAAATGGTGTAATTTGACAATATTTCGTTTCTCGGCTTTTCTTTTTTTTTTTTTACCGACGGACCGACCGACCCACCAACCTCGTTCCCAGGGTCTCTCGTCCACCGCCCCCAAAGAGCTCTTTGGGGGCGGTGGATGAGAGACCCTGGGAACGAGGTTGCCGACCCACTTTCACGAGAGAGAGGGCGATGGGAAACAAAACATTTTATGGGGATGGCCTTATCACTCCCACTGTTTATTGTTTCAGATTGAAGGAAATCATATTAACAGACCTTCGCGAAGACATTGATTTCCATACTGACTACCTACTTGACATCGCCAAAGAAGCAAATTACGGTTATGACTTGGACCGAGCAGAAAAATACCATTTGTGGGAGACACAGAAACAGGTGAACATCCTGACATACCGAGATCAAAGCCACGTAAGCGAGTTCACCGGAACCAAGTCCCCGATACATCACACTACATTTATGGAAGCTTATGACGACTCCATGAGCACCTTTCTTGCTACAAAGCAGTGAAAGACCGTGACGACGGTGTGGTACTTATGCGAAAGGAGTTGAGGCGCATGATTTTGTTGCAGCTGATTAGAGCTGGCAAAGACTGCAGGACACTAGAAAAACGCAAATTTAGTGGAACTACAGTCAACTCTCGTTATAGCGAACACACTCCGGGGACGTAGTTTGGAGTCCGTAATAGCGAGAGCTAGTCCGCAATAGCGGGAGTCACAACCTCGTTCCCAGGGTCTACTCCGCTTTCAAGATGGCGGCTGGGCGCGGAGAAGACCCTGGGCTACACTGATATAACGCCCACGCTGATTGGTCTTTAGATTTATGATTCTTACATTAGTCGTGATTGGCGGAAATAGTCTTCCTTGCAAAATGGCCGACTTGCGGAGTTTTATTTTGTTATTTCTTCTCGAATTGAAACGTAAATTATTGCCTGTTAAATATTTCCCGTCTTGTTTAAATTATGCACGGCAATTTAAGGAAGAGGTGGAGTTGACGTTGGACCGTAAATTAATTTGAAATGCCTCAAGGCACACAGATCAAGAGATGGAATATCAAGCAAGGTGAAAATCAGATCGATGATATGATTACACGTTTATGAATGTTTAAGCTTATGGTTATTATTCGAAGCCTGGAATTTCTTCAAAGTGCTTTTAACGGCGAATTGAAAATGTGACGGAATCCTGAATTTATGTATTGCTCGCACAAATTACGAATCGAATTTTTCACTCGTAGACTACGTGATCTGTACTTTTCAGAGAATGATTAAGCTTACAATCAAATGATTTGAACAGACAAGATACAATATTATGACCATTTTGATGCACTGCACTTAAAAGTAAGGAAAGCCCTTCCTTGAAATATTTTGTAAACTTGATTATACTTAAAATGAAGATTATAGTTTATATAAGCTGTTTTTCTCAATTTTCTAAGCTGGTATAGGTATTAAATCACCTATGCAAGTTTACAACATACAGTGGAACCTCTACTTCGGGCCACCTCTATTAAGGGAACATCTCCTTTACCACACTCATATAATGTTTGTAATCCAGATACTGCTATGAAAGGGACACCTATTAGTTTATATTTTTGTCTGATGTTGGGAAATTATTGTTCATCGTGGTAGATAGTAGCCTCCTATGCAGACGCTCTTTGGGCTCGTCACGCAATCTTTCCTCCCCCACAAACGCTCGTGGGGGAGAAAAGATTGCGCGACGAGCCCAAAGAGCGTCTGCGTAGAAGGCTAGGTAGATAGATGAATATTTAATCATTTGTCTCATGATAGAGTCACTTTGAGGTGTTGTCAATGATCACAACGTTTTAGACTGCTTTGTGTATACTGCTAGTCTTCATCAGGCAATCCTCATGATTATTCCAACTAGATGTTGTTCCCTCAGTGGTCTGTTGCGGTATCGATCAACAGTTATGTTTTCTTGGTCATTAAGGTGGGCCTCCATGGTTGAGGAATTTCAGCAGTTGTATGTACACTGTATGTCAATAAAGACTGTACTGGGTGCAAGTTTTGTGTGATTAAGTTTCTTTTGGTGTACTGCAGGGTATTGTTTTCTTGTAGGTCATTTCTTTCAGTTTTTGTCCTTTTTGTTTTGCTGTGTTGCAATGTTTTTGTATGACATTTATTGTTCCTTATGCCCCTCAAATGTATATTGTGTTGGGGAGGTGTGAATGAATTTATTCAGAGTGATATCAATGGGTTATTTTAAATTTTTTTTTGTTCTAGGAGGTATTTTCATTTTTAGATTGACATGTATAAATAAAGTTGCTTTACCTTTATCTTATTATCCTTGTTATGGAGTATTTTTTTAGCTGTAGTAATTTTTTTGTGCTGGGGATAGGGTCCTGAAGAGGTAAAATGGGAACTGGGATTTGCCTTTTTTTCACTGGAAAAATGGGATTTGGGGCACCAATTTTTGCTGTTGGGAATGGGGTAATTTGAGCAAGCATTAGGCTGGGAGACTAGGATTTGGGCAAAATATGGGCTGACCATGGGCCAGGGCCCTCTTCATATATTTTGGGTGCTACTCTACCTTACTTGTGTGAGTCAGAAAAGTGTGAACACTTTGATTGGGTGGGCCCCAAAATCCGCCAAAAAATCAAGCACTTTGGGCAGGTGTAAAAATTGTTACTGTTTTTAGCTAAAATAAAATGACAAAATATTGGCTAACAAACACCACCCCCCCCCCCCCCCCCCCCCTTCAAAAATTCTAGATCCACCCCTGCAGATAGACAATCAATAAGTACCCGCCCTCAATAGAGTTATTGTTCTCCAGTGTACAACTAGAACAGAAACAAGTAGTCAGAAAATAGGGTATGGATGTATGTATGTATGGACCGGATAAATCGCTATCCAACAGATAGTGTAGTTTGTTTTGTTAACACTTAATATCCACTGGATAGTGATTTATCTGGTGGATAGCATTATCCACCTTTTGAAAAACCTGGCCCAGGTCTGTAATAGTGTACAGAAAGTTATACATTTTGGTTTCAGTACTGGATGGCACAATCCCTCCAAAAATTCAAAGTACACCCCAGGGCATAAAATATAATAAATAATTATTGGTTTCCAAATAAAAGCTAAATATAAAAGGCTATAACACATTGTCATCCACAGAAACCACGCAGGGAAGCCTCCCACTTTTTTGTACAGTTGAAATTACATTTTGATATTTTACTAAATTAATTTAAATCTGTTTAAATGTATGTGAGTTTCCATGCTGAAGTGTTTAGGAGGAAGCAATCTTTATTTAGATATTAAACACACACAAAGTACTGACTCAACCTGAACCTTAAAAATAACACCTCCAGACCTGCCAACCCTCACGGTTTGACCGTGAGACTCACGGTTTGGGGTATGAACTCACGGTCTCACGGTGTGACCTCCAAACCTCACGGTGAACGAAATAATCTGGAACATGCCCAAAAATCCAGGATATCACCAAAGTAATTTTAAAAAATGCATTGAATAATGGCCCCGAGTCTACCCTGCGAGCAGTTGGTTTCTCTGCGTCGAACGCTACGTTCGTAGCGTAGCGTTCAATTTTACCTCATTGTTGTATTGCCTGGCTGTTTATTTAAAGATAACTGAAGGCATTGAAACATAAAAACGGACTTTTATTTTCATTTAAAACAAATTTTGCAAATCTCAAGGTTTGAGGCACCAATCTCCAGGATTTTTGGTGATTTTTTCTGAAACCTCCAGATTTACAGGTTTTTAGGTTGGCAGGTCTGCACCTCTAAATAAAAACAATCACAAAATGATTCGACCATGATCATGCTGCATTTAATATTTTTTTTATTAATCAGATAATATTTGGGCATGACTTTCGTGCTATAAAAAACAAAAATTACAAGGTCGCGATCCGAGCACGAAATAAAACAAATTAATCGACAAAAAATAATATATCCACCCAAAAATTATCCGCTTTACTTTCGACAACTTCCCTAACTTGACTTTCTTAATCGTGCGTTGTTTATACAGCCAAACTGGTGCTAAAATTATAACAGTCATAAAATGTGTAATAAACCTCACCTTAAATAAAATAGACCGCTCACAAATCATGCGTAAAGACGGCAGAAATCTATTCGAAATTTCAACGGACCACAAAAACGTTATTCCGCGGCTTAATTTGGTGTAAAACATGTTAAAAACGAAGCTCGCTGGCATTCCAGTAGCCATTTTGAATCCCGGAACCGCTGGTCAAGTGTAGCGAAGACGACCATATTGAATCCTGGAACCGCTGGTCAAGTGTAGCGAAGACGACAAAATACTCCACGATTCGTGGAGTATTTCACAGCGTGGGCCAGGGTCTTCTCCGCGCCCAGCCGCCATCTTGAAAGCGGAGTAGACCCTGGGAACGAGGTTGCGGGAGTCATGCGATCATTTTCAGTCAAACTTCTGTACAGTCAACTCGCCTTGGGGACACTCCGTTATTCCGGACACCCGCTATTATGGACAAAATGCAGCCCCCCGGCGAAAGCTACATATAGAGGTTTGACTGAAAATGACTCCCGCTATTGCGGACTCTCGCTTACGGACTCCAAACTACGTCCCGGAAGTATCCGCTATAAACAAGTGTTGACTGTATGTAGCTTTCGCCGTTCGTAATAACGGGGTGTCCGCAAGGCGAGAGTTGACTATTTGAAATTAAAATATCAGTAACTCTCTCTTAGGGATAGTCCGTTGGCATTGATAAACTAAGTGCAGTGAGTAGGATTGAGGTTTCATAGCGAACTCAGGTGAATTAAGTAAGGCCTGGTTCTTAAATGTTCGCTATTTTTGTGACTATTTTTAAAAGATCATACTTTGCATCATGATAATGGCACTAAACATGGTCAAATAATCAAAAGAAGCAAACTAATATATATTTTTTTTTAAAGAACACAGGGTCACGTGATTGGCCATCCACTAGTCGCATTGGAAGATTGAGTTTTTATCCATAAAAACTTTTACCCTGAGAAGGTCTCAATAAATCCGATCGGAATCGTACAAAACGTTTAAACTGCGCAAGTGCTATTTGCTGTTTTCTACTAGTGCCAGTCTTTCTCCAAGATTTAATTAGAACACTAGCAATATATTAAATAATTTTAACTCATTCCAACTGGTGTTCTAAAGTAAGTGTAGGTAGTCATTACTCAGATGTAAAATTGGTTCAGTAGTGGATCGCTAACTGGTGCGAATTTTGAGTCAATATATTTATTTCAAAATTGGGCGTGGCTAGTCACGTGATCAAAATATTAAATTAACATATTGGACATAAATTTTTGGAGTAGGCAGGGAACCAGGCCTTAATTCACCCAAGAACGTTTTGCATGTAGTAGCGCTAAAAGTTCTACCTCCATGGTGTAGCCTCGTTGTTATAACAGTAACAACTAAAGCCGAGTATAGTCAAATAAAACAAACTGAAAGAACGTCGTGTTACTGAATAGTTCGATTTGAGACTCCGGTGGGAGGGGGTGGCAACACCCATATGAAAGTGACGGGGATGCTCGGCGTTTAGGGGTGTAAATTACAGATTTTGGTATCACTAAGGGTGTTCAGGACTGAACTCCGATATTTTTAGCCATCGCGGTATCGTTTAGGGTTGCAAGCGAAGAAATGATAATAAAAAAACACCGTCATACTATGTTTGTGGTCTCTAGTAACAACAATTATTCGATAATTTCAATTGGTATGTTAAGGCGAAAAAAAATAATGGAAGGTGATCTGTAGTTTGTCGGAAACATGTATCTATTTTTTGTATAGTATTTTAATTAGTAGCCTGCAAAACAGGCGTATTTGGGGCGAGCGAGCGCTGAATATTCCATCGAGTGTTTATAAGCCGCCATGGATTAGGAAAACATTGGAGGCTTGGGGCGAGTGCAAAAGAACGACAAAGGGAGAGGGAGTCAGGCAGAGAAGCGAGGGAGGGGGGAGGGGGAGGGGGAGGGCGGTTATTCTAACCCTCCCCAACACAAATCCCGACCTCTTCCTCGTCCTCTTTCACTCGCCTTAACTCTCCAAGTTTTTGGGAATCCAAGATGGCGGCTAAACACTCGAAGGAGATAAACAATCGCAAGCCCACAAACCGCCCTACATTGCAGGCTAAGTATTTAGTCGCAATATTGACATCATTTGTTTTTCGTTAGTCTAAAGTGAAAAAATGCTGACGAACATGAAACGTGTTAGGGCTTGCTGATTACGTCATTCATATTGACGGGAGATTTCCCATGACTTTTATAACTGCTGTGAGTCGCGGAAACGAATGTTATTTGTGAACTCATTTCCAGGTGATTTGCGAGTGCAATTTGTGTCTTTGAAAAATTTACGAGTGCTCATTTATTCCAAAATTGCAGGAGAAAAATCATGTCATTACTTGTTAATAACATACATACAACAATTTTGGTCAAGCTTTGTTGATAGTTTTTGTGACCACATTCTAATGTCAAGCTGCTGCAACTTTATTGGCTGAACATTTGACGTGTTAATTCATGCGCAAATTTTCATGCACTCTCTGCAAGAGCTGCATGAAAAGCTTTTACGAATCCATCACATCTTCAATCCTCGTCGAATTTAAAACCAGAATTTATATGCCAAAATATGAAAATTACAAAGGTTTTGTTGTATGTGTTGTATGGTTTCTAAGGGCCTATTTACATGAAGAGTTGTCCCTAACAACAACAATAAGGCAAAGGTTTATATGGAAAAAAGTTGGCCCGCCCCCCAGGGTCACCCTACCTTCAAAGCGAGTAACCCTCTACCCAGGGTTACCCTGCCCCCCGAGCCAACTTTGCGATTTCTCATGTAAACGTTTCGCTGCTATTTATAAAGAAATGTATGAAAAGTTATTCCGCTCGGGGTGGCTCAGTATGGAGGGTGACCCTCCTACCAGGGACAACTTTTCTACATATAAACAGGCACTAACGGACTCTCTTCGCTTGTTTGGAATTCTTCCTGAGATCCGCTGGGAATCTGCTGGACTGGTGAATTTGGTTGAACAATGGACGGCTCGTGGTTGCACTCGATGCTGATATCCACGGCTTCTCGATTAGTAAGGTTGGCTTGATCCCTGCTGAAATATGCTGTGGAAAACCGGAGTGGCTGGTTCTCGGGCTGAAATAAGTCGCTGGAACTTGTGTCGACTGCGTGGCGGTAAGACGTCAATGGAACTTGTACAAAATGGCAATTCACGGAACAATGTACAATGTTCTTCAGTCGTTAGACAAATCGACTTGTACCGCTCTATTTACGTTGGGTGTACTAGATCTAATTTTTGGGATATCTAGTTGCCTACTTCTCAAATTATATATTGGTAATGTTTTCTTTAAAACTTTTTTCACGGACTTCATAAACGGAACGAAGGAACTCTCTTGTACTCATGTTACTTGAGCGGTCTTTCTCTTGTTGGCGCTCAAGGGATTACATCGTCTTCCGTCAACCACGGCTGGATTTTTCGTCGTCTTCCTTTGCCTTGATAGCGTCCTCTGAAGCTCCAGGAAGCACCAATCTCTACCAATGTTACGATAGGTTTCTCGGGTGTACGGCGATTTGGAACTTTAGCTGAAACGTATTGAACTTGGGGGGAGGACTTAACTCAAATAGAGCACCACTTGGCCACGGGAACAGAACTCGTCACTGATTCTTGGTATGACCTGGGGATCTACTTCGCTGAAACTTCTACGGACGTCAAGGAGGAGACAGAATTTGGTTCCAACAACAGTTTTATTCTTGACTATATACTCAAGGATGTAATCAAAGATGAAATCGAAGAAAGCTTTACAAGTTACTTCCTTATACATGATTGTACACGCATCTCATATTGTTAACAGAGTACAATAAGTGTGCTAATATAAAGATGTGAAAAACAATTACAACGGAAGGTAAGGTCCTTTGAGGATAGCGCAACTTAATTAAAATTCTAGTTTAACTCGAGAGCTTATTGTTACAAGTATTCGTTCTCTAGCTGGGAAAGTACGTTACGCTAAATTAAAAAGTAGCGAATGAAATTAAAACTAGTGAATAGCTAATAAATTGCAAGGCGCTAAGAAGCGGCTTCGTTTCGCAAGTTCAGTCTCACCCGAAACTAATTAACCTGCACGCGAACATTCATAACTGAAGCCGGATGAGTCAGCGAAAGTATCTATGACTCAGCGTTGATTAACTCATTCAGTTTTGGCTTACGTGATAAGTTGTTTCCACAGAATAACTATTGTCGGCTTTTAAAAAGGGGTTTAAAACACTGAACACGGATAAACATAAAAATGATTGAAAACCGGTAAATCATCTCATGACACACCGAAAGTAAAACTTGCAACGGTTCTAAGAAAGTCCTACGCCGAAGCCAGGATAAAGAATGGCGAATTGTACACAAAAGCTTCACTTGTGGGAATCCGTTTTGGTGAAGGCAACGAAGGCAAGTTGAATTTATGTGTTGTATGTTTATGTATAATTTACAGTCGACAGAATAAATTATTGAATTGAGAAGAAATGCCGACTTCTGCGATTACTTCAGCAAGGCAGCGCGGCTTCCCGCTTCCCGAAAATAATTGGATCGAATAATAAACAATTATTGAACTCGGTTATCGCAAAATATCGTGATTTGTCAGTGTCTCGCAGATCAATTATTTGCCTCAGCCTTCTTCGGTAGACTGCGTGGCAGGCGTAGAAAGGGGGGCAGGAGGGGAGTTCGAGCGCGAAGCGCGAGGAGAGAAGCGCGAAGCGCGATCGGCGGGAGGGCGGGTTTTGTGCACGGTCAGGGCCAAAACAGCGAACATAAAGATATAACGAAGAACTTTGCCGGGCTTCATAACCATTTCCCTCTATTAACTATTCAAACCTTGAATATTCATTGACCCTTCTGATGACGTAATTAGCATTATATAAGACTCAACTAATTATGCATGGGTGTCATTTGCGCTAAGGGCCTCCACAGACTAGAGAGATAGTTGTCGACAACTATTTAGTTGTCGATCATAAAAAGTTGTCGATATTGACTAGCTTCACACACTGGCTTTTTTTGTTATCGACCACATTTTATGATCTAAATAGTTGTCGACAACTATCTCTCTAGTCTGTGGAGGCCCTAAGTCCAAAACTAACAAGTCATGGAATGACGCCTTCGGGGGATGAGCGTGGGCTCATTTTCCCGAACAGCGGCTGGTAATCGAGCCTACCGCCAGCGGCGCCAACGCGTCCGGCCAACCTGTCTCAGGACGAATTTTCAATAAACGTCACAATCTACTGACTCGAATGAAGCGGGAGCGTCAACGGCTCTGGGAAGTGAAACTGGACATTTCACAGAAGATCTCGGAATCTGGGGTTCTGGCTGTTCGGTTAAACTAGAGGTATTTATTCATTTCGTCTCGTGTCGTTGAAATTGGTTCTTGTGCCGTTTTATAAAGGTTGGCTGTTTCTGTTGGCAGTCCACGTATTCGTTAAGTTATTCTGGTTTCGCTGTTATTTTCTCGTGCCATGTGTGCCCGAAGTGAGATTTGGTTTCTGGCGCTGGCGGACAATTGTATTAGCCAAGGTTGTTTTGCTGCACCGGCCTTTTTGCGTTTATTTTGTATAGGGAAAATTTAGGCTTCGAATTTTTTGATATTGAATATTGTGAATTGTGAATTTTTTGAATATTGTGATATTATATGAACTCTGAAGTGGTTTGAGGGGTACGACAGCTTATGAAGTATATTCGTGCGAGCCAACAAAGTGGTTGATTAAAAATCCAGAGACTGTGAATTATTGGGACAGGCCAGCGAAGTGGTTTGTGAGTTGGTATTAAGCAGACTTGTCTGTGACAAGCCAGTGTAGTGGCCTGTGTTTGGTGAATAAATTGTGGCAGCATCTTCGCAAGTCAGCGAAGTGGTTTCCTATGTGCTGACACTGCTGATAATTTATACCCGTGTCAGGTCAGGTAGCTTCTGGCTTAAAAGTAGTCTGCGGAGTGTTCCTGACAAGCGCCAGAGAAGTAGTTTGTGAATTGTTATTTACTACGATTATCAGTTGAGTAAGGCGCGATGGAAGTTTGGTAACAAGGTTTACAGGTTAAAACTACGTTGTTACCCTGACACTTAGTTTCCAATGGTAACCTGTGTGTCGCTGACGCTTTATTGTTACCAGTGACGTCAGTAACAGACATAAAGTCTGGGTTACCATTAGAAACCTAGCCAGTTGCTCATGGCAACAACGTAGTTTTACAGTGAAAACATTGTCACCAAAAACGGAAATTTAAACAGAAAATACCAAATTTGGCTAAAACGGCCTGTCAAAACTTGGTTGCCATGGAAACATCAAGTCACGTGATCAAAAAATTGGCACACCAAAATGTTTCCAGATAATTTTTAGGAAAAGTCATAAAGTTTGGCTATGATTGCTTGAATGCTTTTTAAGTAGGATAAATTTGAAGTCAGCGCGGGCACTTTCTGCCCCCCCCCCCCCCCCCCCCCCCAGGCAGAATAGGGTTAAAGGGATACCAACAAGAGAGATATGTTTTGGAATGAGTGTCCAATGGTGTGAATATTCGGAAGTTATTGAAGCCATTGTTCAAGGGAGTCTTCAAAGGTGTGGTATGTTATTCCTCTTCCCGCCTCATAAAGTGTGTAAGAATCACTCTTCGTGCCGGTTGTTCTCGAGCTTATTTGCATTCTCTTTTGCAACGTATTAAATCTGGAGCGGTTCGCGTTTGGGGAAGAGTTGATGCTGTTTCACCCCATATAGTTAGTACCTTCTCTCAACGTTGAGCCTCAAAACCCAGGTTATGTGTTGACGCCAGGTTTTAAATATTTGGATGGCGGACACCCCCATTTATTTGGATACGTACGTTAACTGTGTGGTACGTACAACGTTTTGTTGATCTTGGTTCATTCATGGCCAAAACTCACGAGAATTCTGGGTACGATCACATTTATTATTTGACGATTCTCGTCAGTACTGTGTGTTCAAATCGCAAGCAGATGGTGGCTTGTTGGTGTTACCCTTCCTTGGTTGGAAGAATTCCGGAATCTGGTTACCTCGGAGGCTTATTGCTCTCGCCCCATCAGTCAGCGGGACCAGGAATTTAGTTCTCAAGCGGTGGAAGCCGCTTTGTGTGCTGTTGCTAGAATTTTCAGTCTATTATAATTAGGCTATATTCTTGGCTTGAACAAATGTGTACTTATTCCTGTTATGCATATTCTGTATCCTGGAGTATGATAGTGGAGTCTTTGGCTCAAGCATTTTGAGGGAGAAATTTGCTCAGTTAAGAGAAGGCATCCTGGCACGCAAGTCGTCGGTCCCGTTGAAATTGATCCAATTCGTTTTCGTTTGCTCTTCCGGGCGCAAAGTTCTATATGGTCAGAAAAATGGCCGCCTCGATTGCGAGGACATCGAAAGGTGCTGAAGTGCTCCTGTCATCTCCTTTTGAGCGAGGAAAATCCTAATAAATAAAGTATTTTGGCGGTTCTTGGTCAATTGGGATAGTTTATCCCTTGGAGATACGAGAGTCATGTTGCGGTTTCTCTTTCCAAGGATGCCTCGCTCTTCCACTGGGCAGCCATTATTCAAATCAAGTCTTCTGACCTCTCCATTGGCGACTAATTGGAGGATGAGGTAAAGGATACGCACGTCAATGTGAATGGAATGTATGTGGTCGCGCAGGCTTTGGAATCCCCCCCATTGTAGATGATCAACATTGCAAGGTTGACGTTCTAGTTGATAGCCAAGTTATTTATGCGTGGCCAAGTTGGGGTGCGCGCGTTCGCGAGACTTAACAGAAGTTGCGAAATTAAACATGTATTTTCGAATTTGTGATCCAGAGAAATATCTCTGTGGCCATGTGTTATCCCGTTGGAGTCTAATCCAGCAGATTGGTTCTCAAGGAGTCTTTCTAATTCTGCCGTACTGCTATCTCCACCAGCTGGGAGCTGGTGCAATCAGTGTTTGGAGGTGACAATGGTCATAATTTGGATCTCATGTCGTTAGATTCTAACACTCGGAGGGATATGTGTGGAAATTCCTTCCGTCGCTCTTCACCGTACCCTACCCACAACTCTTTGGGAGTGAATGATTTCAATCAAGATTTGTCTGCTGGTGATGGCGATAGGGTTAATGCTTATGTTTTTCTGCATTTTCTCCTCATTTCTTAAGACAGAGTTAGCCGCTGTAACAGTAGTAGTTTCTGAACGATCTCCGCTACCATCTAGTCATCACAATCTAGTGCAGCTAGTGGTCTATGCTCAACGTTATGCCTCAGCGGAAGGCCAAACACAGTTTATTTCCGACAAAGCAAAGTTTCAAACCAGGGCCGTTGTCTTGGGATTTGTGGGCTTTTCGCCTTGGTGGAGTTTATTAACTGAAACACGTCTTATCTTTGAAGAGCCGTTTTAGTGCCTTTTTGTTGAAGGCCACTTCAGGTAAGGATACTTTCATGGCCACACCTGATGATGCTGTGAACTTCCTTGTTTGGAAAGATCAGTTTAGGAAAACGGTGGCTTATCAGGATTTCTGTCCGATATTTGTAAGCGAAAATCTTTTTGTCGGTTCCCTACGCGCTTGCCTTATGCCGATACATTGGATTCTTTGGTAGAGAAACTACCCGCCATCAGTATTCTCAGGCTGGTCGATCGAGCCTTTGGTGATTCTGTGCTTCCTGGATATAGGAATCCTGCAGCTTCATTGAAAGTAAATACTTATCTGTCGGCTGTGAACAGTTTTAGCATTCAGGTGAAACCATTCTTTATTACAGACCTGGCGGCTGTTTCTACTGAGATTCTGAATCGAAACGTTTGTCGGAACGAATTCATTCTCCTGCTCAGCTTTTTGTATCGGCGAGGGATTAAACCTTTTTTTATCAAAATGCTGGGTTTTTTGGGGTTTTTTTGGTAATCGAGTTGGAAATCTTAAAAAGAGTTAAGGTGAATGAGACATTATATTTCCCTCAGAAGGAGGGTCTCCTCTTCAATCATATTCTTACAAAACCTAGCCTCTGCGTGACGGTATTTGATTTAATCGTTCCAATTAGACAGGATTAACCCGTCAGGCAGAATCATGCCAACTCCTTTTTTGATTCAAGCTTGCCGATTATCGCATATTTAGGGGAATCGTCGGTTCACTTTGCATGGTTTGAGGAGTGGTTGTGAGATTTCGTTGGCGCACTTTGGAACTGACTTGGGAATAATAAATCATATGAGTTGAAAGGTCATCGCTTCTGTGCGCCATTATATATAACTAACCAGGTTTTGCATCCTGGGGCCGCAGGCGATACCCTAGCTGGGATTTCAATGGATCTGCGGAATTTTTCAATATAAGGGAATGTGTTTCATGTAGCTGGTTTCAATTTAGCGTATTTCATCCTGTTACCATACGGTTAGATTTGGTGAGGAATGAGTGTGGGTTTAGGTTAAGGATTGGCATAAGTTAAGGAATGGGCGTGGTTATGATAGGGGATAAGGAATTCAGTATAAGGAACGTCTGACTTGACTGGGGGCGAGTCTGGGGTGGCTATCCCATATCCTAATGCTATCCCATATCCTAATGCTAATGAGTAAACAGGAGGGATAATGTACTATTCAAACCCCTTGAATATTCATTGACCCTTCTGATGACGTAATTAGCATTATATACGACTCAACTAATTATGCATGGGTGTCATTTGCGCTAAGTCCAAAACTAACAAGTCACCCCTCCCTCCACACCCCTATTGTTTACTTTATTAGCACTCTCAGTCTACCCAGACGGATTTGCTCGTCTGGGGTGGCTATCCCATATCTTGATGCTAATGAGTAAACAGGAGGGATAATGTACTATGTCTCCACTAACAAATGTGGACTAATTATCTGTGAACATAATAAATTATTATTTTTCAGTTTTAGGAATAAGATGTCTCAAGCAAAGGGGTGGCGATTGGTCTTACAAAAAATACGAGTCTCGCAAAATTTTAATCGAATTTTACGGGTCTCACAGTCTCGTTTTTTGAGCGGTTCTAAACATCTCGCAGTCTCGATTTTTTCGCAAAGCCGTTTTGGAGTCTCGAACTCGGTCTCGCAATCTAAAGATTCAAAAAGTCTCGCAGTCGCAGAGAAAAACACCAGTCTCGCCGTCTCGCAAAATGTCGAATTTACCATTCGCCACCATGCAAAGCGTGTTTGTGTGATTGGTGCTGGGCCCAGTGGCATGTCAGTGTTATATCACTTCCATCAACTTAAAACACAAGGCAAAGAAATTCCAGAAATTGTGTGCTTTGACAAGCAATCCGATTGGGGTGGACAATGGAAATACTCCTGGGAGGCTGGTGAGTAATTTTCAGTAACAGTGACAATCGTTTGTTATGTGTTGATTCGCGCAAATCCTATGAAACATGCCCAGATTTTAGTTGTTGTTGTTATTGTTGTTTTGGGGTAGAGATAAACTAACAACATAGTTAGGAACCGAGTTAGGAACTGAGTTAGGAACTGATTGACGTCGGATGGAGATCGTATTTGAAACACGTTGCACCTTCCAGTTCGGATTTGACAACCTTTGTTATAGATTGTGTCCATAATTGGTCATAATTGCATATGATTGTAAGCGTCAGTCGTTTCACAAAAATACTATAGGTAGTATTGACAAAGTTATATGTTCCAGTTCTTAAAATAAGGTAACTGTTATTGATTCATTGCCTCGTTGAGTAATGAGTGGTCATCTACACAACCTGTTTCTGACTGAGTTCCTAACTCGATACCTAACTCGACACAGCTACCAATCTCGTTCCACACAGCACAGCCCTCATGACACTTATTCAGTGGCAGGAACTGGCAGCAAAGACCTCTGGGATAAAGCGTTAGAATTACGCCATGAAATGCACAGTAAAACCGGAAGTCCAAGAATCGTGTCATGGCGAAACGCTTTGTCCCATAGTTAATTTCGGTTCAAATGGTTGTGACTTTGTACCATCTACCTAAGGGAGGTTTTTCTCGGCGAGACTTCTAATATTTTCATACATGAAGTAGAAATCACACTAATAATTTGGCTATATATATCCCTATAGCTAACTAAATAACTTGGGCTAACCGGAGTGCTAAAATAGGCTAACCCGAGTGCTAATTTGGGTTAATTTGGGCTAATTCGTTCTAATGTGAGCTAATTCGTGCTAATTTGGGCTACTTCGTGCTGTACTATACTATGTGGTATATATTCGTCATGAGGTGTCCTTCGTCCGTAGGTAGATATTACTTTGTTCTAACCTAGTATCTCGTTGCCCGTTCCACCGCTGGGTAAAGGTAACGAGGGGTCTGGGAACGAGATTGCTCAGCTACTGTAACCTGCACGCATGCGCAGTTCCAGTTTTCTTACAAATGCCATATCCAAGACAATCTCCACCCCAGAGTTCTTCTCTTTTGCACATGACCGAGGGATAGCGGCACCCTTGGTATTCGTAATTATTTTCGGTTCGCCAGACGTGTTCACAAGAAAAACGAGACAGTATTAATGTGCAAACCTGTTCGTATAGTATTCAAGAGTATTCAGTATTCAGTTTGCGGCTGAATTACCGATGATTATACAAAATGGCGAGTGATAAACATGACCAACACAATACTCAACCTTTGTTATCGCAGTTCTTAACCAGGAAAACAAATAGAGGGGGAGGGTAGGGAGGTGCTTACTCGAGGGGGGGGGGGGCGCTAATTTCAAATGTTGGCCGATAGGAGGGGCGCTTTTTCGAAGGGGGCGCTTTTTCGAATACTTTTTGTAAAGGTTGTCAGGCTGCAGGTCTTTGTTGTTCATCCCGGTTGGCCAAAATATGCGTGCTGAACTGTAAGGCTTCACAATTGGTTATGTTTCCCTAATTTCAATTTTTAGGTACTGATCAATACGGAGAACCAGTGCATGGAAGTATGTATCGCAACCTGTGGTCTAATGCTCCAAAGGAATGTTTGGAATATCCAGATTACACCTTTGAGGAGCATTTTGGAAAAGCAATTCCGTCTTTCCCTCCTAGGGAAGTTCTGTATGATTATCTAAAGGGTCAGTTTTAACGTATGGCATATCAGGTTAAGGTTACTGATAACCTTTATGGGTGCCTTCCGGAAAAAATTCGTACGCGCGTTATTTTCGACGAAACAACGGTTACTATATATCATTGTAAAGGTAATAGAATGTAGAATCTGTATACATTACCATTTAAAAATTCTATCGCTTTGGTAAGCGCGCGCGAGCCTTCAAACTCAAAACTGTCGATGTTTGCTTCGATGAATTACCCGCCTTCGCGTTAGCGCGTACAACCAAACAAACTGTACTATATCACTCAGCACTTGATGGGCTACAAAAGGGTGTCGGGCTTTATTGATCTTCCAATTGGTTTTTGAGAAAAACAACTTTGAAGTTGGCCAATAGAAAATGTTTCGTTTCGCGTCACGCCGAGAGGCGTAAAAGTAAAAATATTTCGAATTCCTAAAATGCCCGACACCCTTTTTCGCACCGATATCTAACGATCATTTTGGCCAAATTTCGTAAAAATCCGCCAAATCTACATACCCTATTAATTCATTTGAAGAGTGGCTACCCGCGCAAAAATGAACCCCGAGTTTTCGGGCCATAAAAACACCTCGGGGATTAACTTTTTAGTCACGCGAAAACACAAAATTTGCTATAACTCCGCAAGCAAAATAGATTTTTGAATAATTTTTTTTTAGAAGAAAACCGGCGCAATGGGCTATTTTATGGTAGGTTTTTGCAATTTTGCAAAATTCTACCCCGTAAAGGTTATCAGTAACCTTAAGGCATTTCTATTGATGATATGTTAGAAAATAATTAAGGCTGGTTTCCATTCCATATAATCGTCCTGATCGTCTCAAAACATTTTGAAGCGATTTGGACAATTCGGACGGTTTTTCGTTTTCCATAGTGAGACTCAGCTCGCGTCGGTTCGGGCATAATTGTAGGTCTTATAACAAAATTGCGGACACAGAAAGAGCAATGAATTTTGGGATAACCCGGTGCATGTTGAGATAAATTTAGATCGCTCCGATCGTCTCAAGCGCCTGAGTATGGTTTTCCCCGTTCCCCGTTCACTTGAACCTATTTTGAAGCGACTGGGGCGATTAGGACGATTATATGGAAACTAGGCTTCAGAGGTATCATTCGACGTTTTGTAGTTTTTTCCATTCTTTGTGTCATTTAGCAATACTATTGCAAACAAGCCTAAAAGCATTTATATGACTTCGAAAGGGTTTAAAGCCGTGATCTACGCGTCACCACCTAACCACAATATTCGATTTAATGCTTAGCTGCTGTGAAAGGAGACTAGCATGAGTACAATAATGCATTCTGTGAAACACAATGTTTTTGTTGTTGGCTTGCGGCTTAGGAAAGTTTCTCTTTCACAGGTCGTTGGTCCAAGGGTGATCTTCGTCCCTGGATCCACTTCAACCATGTTGTTCGCCAGGTGACCTACAACGATTCTACTGACGACTTTTCAGTTGTTGCAAAAGACCTTGCTGAGGACCGAGACCTTCCCGCCCAGACGTTTGACTACCTAATTGTGGCAACTGGTCACTTTTCTGCCCCGAATATACCTTCCTTTCTTGGAATAGACAAGTTTCCTGGTCGGATTATGCACTCACATGACTTCCGGAATGCCGATCAATTCAAGGATCAGACGCTCCTCGTGGTCGGCTCAAGTTACTCCGCGGAGGACATCGCCCTGCAAACCCTCAAATATGGCGCTAAAAAGATATTTTGCACTTATAGGACGAGGCCAATGGGCTTCTAGTGGCCCCTCAGATAGAAGAGAAACCACTGCTGACCAGGATCGAAGACAGCACTGTCCATTTCAAAGATGGCACTACAGCATATGTGGATGCCATCATTCTGTGCACCGGGTATCTCACTTACTTCCCCTTCCTTGAAGAACGCCTGCGTCTGAAGAGTTCTAATGTCTCGTACCCTCGAGTTCCGGGACTATACAAGTGCACTCTCTGGACCCAGGCTGCAAATAACAAGCTGTTGTACATTGGTATACAGGATTACTGCTACACCTACACTTTGTTTGATGCACAAGCCAAGTGGGCCGTGAACTACGTTACTGGAAAAATAAAAATCCCGGATAACGAAACTATTGTTAAGGATTGGAAAAAATGGGTTGCAAGGTACTGAAGAAAAGGAATATAATTTTATTACAACGTTAACCCTATCCTGCCTGGGCTAGTGAACCGGGAGGGGGACTCCCCCATATGTATCTCCAAAAGTATTGACGATATGAAAATAAAATTGATATAGATGTGTAATGCATCCAAAAAATGTTTATTTTAGTGACAGTCACGAATCAATTATGACGTCATACACACCAAAATGACGTCATACATTAAATAAAAGCCACCATCTTCGATCCGCCATGTTGGATTTCAATATTTTTCAGAAATGTCACATAATATTCAATTTTGATTTGAAAAAAAATCAAAAAACGCGACAATCTCTGCAAATCGAACTGAAAAAACATCATATTTGGGTAAAATAACCTGTCGAAACTTGGTTGCCATGGAAACGTCAAGTCACGTGCTCAAACAATTGGCAAATCAAAATGTTCGCAGATAATTTTGAGGAAAAGTCACAAAGTTTGGCCATAATCGCTTGAATGCTCGCTCTTTAAGTAAGTATTGAAATCAGCGCTGGCACTTTCTCACTTCTTATTGTTCCAGATTGAGAGAATTCTTATTGACAGGCTGTCGCGAAGACATCGATTTCCAGACTGACTACCTACTTGACATCGCCAAAGAAGCGAATTACGGTAATGACTTGGACCGAGCTGAAATATTCTATTTGTGGGAGACACAGAAACAGGTGAACATCCTGACATACCGAGATCAAAGCCACGTAAGCAAGTTCACCGGAACCAAGTCCCCGATACATCACACTACATTTATGGAAGCTTATGATGACTCCATGAGCACTTTTCTTGCTACCAAGCAGTGAAAGATGACGGTGTGAAATTATTTGAGGTGACTTTTTGCAGCTGATTATAATTAGTTGTCAAATACTGCCGGACACTAGAAAAGCACAAATTTAGTGGAACTACAGTCAACTCTCGTTATAGCGAACACACTCCGGGGACGTAGTTTGGAGTCCGTAATAGCGAGAGCTAGTCCGCAATAGCGGGATCGAGTCGTGCGATCATTTTCAGTCAAACTTCTGTACAGTCAACTCGCCTTGGGGACACTCCGTTATTACGGACACCCGCTATTACGGACAAAATGCAGCCCCCCGGCGAAGGCTACATATAGAGGTTTGACTGAAAATGACTCCCGCTATGCGGACTCTCGCTTACGGACTCCAAACTACGTCCCGAAAATATCCGCTATAACAAGGGTTGACTGTATGTAGCTTTCGCCGAGGGGCTGGATATTTTCCATAATAGCGGGTATTCGTAATAACGGGGTGTCCGCGAGGCGATAGTTGACTGTAGATGGAAATTAAAATATCAGTAACTATCTCTTAGGGACAGTCCTTTGGCATTGATAAGCTAAGTACAGCAAGTAGGATTGAGGTTTCATAGCGAACGTTTTGCATGGAGTAGCGCTAAAAGTTCTACCTCCAATGTGTAGCCTCGTTGTTATAACAGTAACAACTAAAGCAGTATAGTCAAATAAGACAAACTGAAAGAACGTCGTGTTACTGAATAGTTCGGTTTGAGGCTTAGCTCCGGGGGAGGGGTGGCAACACCAATATGAAAGTGACGGGGATACTCGTCGTTTAGGGGTGTAAATTACGGAGTTTGGTATCACTTAGGGTGTTCAGGACTGAACGCCGATATTTTTAGGCATCACGGTATCGTTTAGGGTTGCACGCGAATAAATAATAATAATAATAAAAACAACACCGTAATACTATTTTTGTGGTCTCATTACCGGAGATCGATTGTCTTTTTTAGAATGGTATCTTTTAGGGGTCAAATCAATTGAGCCACGCCCAGATTGGTCTCCTTAATTTATGGATTTAATTCAAAATTTCTGACGAGCATCCCCCACCCTACCCCCGGGGTTTTAGCTAGACTACATTTCTTTGATACTTGTACTAGTACTTCTACAACTATGTCTACTATGTACCTGGTATAAAAGCCCATTAACAATGGTTAAGTAGAGTTTTACATGCAGCATATGGCTGTTTGTTTTGCTCTCGTTGTGGAACATATACCAAGTAGAACTCCGTCCGAATTAGAACGTTTCTTAATTATGACATTTGTAACCAATATTAGAATATTTATACAATTATAGGTTTTCAATTACTGAAAAGTTACATGATATGTAATACAATTACAATTAAGTCATGGCAGAAAATGGTGTGTTTAGTAATTACGTTTGGGGTGCTAACATGGCTTCAGCTTAGCGTAGCGGGCGCTGGAGCATACATGTAGAGCGCGTGTGAGGGAGGTTACGAGCGAGGGAGGAAACGAGTGAGAGAGGAAACGCGCGAGGGAGGAAACGCGCGAGGGAGGAAACGCGCGAGGGAATAAACGACCGAGGGAGGAAACGAGCGAGGGAGGAAACGCGCGATGGAGGAAACGAGCGAGGGAGGAAACGCGCGAGAGATGAAACGCGAGGGAGGAAATGCGCGAGGGAGGAAACGAACGAGGGAGGGAGGAAACGAGCGAGGGAGGAAACGAGCGAGGGAGGAAACGAGCGAGGGAGGAAACGAACGAGGGAAGAAACGTGGGAGGGAGGAAACGAACGAAGGAGGAAACGCGCGAGGAAACGAGCGAGGGAGGAAACGCGCGAGAGATGAAACGCTAGGGAGGAAACCAAACCCGCGAGGGAGGAAACGAACGCGCGAGGAGGAAACGAGCGAGGGAGGAAACGAACGAGGGAGGAAACGAGCGAGGGAGGAAACGCGCGAGGGAGGAAACGAACTTGGAAACGAGCGAGGGAGGAAACGCGCGAGAGAGGAAACGCGCGAGAGAGGAAACGCGAGGGAGGAAACGAACGAGGAACGAAACGAGCGAGGGAGGAAACGATTTCCTCAGTTTTAATAATACTCAGCTCGCAGCCGTGTCTGTAGGTATGACGCGTAATTACATGATAAATCATGTCTGTAGTTATGGCGTTTCAATTCGAAGCCAGTAGCATGAATTCGCTGTATGCTCTCAGGCAATGAGAGTAGAGATAGTGAGAAAAATGTATAATAACGCATCTTATATAGTCCCTCTTTCCCTTTATTTAATTTTGTTCGTCGAGCGAGGGGCTTAAAAAAACATTTATTTTTCTCCTCGCTTCTTTCTTTTTTTTTCCGAGCTAACTGTATTTGATCATTGTAAATATCCCAATGAAACATATGTAATTCTGCGAGTGTCCTAGGTTTTGGATTTATATTTTCAGAGCGTTCGATTTTCATATTCCACCAATCAATTGCAAAATTGTTTCAGCGTGTTTAGTCAACAGCTGGGGAACCTATATAGCTAGTTTATTCTTTTGCAAAACACAAGTAATTCCCTATCAGTGCGGGAAAACTATTTTCTACATAGTTCGTGGGATTTGCTACAATACTTGATTTTTACACTTACTGTAATAGACGGACGTGCATTATTTATTGGCTACGTATGTGATGTAGTGGCGAAACACACCATGTTACAGCTGTAATAGTACTGTTCTACACCCTGAAATATTGTATATTGTAAAACAGCCTGCAAAACACCCCGTTAACACATTGAAAACCCACCAGGAAAGAGGGGGAGGGGGGACAGAACTTCTCGATTCCCGTACCTTGTACTCCCCCCCCCCCCCCCCCCGTTCAGTTGCGCGAGTCCCGCCTCTGTGCGTTTTGCATCCAGGCAAAATAGAATGCATTGTTGTAATTTTTTTCTACCTCTCCCGATGCGCGTCACCTTGGGAATCCCACTTCACGCCATCTCTTCTCTCGCCTCCTGTAGACTTCCCGCTCCCCCTTTACTCCCGGATTCCCGCAACCCTGTTTCCCCTCCCCCCCCCCCCCCCCCCCCCTAACAGTACATGCTACTGTCTTACGGTTTGGAAAACGTCATAACAACCTGAAGGAGTGCATAACTTGCCTGCATGGTAACTACAAAACAGTATTGATGGAAAAACTGCGCGTAACACCATGAGATACTGCAACACTCTGACTAACACGCCGTAACACCAAACAACACTGCGTAACTAACTAAAACACTAATACTGTCTAGCACCCTCCGAGACTGCGACACTCTACAATTTTTGTACAAATCTACTAGTATACTAATGCAAATGAGACAATCTAATTGGCTGAGCTACTCCTATACTGTTGTTAAATAGTAATCTCCAACAGATCAGGTGTCGGATTTATTCGTATTCCAATGCACCTATCTCTTAGACTGGCTATATACTTTCTAATGCATCATACAAACTTAATTACCGACTTATAATTCTACATTTTATAGTTTAAGCCATGATGACAAGAGTTTAACTGAATTTTATAAATTATTTGTTTCCTAAACTGCTGAACCGAGTATTGCAGCTGAGAATTGTTTATGATAGTGTCAGGTCTTCACTGATCCTTCAGCTGGCGACATACACATATAAGCTGTTAGCACAAAAGATAGTGAGGACAGCAGCAACATACAGAGGCGGATCCAGGATTTTTTTATAGGGGGGGTCCAAGGGTTTTCCCGAAAATGTGAAGTAGATTGAAGGAACATTTTTGGAAGTAGACGGCAGTAGTAAAGGCGCAAAGGGGGGTGTTTGGGGGCCTCCCACAGAAAACAAATGATATTTTAGGCTCTAAAAAGTGCATTTTGGTGGATATTCTGGAGATGGTTTTGCTATGGATAAAAGAGGAAGCAAAAAAAAAACCCTAAGGTCTGATAGGGGAGTCCGGACCCCCCGACCCTCCCCCTGTATCCGCCACTGAACATAGCAGCTACATGAATAAGCACAAGCATAAGAAAAATAAGCATACTCGTTCTTAAAGGGACTATGTCACCTGGTGCCCATGCGCGGTAGGGTCCACTAAAAGCTAATTTGCATACGAGTTTTCAGCTTCACTTTGAAAGCGTTCGCCAACGTTTTCAAAGTCGGCGGGAGATTCGAGGAGATGAAGCAGTCGTGAACAAATCTACCGCTAATCTTGGCAATCCGTTGCATCTGGCTTACTCTTGATGTTAACTTATCCTTAAGAGATATCGAACTACAGTTCTATTTAGTTATTTCGGTGTTAGCTTGCTCGATTTGCGAAACATATCCGATAGAAAGTATTACAGTACTTCAAGGAAAGAATCAATGGCAAGAACTAACTACAGTACCATCGAAGGAACAGGCTAGAATTTATGGCTTTATATTCATCGTGGTTTGGAGCAACATTAAACGCTGGTTACTTATCACATTCAACGTTTGCTGCCCATCTTCTTTCGCTGGAGGCAAGAAAGAAATCATCGAGTCTTTCGGAAGAAAAACAACAGCTTCAATGGCGGGCCGCTTCAGTTTACTGAATGAATTTTGCCACGGCAGTAGCGGACTTATTAAGCCTTTCCTAGAATTCAGAGAGCAAAATGGTGAAGGATATTATTTATTTGATAATGAATGGATATTGCAATGATGTGTTGGTCCTTTGCAAAAACCACAGCGGATTCGAATTCGCTTCACATTCTATTTTTTTCGCTGGAAAGTTCACAAAACTACAATACTGGCCGGCGCTTGTCACGCACGGAGCTGCTACACGGTACTTTTCTATTGAACGTTATTTTACTTTCAAATTATGAAATTTCCATCTGTTTGCATATAATAGTCGCCTCTAATACAACTTTTCATTTCTAAAGCAGCTTTTTTGTTTTCAATCATAGTTTTCGAAGCGAAATAAATGTAAACGCGATTAGCAAAATTTTGTTTTGACATTTTGGCGGCCAGCGAAGGCGTACATTCTTCAATGATTTTTGTCAAACTTATGTTAACAGGATTCAGACCATGAATAAACTGCTATGGAAAATAAATGGCAGAAATTTTATTTCTCAATATCAAAGTCAAAAAAGCAAGGGGAAGTGTGAATTTAGCGGTTGAATTTGAGTTGAATGTTTTTGCCGGAAAGTCACGCAAGAGTTGTTCCGTTAAATTATCGTCTTATGTTATTATAAACCTCATTCAGTTATAAATATTGCAGCTACGTTGACACTAATTTACAGAAGCCTACTCAAAATAAAATACTTCACTCCAGATTACCGATAAACTGCGAAAAAGGTCGTATGCAAATTAGCTTTTAGTGGACCCTACCGCGCATGGGCACCAGGTGACATAGTCCCTTTAATTATATGCTGCACTCACAAAGACTCTCATTGCAGAATAAACACAAGAACAAGAAGAACGAAAGGTTTGTTTTCCTCATGCTCAAGTTATACCCGGCGTATCACATCGAACGAAATTTTAATCGAACTTAATCGAACGATTAAATTCGATTTTGTTCGGTCATCGAACGAAATCGAACACGTATTTTTTTTGTGAGCTCGATTTCCGAACCAAATCGAACGAAATCGAATGTCATCGTTCGATTTTGTTGTTTTTTATATTTATTTATTTTATGGTCATCCCGGGTCTCATTAGCACAGTGTGAAAGGCAACTCAGTCATGTAAATAACCCAAAGGGCAGATGGAGCCTGAATCTATTATGTATCTATAATCAAGAGCTCGAAAACCGAACGTTCGATTTTGTTCGATTCGCAATTTTTTTTGTGCGAGTTCGATTTCGTTCGATGACCGAACTAATCGAACGTTCGATTAAAAAAAGTTGAAAGGGGTGGGGGGGGGGGGGGGTGGGGGGTGGGGGTTGAAAGCGGACCGATTCTGAGTTGAATAAGGGCTTCAATTAACCAACCAATTAACACTGATTTATTGCCGAAGGGTACAACTAAAGAATCGTGGCTAGACCCGAACAACATACAGGATCTGAGACTAGCCATCACACATTAATCTGCTTTCAAACGTCGTTTCTCGAATGAACTAATATTTGCCAATCTTATGCAATGTAGGTCCCCAACGCTGTTCACTCTGACCACATGGTCGCCCCGAGTCGAGTCAAGTATAAACGATACGGCAAGCGCGAGTGCGACCTTGACATGCGAATTGAACAGTCTGGATCATGAAGAATCTTACAGTGGCGGTGGTAGTTTCAAGAACGAGACATTTAAAGAAAATGGAAAATACAAAATATTCTATAAGCGTGAGCCTCCTGATTTTTGTCAGCAATCTAAAGGCTCGGTCAGTCTCATATTACAAACGTTTCCAAAGAAGATCTGGACAATACCTATGTGCGCTGCAGTTGTCTAACACAACCATCGCAGAAAAAGACATCCCCTTTTATAACTTTGGTAAGTTTCTCATGCTTCGGTTTTTTTTCAATCTCAAGTATGTTACCCTGATATCCTTCTTGTTCGATTCACAATTTTTTTTGTGAGCTCGATTTCGTTCGATGACCGAACTCAATCGAACTCAATCGTTCGATTGAGTTCGATTAAGTTCGATTGAGTTCGATTTCCGAACGTTCGATGTGATACGCCGGGAGTTTTCGAGCTTAACCGTTTCAACCCAGGTTTCAACCGCAACCGGTTTAGGTTGAAACGGTTGAGGTTTCCCAATATAACACTTTTCCAACCGGTTTCGGTTCGGTTGAAAAAGTTGATCAACCAAACCAACCGAAAAACGTTTTTTTTTCCAATAGAACACGAACAAACCCAACCAACCCAACCAACCTAAAACGGTTGATCCAATAGAACGCGACCTTATACTGTCTTATGTTTTAAAAACGCTTAGGCTTTATACTCTTTATACTAAAGCTAGTGAGGGCGAGCTTGATAGGAGCTGGATAGCGAGTAAAACCAGACACTCCTTTAAGATCCGGAAGGCTGCCTTCCTCCTTGGGCAAAAATGTGAACTTGTGCAGCATCCAGGATAGGAATAGGAACAGCTCCACCTAGGAAGAGAAAACCAAATAAATGAACAATTAAGAATCACGAAAAAGAAAATCATGTAGTGTACAACAATAACCCTGAACTACATGTACATTCGTCAACTTGAATTAGGATAACATATTGGATCTAATAAAATCTGAAACGTGTTTTCCTCCGGATAAATGATACCCTAACAGGTACTGGGATAACTCTAACGGTGCCCATTTTGGATTTAAACACCCTAAGCAGAGGCAGATCTAGGACTTTTCGATAGAGGGGGTCAAACTTGTACACAGTAGATACTACATGTACTCCATTAAACCCAGAAGAACTGCCGATCGCGCAGGTAAATAGGAGACATTTAGCCGTGTGGCGAAGTGCAACAGCCATCTTTTAGTTGGAAGATTTTAGTTTTAAAACTGTTTTTAATTAGTTACTTAGAAATCAGTTTTAAAAAAGGGAGGGTTTTTTTTTTGGGGGGGGGGGGGGGGATCCCCTGGACCCTCCCATAGATCCGCCACTGCTAAGTGGTGCCAAAGTGAAACCACGAAATTTTAATCCTAAAATGTACAACAATCGCCCATTAGGCCTGTCCAATTGTGCTCGTAAAATGATGAAAAGTTGCTCACTGGAATGCCAAAAAGTTGCTAAAAAATTGCCAAAAATCCAAAAAGTTTCCACCTAAATTTCAAAAGTTGCTACCTAAATTTCTTGATATTTTTATACAAACGTTAATTAAAAGCTTTATTTTTCGATTTAAAAAAACAAATTTTGTATAAAAATTCTAAAAACATTTTAAAAACATTTTTAAACAAATTATAATTTTTTTATTTTTTTTAAATCGTACGTTGATAAACATTCAATAAATTCGCATAAATTGAAGTTTTCTATCAAATTGTTCACTTTGTCGTGCTTGATATGTGCTGTAAACCTATATTTTGCTCAAACGTTGCTCAGAAAGGCAAAACTTGCTCGAGGTTGCTAGAACTGCAAAAAGTTGCTCCAAACGCCAAAAGTTGCCTCAAAGTTGCCGAGCACAATCGGGACAGGCCTATCGCCCATCACTTTATCTGGGAGTCCCATCCCTCGCACTTACGACCTCCTATCTAGTGCAAACAGTAAATACATGTAGTTAGGGACATCTGACAGCATCACACCCAGGATATGCAGAGTAAGGAACAATTTACCTTAATTGCTCCATGTAACAGATACCAGAGTTTTAACTGCCATGCACTGATGAAAAGACTTGCTTTTGAACAGACTTACCTTCACCTTTTTGTAAATGTATCTGTTAATTTAATGACTCACTGTTGGCAAAATTCTAACGGAAAGTGTTTATCTCGCTTTATTTTTTTATTACTACAACTGCTTTTAGTCTCACCTTTGCCAGTGCTTCGCCGGCACAAACTCGGCGTCCTGCTGAGAAAGGCAGAAGTTACCCAGAGTTGGTAATCAGCTGACCATCAGCATCAATATGGCGATGAGGGTTGAATGCGCTTGGATTCTCCCAGCAGTTTGGATCCAGATGAACTTGCATCAAATTGACCACCACTACAGTATCCTTGGGGACACGGTAGCCAGCTAGTGTGGTGTCTTTGAGCGTGTAATGAGGAAGAGCTGCTTCAGCCACATTTTCCAAGTCGTAGTGCTTCCATGATTGTATCCTGAACAAGCGTGAGATGAGGGCGATCATCTAGACCAGGCATTCGATCCCTTCCAACGACTTCATCTAACTGGTCCTGTATCTCTGTTTGGCATTCAGGATGATTCACCAGGTATGCCAATGGCCCAACGCAGAGTAGCACTGGTGGTCTCATAACCAGCGCCGAACATGTCTTCCAATGTATTGATTATGTAATCATCCGAGAGAAGTGGATACATTGTCATGTCCCAATCACACTCTCAGCTGCAATCTTTTCTTTTAAGAGACTGCCAGCGAGGCTGTCGATCTCCGCTGTAGGGTCAACATTCTGTCTCCTGTATCTTTAACTGATGGCGAAGAATTTCAAATAATCGGTCAGTCATTTTCTCCAATGACTTATATCATGCGAAATGGAAAAGTATTGTGCTACTGGAAAGAAATCTAAAACAAAGGACTGGGCATTGGCTTCAGTGTCTGTAAAGAATTCATTATTCAATTTCAACAGTTCCTCAAAATCTGGATTGGAGGAATCAAAATGCTTTCCAAATGTGCATTCGACAAATTACGTTTGCAACGCTTTCCATTATAATCTGTACAGGGTTAAAATCCTTCCCTTTTTGGTCTTCAAAATACTGCATCAACCTTTCTGCCTGTTCAGAGATCCTTTCTTCCACCAGTTGTTGATCAGAGAGATTACTGCCGTATTGCTGTAATGAACAGCTTACGATGAAACCTCGCAGGCAGGACCATAGTCTCCTGCTGCAATATCCTTTCCACCTTAAATGCAGTAATAATTAACAAGTTATAATCAATTAAAACGATATCAAGGCTAGGGTTAAAGACATTAGTACTGTCTACAAGATAATGCGACTAGGAGCATCGCTACTCCTCTGGACAGGGACGCTAGTCCATTGCAGGTAATCTCATTCCTTCAGTAGATTTTTGTCGGTTTGTTCCATTTACTCCGGGTGTAGAGGCAATGTGCACAAAAACACAAGATAATGACCCCCGGCCAGGGCTCGAACCCAGACCGCGCGATCTGGAGTCCAACACGCTAACTGGCCACTGCACAATCTCGTTCCCAGAGTCCTCGTTACCCTTGTCCAGCGGTGGAGCGGCAACAAGGACCTCTGGGGGAAGCGATCCGCCATGACAAGATTCTTGGACTTGGACTCTTGGTTCTACTGCGCATGTGTTCGACCCCATGTTTCAAACGGACTCCTAAATTCTTGGACTTCCGGTCTTACTGCGCAAGTCAGGCGGATCACTCTATCCCAGAGGTCCTTTTTGCCCGTTACAGCCGCTGGATAAGGGTTAAACGAGGACTCTGGAACGAGATTGGCCACTGCGCCTCCCTCAAACGATATCAGCCTTAGCCTAAAATCTAAACTGGATCGACGCTGGACTGGACCCTGGAGCCTCTGGAATCTGCCTTGCCCTTTGGTAAAAAAATTAGCCTGATGTCATTTCTAATTGTACAAGACAGATTCTAACTATCCCATGCCAAACTTTTCGAGATGTGAGACTTTGTGACATTAAAAAACCCAAAAACAAGATGGGGAACAAAATCAGTCATCCTACTTTTGTTTTGTTTTGCCACTTTCCAGAGTACACAAACAAACAAACAAACAAACAACACAAACAAACAAACAACAAACCAAGTGTAGACATCACAGAGCTGTAAAATGGAGGCCTTCCAGCATAATCAGCAGATTTCTTCACCAGCACTTCCTTTACAGAATCGGCATTTTCGACGAAAACAAGTTTGTAACTTCCAACTTTCATTGAATATATGTACCATACTTCTTTCTCAGGCTTTGTGATAAAAACATAAACTAATATTAAATTATCCTGTTTATACAATACATGTAAAACATAAATAAATAAATAAATAAATACATAAATAAAGTAAATAATAATGATGGAATAATCAAAGCAGGCAGGGATAATTACGCTGACATATATTATAAGGTTCAGACTCGTACCTAGTCGCTATTTATTTATTTATCTGTTAGAAACAATTGCAGCCTTGGAGATCTGGAGCGAGATCAGTTACTGTACGCGACGCGTATGGCGTTCTGACGCGCTGCGTAATTGATCTCGTTCCAGATCCCCGTTCCAGATGTTTTTTCTAGCCAGATAAATAGCGACAGGGGGGTGTATGTAAAATCAGGAACACACCCGGAACACCCCGGAACACCCCGGAACACTCCCGAATCACCCCCGGAACACCCCGGAACACCCCCGGAACACCCCGGAACACCCCGGAACACCAACGGAACACCCCAGGAACACAAAAAATATGAAATAATAATAAAATAATAATAAATAAATAAAATAAAAAACAAATATATTTATATTGTGGCTGAAGTAGTGAAATCGAACATGGTCAGCGGTCAAGAGCCGTTAACGAATCGACTGATACCCGAACACTTCCGAAGATGCCCCGAAGATTTCCGAAGACTTACGAAGATGTCCGAAGATTTCCTTATATTTCCGAAGATGTCCCGAAGATTCCGAAGATGGCTCGAAGACTTCCAAAGATGTTCCAAAGATTTCCGCACGTTTTCAGAAGACCCGAATTTTTCTCTGGTCCCGAGGGTGTCCGCTTACGTAAAGACGAAGAGTAAAAGAGAGCGCAGAAAAAATTCGCCTGATACTCACGTTACGGAGAGTTCGACTGAACAAACAACGACATGATTGACCAATGACCAATTGTCTACGAAATTGCACATGGCAATGACCTCCGATTACCTCAAATTCAATGTCACGCTCTGTGCGTTGGCCAATTGGCAAACATTTGAATTTTGAGTGGTCCTTTGCCACTTATTCACTCTTAGATAAGAAGCTTCGGAAAAATTCGGTCTTCTGAAAACGTGCGGAAATCTTCGGAACATCTTCAGAAGTCTTCGATATACCTTCGGAAATCTTCGGACATCTTCGGAAGTGTTCGGAAATCTTCGGAAGTGTTCGGGACATCTTCGGAAATCTTCGGATACATCTTCGGGAATCTTCGGGGCATCTTCGGAAGTGTTCGGTATCAGTCGATTCGTTAACAGCTCTTGACCGCTTACCGTGTTCGATTTCACTACTTCAACCACTATATAAATATATTTGTTTTTTTTATTTATTTATGTATTATTTATTTTATTATTATTTTTATATTTTTTGTGTTCCTGGGTATTCTGTTGGTGTTCCGGGGTCTTCCGGGTGTTCCGGGGGTTTTCCGGGGGTTCTTCCGCGGTGTTCCGGGGTGTTCCGGGTGTTCCGGGTGTTCCGTGGTGTTCCGGGTGTGTCCTGGTTTTACATACACCCGCGACAGGGTACTAGTCTGATAAGGTAAGGCTGGTTAGTAACATTTTGTCGATATGTACGTGAGATAGGCCGAGATATGTACGTGTGGAAATAAATGATGAGCAATTTTCAAGCTTGGTGGCAACGATAATGTAGTTTATGTAGAATGTGGTGTAAAACCTGTTTATTACGAAAATGCACGAGCTGTTTTACTCGCAAGTTCATTTCATGCAAATCAAACGCGTTGTCCATTTGAATGGATTCTTGCCGTGGTGGCAGGTATATTTTGCTAGCTTGCAAGCTACAAAATATCCAAAATATACCAGCCTAGCGTGCGTAGCTGGCGGTCTTGTTGACGAGCGAAGTAAACATTTGTAAGCGGCGAAAGCCGCGAAAGCGAGAGGCGCAGCCAGACTCGGCTTGTGGCTGCGTCGCTCAGCTTTCGCGGCTTCGCGTGACAAGACCGCGCAGCTGCGCAGGCTAATACCAGTCTCGTCAGGGCCTGTTGCCGTGGCTCTTTTCAGTGAAACAGAGGCCAAATGGCGTAATTTCTGCGAACCATAACTGAACTGTCACTAGTTGTCGATAGGTGTTAACGTTACTACCACAAACAGCAAGACTGGAAAGGAATGTAGTGGGGAGAGCATTGCGTGATGACCAACGAAGGAGAACTAATGTTTGCATGAAGAACTAATTAATTCCTTTTAATTGTCATTCAGACTGATGTTGAAACACGTTTTGCTTAAGATGCACTGTCAATTAATTTCAGCAAATAGATACGCGTATACGTGTTAGTAGTGAAAGCCGCATGAAAGCTAGAAAAGTTCACTATGCTATAAGCTTAAATCTAATGGAACAACACAAATTGCTGTACTTAATTGTGTAAACAAACCTTGTTGTAGTTTTCGCGAAGGCTTTCTCCAGAAATCGAAGCTCAACAGATTGCCAATAAAAGGCAAACTTGTCATACGAGGTCCCGGAGGCATGTTCCTGAACTGATACAGCTCAATCAGTTGATTGAGAATCAGCAAGAAAAACGATGGCAAGGAAAATATTCCCAAACGTACAGTACCCAGACACTAACTCCATCTTTGACTACCGTATGCCAACCTCGTCCCCAGGGCCTTCTCTCCTTTTTTTCAAGATGGCGTCTGATGGACTGGCAAAGGCTGGGTCACCGTGGTACAAATACTCCAAGATTCTTGGAGTATTTTATCACGTGACTTTGTTGTGGAGCTGAAACAAAATGGCGGCCAAAGCTGAGTGTCCCAGATTACGTGGACCGCGTTTTACGGCGTATCTTTGTAGACGAGGAAACAATAACTTCATTTGGAAGACTAATTTTATTGTTTGAGAAGCTCTTCCGCCTCTTCGAAAGCATAACGCGTGGTCAAAGACTCTGGAAACACCGCACATCAGGCACATTTTAGCTTTTAATTTTTACGCTGTTGACTAGGTTAGTGATTGATTTACACATAAACTATCGCGCTGTATAAACGTGTTACACTGCGACTTGTTTTCGTTCTACAACTCACCCTTTCATTTCAGCTTGAGTTAAAGTTCTGATTTGAAACAGTTTGTCGTTGGAGCGACTTGGAGAGATAAAAATCTCCTTTTAGACCTTTATACATTTACACCGTATGAGCTTATCTAAACAATTTCCGTCGATAATAAATATTATCTTATGTAATACAAAATTGTAATTTGTGACTGCATCTACATCTGGTTCCACATCTACATCTGGTTTGTCACTATTTATTTCAAATTAAAAGTTCAACCTTAAATTGAAGTATAATATTTGGCTACAATACATTGTATATGACAGAGTATTTTCTTTCAAAACAGGTCATTACTTAGTTATGCTGTTAGTGACACAAGCTACTCTGTAAAACAAATCTCAGTTCCCCCAACAGGAGTTGAAGCTATGACCTTCCGCACACCGGTCGATGCCTAACTCCACGAGCCTCCCATGTTTCGTGGTAGAGTGTCCGACCGGTGTGCGGAAGTTTATAGGTTTGACTCCTGTTGGGGGCCGGGGAACTCGGAATTTTTTTCCGAGTACTTGTGTCATCTCACAGAATAATATCTCATCAATTATTAGTTGTTCAAAGTATAAAAAATTAAAGGAAAATAGTGTATATACAAAGATGTACATTAAAAGGTGTTACATTTTATTTGCCAACCTGTCACCAATTGACAGGCACATGTTTTGGCTGTTAAATAGAGATTGATTTCATTTTGTTCTTTACATGAATGACTGATTCCTTTGTTACACTGAATGACTGATCCTGTATCTTGTTCTTACGCAGAATAATGATCCTTGTGTTTGTTCTTATAAGATTATGGAGAGTAATCTGGGCTCCCCTGCACCCCAAAAGTAAGAACAGCTTCTCCATCTCAACATAATAAAATCATGGAGATGCTAAAAAGATACTGCTTTTCTCAGAGGTTTGGCGGCATTGATAGTCTTATATAACAACGGGTTTCACTTTAAAACTAATGGTGTTGGAATGTTTATGGTTGACCTCTGGTGGCATATCTCTTCTGCTTACCAGTATGGCGGAGGGTCATCGTGCAACAGTAAAATCCTGGTTTTAAGCCCCTCTCTACTGTTCCTCATTTCCTTACTATGTCCTCACAGAAATTGTTCAACTTTAGACCATATTAATTTTTCTTATTCTGTTTTGTTATGTTCCAGTTGCATTGATGTACTGACTTGAAATTTGGTTTTTAAACATATCTTGATATAATAATTTGCTGCACATGCAACATTGCTGTGATTCTGCCTACTAAAGCCCCTCCAGCCCGCCCCCCCCTCTCACCTATTGATATAAGCCCACGGACTGAAGACCTACGTATGGCATTTTGGCTCCTTATCGAAAGTTGAATATCGCCGCAGGGCCTTATGGACCAGGATGTTGTGTAGTATGTTGTGGAATATTTAGGCAAAATACTTGTGTTTCATTAGTGTAGTGATGATAACTTGTGTTAAAGTAATAATAATCACATTATGAATAATTATATTGCTTTTATAAATATTTAGAATTATAGATGTATTATTAGCGATGTAATTATTCAGCTACATTATTCTTTCATTTGACTGGTGGGTGGGGGAAGAGTACTACTCTGAGATGCAGCAATGAGAGTCAGGCACTAGGGGGCAGGAGGCTAGAAAACCAAACACAAGCAATAGATATTAGTAGGCATACTATTACGTTTTATAACTAGCAGGAGGTTGAATGACGCCACTGAATTCAAGTAGACATCGTTTGCTGGGCATATCAATAGTAAGAAAAAAGTAATGAAATGCAATAATAATTGTGTCGTGAATCATATTTGGCTCATAAATTTATTGTTGTAAATAGAATCAAATTATAGGGAAAAAACCCCGCAAAAAAAAGCCCTACTTATTAGCGGATGGCTAGTCTCCGCGGCTAATTACTACGGTCCATTATCGGAAAGTCCACATATAACGCGTTGTCAGTATAATAGCTAGTATAAATAAAACTGCCGCTAATTTCTTGGTTGGGCATCTGTACGTCATCGTAAAATATTCTTAAATCAATAAACTGTTTAATTCTACCGAAGTGCTTATTTTCTTTTAAAATATTCTAAACAATTACAAAACATGAATCTTCTTATGGGCAATAGTTTAGTTATTGATTCAAGTGCTTGTGTCGTTTGCGGAGAATTTGGACAGAGCATTGAATTTGCGATGTCCCGTAGTTAACGAGCTTTTGTAGACGGGCAGGCAAAAGCGGGTAAATTTTTATAGTCTTATGTTAATTTTATAGTCGTGATGAATAATATATTCTGTAGCTAAGTGAATATTCTAAAAGAGTTTTGTTAAGTGAGTAAGCTAATGTTATATTGAGTGGTGAGAATCCTATCTCTGACTTCTTGTATGACATTTTGTGAGGGTCCAGCGGGCTATGATGGTGTCGGCGTGCTATTTAAGAAGGGCGTACCAGCTGGGGGCGGCTGCTATAAACTAATGGCTGTTAATTTGCTGTAAAATTATATTTCGTAGATAACTAGTGTCGGTATAAACTCTGCTAGCATAGGCTATTAATGTGAGCAGAGACGTTCTTTCTGACTGGCACTCGGTCTCTATATGAAGCCTAGTTATTTTGCTGATATCTTGTTTAATGCGCAAAGGCAATATAGTTGTTGGGGGGTAGCCATTGATGCAAAACCACCAATTTAGGGGCCACCTGGGGTCCTGTTAGCGTGGCTAGGTTGGAAATGGCCATCCTTGGCCGCTATACCACTGAAGGTTCTCTATTCAGTGGTCCTCGGTAGGGGCGAAATTGATACTATGTAGATTTTGGCGTTGTTTTGTGTGACAAAGCTGATGACATATAAAGTCCGAGATAGAATAGTAGATGACTGGATAAAACTATTCACACACCTCTAGTTGTCACAAGGCCCATCGCAAGGCGGTGTGTGTAATTAGTAACAATGTAGTGATTGTTTGCTAAACAGTCAAGTGCCCTTTACGCTAATTTCTGAGCAAACGGCCTATTAAGCGAGGGGCGCGGACCCTACCTTGCGGCATTTCCTGCGCAGAGGGTGGCCGCTTAATAAGGGTTCCTGGCGAGAAAATATACCACTATATTAATGAATTGCTAGGATTTGGAGATAATAAGGAAAGGGATATTGATTGCTTACGAATCGCTTAGCAGAGCAGGTGGAAATATATCTAAATCCGGGAGTGTAGGCTTTCCATAATAGTTTTGTACGGTCCGCCTTCGCGGCTAGCCTGAGTGATGTATAAGGTATTCGGGCATATAAAGTAAATTTACCAATACGCAAACTAGCATAATTAGTATATCTTAGATAAGAGAAAGCGGTATCCTCAGATATCTTTGGATCACACACAAATGGGATTACTATGTCTAAGGTTTAATTTTGTGTTTTTCATTCGGCACTTACTTTATTTAAAAAATATAATTTCTTTAATGGACTATGAAACATAAAAAATTATAAATCAGCTTATTTTCGTAGTGCGAGCTTTATCTACTTGATATATATGATTTGAGAATAAAACTTGCCTATTCTATAGCTAATGGGCTCTGTCTTAGATCCAGGCCCCCCTGCGCGTCCACGGCCCCCCGCTGGGGGCGTTAATTTGTCGGGCGATTTTACGACTTTCCATTCCAGTCGGTGGGGTATTTTGGATGTTGATGAAGTGATGCGTCCCATATCCTTAGGGGTGGGGCATTGTCTAAATTAAGGCATCATTACAGTGTACTAATCTTTGGATTTAAAAGTTTACGTAACATATCGTTTGTTGTGTATTTTAACAGACTTATTGGGCCCGTAAATTATTTAAAAAAGTGGTAAAGCTGTATTGATATTTATAGATCGCTCGTTATGAGCGCGGCTGCATCTTTTCAAGTGGACCGGTGAGCCCCCTCACACATGTGGGCAAAAATTTGCGACTGTTGCTTTCGCACATGCGAGACCAAAGTATGTCGGAAAGACTTTGATCAACTTTGCGTGCGGACAATACGGATATTCAATTCTATAAAGCTCTGTTGAGTTTAAGGTGATCATCAGGATCTTGAAAAGCGGACAGGCTTGAGCTCCTAATTTCTTTTCGCCACTGAAATTGGAGGGGCTATTTGCAACATCATTAGCAAACTTAAAATGTCTCCAGGCGTAATGGATGAGGCGTATTGATCATGAGGGGCCTCATAATAGATCATTAGAAGAAATAATAAACAACAGGCTTTATATTCAGCTTCATCGCAAGTATCACCAGCGCTAGACCGTAATAGATCGTATGCACAATTATCTCTGACATTGAAGGAATACGGCGTGTCTGGACATTGGATTAAATTTCATATGATTTTTCCATCGAATTAATGAATCCAAGAAATAAGCTCTTTAGTGTAAGCTTAGCTTATAGGACAATTACGATCGAAGCTCTGCTCTTTTTCGATTTCATAACGGATCTTAAGCATTATCATAGACGGTTGACATAGCTAGTCGAACCCGCTTCGATCTTTTTCTGGGGTATCGAAGCTACGGTGCGTAGGCTGATAATTGGGCTTTAAAGATTTTATTATATGGCTACATAAAGACGGCGATAGTTGCCAGGGATAGCTTAGATTTTATGAGCGTGCGTGTGTAACATTGTTAGCCAGTAATCATAGTGTTTCCTGAGAGTCTTTGACGCACTGGCGTCTACTGGCTTTCGAAGAGAGGCTCTGAGGAGCTTCGGGGGAAACAATAATCATTAGTCTTCCAATATGAAGTTTATTGTATTCCTGCGTCTACAAAGATACCGCTGTCCAGTAAAGAACGCGGTCCATCAGTAATCTGAGGAGTACAGGAAGATGCATCAATGTCTTTGGCCGGCCATCTTTGTTTCAGTGCTCGCAAAAAAGAAAGTCGTGCTCGTGATAAAAATAGTCCATAGAATCTTGGAGTTATTTGCTACCTATCTGACAGCGTCAATAACTGTCGCTTTTGCGGCGAGGGTCTTCGCTCATGCCATGCATGACGCGCTATCATTGTAGAAAAATAGGAGATGAAGGTCGTCGCTGTGGAGGAGTCAGAGGTTGAGCGTTGCGATACAATGGCACATCTTTGCAGCTGGGTGCACGTAGATTGCATGTGGGGGGACGTCAGCGCTCTTTTTTGGTAGCGGTTCAATGTGACGATTGGAAGAAATATAAACTTGAGGAATGTGACTTTGGGTCTGAGGCCATTGATCACCGTTCCCCGTGCGGGCGCTAAATACAAAATATGGCGGGTCAACTACAAGGGCAGCAGTTATTATGGTTATATCGCCTAAGGGTTTGCCATAATATGTAATTTTTTGATGGGGTCCTCGCGGGGGCTTGTACTGCGCTTGGGCTGCAGATGCTCCGTATTATGTTGTGCCGTCGTCGAAGCTCATTCTTTTGTAACACTTTCATTTGCGTAAGAGCTTGCTTGGGGTAAACGAATTCTTCGAATAACTGAACATTGATATTGCTATTGTTGCGATTTTTTCGCTTCATTGACAGTAGTGCGTCAAGCTGCAATGGGCTCATAAAAAGAAAGAATTGCATTATTTGAGTTAGTTTAGCTATGGAGTAAGGAAATTGCCAGCTTGCTAGCGCACAAAATTAATATGAATATGTACACTGTTTGATTTTAATGTTTTTCGATTACGATGTGCGCGATTACTGTGTATATTCTTATGCTAACTGCACAAACAGGGTCGCGTTGGGATTGAGTCCAACATGTTGAAAGCTTTTGTTAGCAGTAAAGCGGGCGCAGGTCATTTAGAGTGCGCTTCGCTACTAATTGCGATTTGTTGTGTAGTTGTTACTATCGTTTTGAAGTTGTCGGCTGAATAAAAGATAATAAATTATTATATGGAGATTGCTAAAACGGAATCCAGGTAGTTTAATGTTGAGTGTGGATCTTCAAGGGGTTTGTCTTATGAGGGTCTTCAAGGAGACTTACTCTGTTTATTAGGCTCTCATCGCGCGAGGGGGTCGAAGCGCGAAAAAAGTAAGACGGGGGCGAGCTAGTTTACCCTAGAGCAAGCAGAATTTCTGAAAATCCTTCGATTCACATGCTTCATGTTGTTTATTACGAGTTCATATGATAAACGAGAGTATTGATAAATAAATTTCTACAGGTAAAAGGTTGTCCATGATGTACGTGAATATTCAGTTACACTCTATTTAGTCCAGCACGCCGGCGGCGCGCGAGGGATTACGTCAGAGAAGAAAGTATATGGGCTGAGTGGAGACGCAATTTAATTTTGTGATGCGAGGGCGGAATTTACACATCTTGAGAAGTCTTCAGAGCTTCAGTTGTTGAAATAGGCATGATGTGCAATTTATATTTCAGATATCAGGTTTATGTCAGGCGCGGTAAAAAAAAATGCTGCTGTGTAAAGCAAAGTATAATTATAGTATGATCGCAATCAGCTAGGGAGATATGAGTGATGAGTGTATTTGAGTAATATTTGTGTGTTGTCAGCTGAATGCTTGCGAAATGGCTTGTTGGGACAATAAGATATCATAGAGCCGCATGTGCTGGATATTGCTAGAAAGAATTAATTCATTCCGGGCGCTTTCGAGTCTACTTGGTGACGATCGTGACTAAAAATTATATTAAGGAAACATGATCTTTATGTATCTAGGGCTATTGTTAGGTGTGTTATTTTTTGGCGGGGGGGGGGAAACGAGAGTAAATTGATTTTACATGTGAATATGAAAATATCATTCTAACGTATTAAGTAGCTAATCTTATCTGCTTTGGTTTGTAGTATCGAAAGATCCGGATCATACTCATTGTGATCAGGGCAGTTTCCTGTGTTTTTAAGAATAACAGTGGGTGATTGTACTTCAAATTACTATGGGTGTTGCGAAGTCTGTTAGGATGTACTTGATCCGAATGACATGAAGGTAAACAGCTGAACGAATCAGAGTTTGTTGTCCGGCACTGAGAGATTGATCGGGCGAGGGCTAGGTCTTAATCGCGAGAAGCAGAGGTTGTCTAAACAGTGAACCTATAATGATAATGTGGTTATCGTTAAATCGTGAATACGTGCAGTTGTACTGTATATGTAATCCTTGCTAGGGTTCATTTAGCTAGGATATCAGCGCAGTAGTCAGCGTCTACCGGCGCGAGGAGTCGAAGCCTCGGGAGAGGGTGTGGGGGTGGGGGGTAGGAGGGGGGGGGCTGCAGGGGGAGGAGGGGGTGAGGGGGGGGATGGGAGTGGAAGGAGGTGGGGTGGGGGAACTGAGGGGGTGGGGGCGAGTGCGAGGGAGGAGGGAAGGGGGGGCGGCTTGGGGGGGGGGGGTGGTGTGGAGTGGGGGGGAGTGGGGGCCCGCGCACTCGACGAGGCGGCCAGGAGCTCTCGTCTCGCT
>MU826888.1:16086-85005 GCA_029204205.1 Desmophyllum pertusum | reverse complement strand
TTTTCACGTTTTTATTGGAATTATAGCTGTTTGCCGCTCTGGTTGTATGTAGAATTATGTTTTAAATTCCTTTAGACTATTTTTTTCCGCTGGTTATGCAGGTTACGTAAAAAAAATTTCATGTTTACAAAAAATTGGAAATAATTAAAAGCAGTTTGTCCCAGTTAGGAGTTGTCCATTTGACGGCATACTCAGTTTTTGATCGTGTTCTTTTCTTCCCCCCCCCCCCTGAAAAAATTTTAACCTTTAGTTTTTTACCAATTAGTTTATTAATTGTGCTGTATTACTAAAATTTGGTATTAGTAAAAAAACCCCCACCGATTTATGTCTGCATTTCCAATAAACGAGAATGTGTGGCCCCTCTTCCTATTAACCAGTTGGTCTGGTTTTGTTACTTATCACTAAGTTAAGAAAAAATTATTTTGTTGTCGTTATCACTGCAGAGTTGATTTAGAACAACAAATGGAAAAGGAATTGGAAGTGCTGGGGCCCACATTTGTAATCCCTCTAAAAATGGGCCCACCCAAACATTGCTTATTTTTACCAAGCTCAATATTGTGGGTTCCCCCAAGTCTGTTTTTTATGAAAAAAAAATTTGGATGGCCAAAAAAAAAAAAAGAATCTTTGTCGATCTGCCTACATTGGAAAGCCAATCAAAAATTTCATTACCCCCCCCTTTTCCTTATTGTCAGGAACATTGGAATTAACCCACCCCTTCCAAAAACTTTTTGCCTGTTACACTTTGAAGGTCCAAGTTTGAATAAATCTTGAATCACAAAAACAACCCAACACCACCCAAAAGAGCTGTAATTTTCCTTTAGGGGGGTATTTACCGCGTGGGGGAAAAAAAAAATTATATACAAGCGAATAAGGTATTTTTAAAAAAAACCATTTTTTCTCTCTTTCATTTTGGACACTTACAATCCAATCTTGGTTGGGGGAACTTTCCTGTATGGTCTGGGTTTTCGGGGTGATTTATTGGAACATACCAAACAAAAAACAAATACCTTTCAAAAAAAAATGAGGTAATAATTTACTTGTTTGGGGTCCTTTGCGAAAATATCTTTTAGGGTACCCCATTTCTTTAGTGGGTAAAAATTACGGTAATTTACCTACCGCAATTAAAGGGTTTTAAAAAAATTAAGCCGGGAAAAATTTTTCTTATTATCCACACTCGTGGGGTTTGAGGCTTCTTGTTAGGGGTTAAAAATAAATCGTGGTTCATATCTTTGAAGGGACTGGGGGGGAACGTGACTACCCCTTGATATACATGGAAAAAACTTAATTAAAGAATAAGGTTGTGGAAGATTTTGTTTAAAAAAAGAGAAAAAACGTGGGTTTTGTGAGCAGGTTTTGTCTTAAATTATATATACGATTTTACCCTTTTCGATTGTTTCTAGGAAGATTGTTAATTTTTAAAATGTTGTTAATTATGTTGATAATTTTTAACTTAAAGTATGGGAACAACGGGACCCACAATTCAAAAACTTTTTAACGCTGCTTTAATTCCTATCGTGTATGGGAAATTTAAATGACTTTTATTATTATCTATTAATTATTAAATTTATTAGGAGGAGGGCTATTCTTGTTGTTTTCATTCTGGGGGAAACGTCAAATCAAAAAATTCTAAAAAAATTCTAAAACTATTACATCCTTTACCCAAAAAGCATCTTTTCTTTTTTATGTTATCTTCTAAGGGGACAGGTGGGAAAAAAAAAATTTCATTTTAATTCTCTATGGCTAAGGTTTGGTTCATTTGATCCAAGTTGAATTTCCTTTTGGAAATAAAAAAAAGGCTATTTTGAAAATTTTGGTTTTGGGGATGTTCCGGAATAAAAAAACGTGACGTGTTCTGAAACTGGTCCCACAAAGATTTGGAAGTGGAAAGCTCAATGATATTGGGGGACGGATTCAGGGAAAAGAATACTCTTACTTTTCTTGTTGGCCCAATTTTTTTTTATGGGCGGGCCCCATATTTGTGCCTCCTCTGAAAAGGGGGAAACACAAACAAGCACCATGGGCGGCGGCATTACTAAAAAAAAATAACTGGTTAAGTTTTCTGAAAAAAAAAATTAGTTTGGCAATTTAAACATCGGTTGTTGAAAAAAAAACGCTACAAAGCTATTGAATTTGCGACAAAAAACGTTTCTTTATGACCCAAGGGTCTTTTACTTGTTAATTTTTTACTGATGTTGCCGTTCATGGCAAAAAGGCAAACCAAAACGTTTTTTGTAAATGTTGATTGGGAAAACCCACCAATAGAAAACCAAAAGGTCATGATCAGTTCATGTTGTACTCTAGGAGAGAAAAAACTGAGGGCGGGCCTTCTTGGTAATAAAAAAAAAAAACAATTAAAATTCACGCCAAATTACCCTTTCGTTGCAATTAGGCGTCTCAAAAAAAACAGCCGTAAAAAAAAAATTATCTTTTAGCAAAAATTCCTTATAAAATAAAAACAAGGCCCAAAATAATCTGGGGTTTTTTAGCTGTTTAACAGGGGGGAACCCACTATAAACATGGGTCATAGCCAGAATTTAATCCACCACACTATTTTGCAAAAAACTGCTGTGGTTATAAAATCCCCGTTCTTTGCTTTCCCGAAATATTTAACATTTTTCGATTTGGCGGATTCCACGTAAAAAAACACCAATTGTGAACACCAAAATGGCAAAACGTTGGGGGGTGCGTGCGGGCGGAAATTCCGTTTTAGGAAAACCAAAAAAAAGCGAAGCACGACAAAACTAAAAAAAAAAACCGATAAAAAAAAGCGCTAAAAACCTGTGATAATCCAGGGGTCAACGGGCGGAGTACTAAAAAACAATTTCCAAGGGGGCTTCGTTTGATAAAAGAGGCTATAAAAAAACCCAAAGGTCTGTTCATGCATGCAAAAACAACAATAGAAATAGTCGTCACCAATCAGTCTTTTCACGCGGAAGGGGACTGCCCTTACTGCTAAGTTGCTAACAAACATCTTTCCAGAAATCGAGTCTCAGAACAGAATTAGGAGGCTGCCCTGTGCGGGCAGCAATACACGTAAATAGAGTAGCAAATATTTTGCCTTGAGGGGGATGTCACCCTTCCTTCCTCTTTTTTTTTTTCAAAAATTGTGAGAACAATCCGTCCGTGACATTTTGGACTTGTCTGCGTTTAAGATTACACAAAATTTCGAATTTTCAGATATAATTTCTCGTTCTAATGATAGTTTTTCTACATTGCAGTATTAAATATTAGTACATTTTAAAATCCCATTATTATATAGGAATAATTTTGTATCGATTGATGCTTTTTTCTGATGTCACGAAGAATGGCGGATTTAATGACGTCAGTTGACGTCATAACCTATGGCCAACAAATAACTATCTTATCTTGTAGTACAAGCTTAGGGCTATCTACTAAAGGCATAATGCTTTCGATTGTTAAATAAAAATAATAATAATAATAAATTGCACGCTTTCAATGATTCTTATATTAACGAAAACCCAAGGGAGTATTATATGTACGTCCACGGGTTAAAGCCTCAGTGACACACTGCGTTATAAACCCTTTAATTTCACTCCCAGAGTCAAACTTGAGTCAATAAATGTGGCTGTATCTTTTGAAGTATGTGTGATCATTTCAATTTGGTTTTTGACAAATTATTTTTTCAAAATGAAATTCAATATTTTCCCCTCAGTTTTAACTTTAGAACATGGGAGTGAAAGGGTTACGAGCTCCTTCCCCCGGGCACGTTCAGTAGACCATGACGGCTTCCTTCAGCTAATGATATTTTAAATTAGCTTTCAGTTTAGACCGACAATGATGGGCAGTTTCTTCGATCTGTCCTCGTTTCCGTGGTATTTGTTCTGACCCAGTTTTCTTCTGAGCTTTTATTAGTTTCTCTTTTAATTTCTGTCCATTTGATTTCCCTAGAGAACGACTTACAATTCAAAATTGAGCTACAACTGGATCTAATCTGATTCCTGTCAAAATTCAGTGCAGAAACGTTACCACGGAAATCCAGCAGGCTGGTGCCAGAAACACCTTCAACTTCACTTTTTGTTAAAAACTATATGTTACTAAAAAAATCTATCCCACAATGTTGGACGATTTCAAAATTTCATTATTCACTTCATGTTAAAAATTAGCCTATGATTAAGCCTCCGGTAGTGTGTGGTCGTGGGTCTGGGTAAAAAAGACAAGATGACGAGCCAAAAGCGAGCCCGGGTTGCCTTATTTCCGCGCTCAGGCTCGCGGATTTTTTCCTCGAGTACCTTCATCTTCGCCCCCCTAAGGGGGCTTGATTTAATAAAACCCCCCCCCCAACTTAGGGAGCCTGGGGTTGGATTTACGAAGCCCTTACTAAGCGTTAAACAGGTATCCTAAGTATCGTTTCATAACAATAGTCCTATTGTTAAGAAAACAATACTTAGGATACCTGTTAACCATCTTAGCAGGCGACCTTCCGTAAAATTCGGCCCCTGTTCACAGGTGTTAGTATAGAGGAAACTGACATCATCCCTCTCATACACCTCCTAAATCATACATCTACTCCGCCAAAAGTTGCTAGGCAGGAGCAGCTAGGGTGTCGAGATAGAATATATATGAATGTATTCGCCTTGCTGAAAGATCTTTTATAGGGGATAAGAACGAAGCCCGGACTCGAGGAGAGCGACGGAAATCGAGCTACTATGTGAAAGTTGGACTCGGTCCAAATAAATATTAATTTAGGAACCGCGTAAAACACATCGGAGCGGCGTACAGATTTCGCAACGTCGGTGGAGTTTTGACTCGTATAAAAAAATATTAAAATCATTGTACGCACTACTAGGTGGACCACACTTAAGTGAGACGCCCATTAGATTCAAATTTTTTATCAAGGCTACGTTACATTTCGCCCAGTGGTCATAATATTGTGCCTAGTTTGTTTTGTTGGTTGTGAAATACATTTCCTTAATTCCGCTATAAAGGCTATACAGGAAACAGAAACTTGCCACCATGACTTCCGCAGATTGAAGTATTTATAGTAAAACAGAAACTTGCTGAGACGTGCAATTATTTATATTTGGACGATTTACGTCATAGGGTACACAGTCGAATCGCTAGACTTGGAAGAGAAATTGATGTGAGGTGCGTTTACGATACAATCACACTACACTGGAAAGCGCCCATTAGATTCGACAAAATTTTTTTATCACAGCTACATATACATTGTAGATTCGCCAGGTCATCCTTATAGCCTAAAATGATTTTTTATTAATATTTTTCCTGTTAAATAATTGTCATTTTATTAGTGTATGGAAATACATATCTTTTCCGTATATTTAGTTTGAGGGGGGAAAAACAGAACACTTGCTGAGAGAAATGCAGGATTTATAAATAAGGACGATTACGTCATGCGGGTCACACATGAGTCACGCTCTAACCGTGACTGAAAGAAGATTTCGCAAACGTCTGTGATAAACCAGGGTCGCTCGTTAGGTCAAATTTCATATGTCAAGCTAGTACTTTGATGATTTGAAACATGAATACTCTGCTGTTTATTTAGTGTTGAAATACATTACTTTTTCGTGTTGGTTGCTAAGCCATGTTAGTGTCACTCCTCCTTTGGGGGGCGGGTGGGGGGCGGGGTGTGGCATGCAGAAGATTTATAACACCAATAACGCAAACCCATTACACGTTCCAATATCACATTTTGACTCACGGCAATTTGTCGAACTGTGACTAGAATAGCTGACGAAATGATGATGCGTGACAACGCGGAACGTCTGCGATATTGATGGTTTCAACACCGATTCGCTTACCTATATGTTGTCGTGTTTTTTCTCGTTCTTTTATTGTGGCAACTATTGGCTTTATATTGAGGAATGAATATTCAAAAAAGACTGCTCAGATGGCAAGAAAATTTGACAGTAGGCACTAATGACGCACAAAACATCAGACTTCAGCTGTGGACTGCCGTGGACTAATCTGATAGATTTCAAGCAAGAAAGCAGGGTAAAAACTGCTTGCTTGCCTTTAGATAAAAAAAGCCAGCGTTATAGTTTTCTTCGAAAAATTCTTGTTTTGTGACAAGTGACAAGCTATATGTGGTAAACGGAGTGAGAATAGTGAATAGGACACATTTAGATCGAAGTTTTTTCTCAACCGCTAAGCCTCAAGATGTCCACGTGACCTTGCACGCTTGCCGTCACGTCAGCCGTCTGACGCGTCCACGTTTCAACGCGCAAGATCCGCCTCTAGAGGTAAGCCATTTCCCGCAGAGATTTTCTGCTGACTTAATCATTGAAATGTCACGTTCAAAGCCTCAAAAAGAATGTTTCTATTATCATCTCCAAAACTAGGAAATTTCGTGGTCTTTGGGGCTCCGTCAGTAATTTTCGTAACGGATTTTTGCCAAGTGATTCAGGATGTGACCACGACTGGAATGAAAAAACAAAAACTAGGCGCCGTTATATAGCCATAAAAGAACAGCTGTAATTGACCATAATAGGCATACCGACAAACGGCAAACGGCTAACTTTCCTACCTGCGGGTTTGCGGGTCTGGAAGTAAACTTCGCACGCTCTTAATGTGTCTAATGCTCTAAACGACCCTAAACGGCGGGGCTGTGCTGTATAGAACAAGCAAACCCTACGAAATAAGAAACCAGGTACTCTATTCTCATTATTCATCATACAAATTATTCCCGATTTTATTGGTAGTTTCTTTGATCGTTTCTCTTAATTTTTAGTGTCTTCTGATATGAACATGAAACATATTACTTTTAAAAGCAGGATGTATATTTTGCTATTCTCTATCAGTATAGGAAAATATTTTCAACATATCTATTACACTTACTGTAATAGATGGACATAACAAGCCTCATGCATTGCAAAAAGTACATTATTTATTGGCTAACTACGTGTATGTTAGTGGGCGAAACACACAATGTTACAGCTGTTTAAACAGTACTAAATTTTACACCCTGAACTATTGCATAACAGCCTGCAAGACTGCAAAACCCTGTTAACATATTGAAAGACCACGGGGAAGGGGGGAGGGCAGAAACTTCTCGCTTTGTACTTCCCCGGGGGAGGGAGGACTCCCATATGAAAGTGGGGATGTGTAATTTAAATTACACCCCTATAAAAAGGGACTTATCTGGGATTTGGCTCAAGCCTTTTTTGACCCCTAAAAGATACCATTATACACAGTATGACGGTGTTTTTTATCATGTCTTCGCGTGCAACCCTAAAATGATATCCTAAAACACCGTTCCGTCCTGAACACCCTAAGCGGCGGACCAAAATCCGTAATTTACACCCCTAAAAGGGGTATTGGAGTCCAACACTCTGACTAACACGCCGTAACACCAAACTTGCCTAGTTTCTAGGCCCTCTATCTTTTTGCCCGCGGTCAAATTCCGTTTCGGGTCACGTGGTCCTGAGAGAAAGCCGTACAGGAACTGGGCAAACACCAAATGATACTGAGTAAACTAACTACAAAACACTACTAGTGTCTAGCACCCTCCAATACTGCGACACTCTACAATTAAATTTTAATTTCCCAACAGGCGTAAGTTACCTCTAGATCAGGTGTCGATTTATTCTTATTCCAATGTACCTATTTTCTAGGCTGATATGGATTATACAAACTTACCGACTTCTAATTCTACATTTTATAGTTTAACCCATGACGACAGGAGTTTAACTGAATCTTAAGACTATATTATTTGTTTCCTAAACTGCTGAAAACTGAGTATTGCAGCGCGGCATAAACATAAGCACAAGAATAACGAACTGTTTTGTTTTCCTTATATATACGCTCAAGTTATGCCGTGACGTTTGTGATTGCAGGCAAAGAGGAATGAGTGTGTTTGTTCTTTGTATGCTTGCGCTTGTGCTAAATATATGCTTACACGTATAGAGCGTTTTGACGTGACGTCATCAACATTCTAAATTCAAAGCTATTGATCATACAAAGCTGTTCTTTTAGTATATTCTAGATATCAGTGTCCTCTAATTGCTGGGGAAAAAATTGCGCCAGCAGAGTGCTTCATTTTGGAGATAAAAGCGTTTTGAAAATTGAGACGGCCTGGCTCAAAGTGAACCTGAAATGTTACAGAAACCAATATTTTCGCATTTTTAAAATAATTTTTCCGATATGCTAATAAGTTAAAAATGATAACTAAAGCATTCCGAACTAAAATTCACGACTTTGGAAGCAAAATCTTTTTTTCTTCTCGCTGACATTTTTGGCCGCCATATTGGTGTTCCAAACTGGTACACCAATATGGCGGACCCATACTAAAGCTCTGTAATTTTCCGAATATTGTTTTCCCGATAGCTTCGTTGCAATGACACTGCCAAGTTAAAATTTGGGGAATATATTTATTTCCACCTACTCTACAATCTCTGAGTTTGTTGATGTTTTTGATGCACGCAAAACGATCGTGTTATTTTTGGTGAAAACGCTCTATACTTATGTTTTAAAACGCGCTTAGGCTTTATACTACAGCTAGTGAGGTCCAGCTTTATTGTCGTTTACAACTCTAATTTGGTAAGGAGCTGGGTAGCGAGTAAAACCAGCCACTCCTTTAAGATCCGGAAGGCTGCCTTCCTCTGTGGGCAAAAATGTGAACTTGTGCAGCATCCAGGACAGGAATAGGAACAGCTCCACCTGGAAGAGAGAGCATGAACATGTAAGAATCATGAAAAAGAAAATCATGTAGTGTACAACAATAACCCTGAACTACACGTACATTCGTCAACTTGAATTAGGATAAACATATTGGATCTAATCAATCTGAAACGTGTTCCTCCAGATAAATTATACCCTAACAGGTACTGGGATAACTCTAACAGTGATCATTTCGGATTTAAACACCCTAAGCAGGGGCAGATCTAGGACTTTTCGATAGAGGGAGTTCAAACTTGTACACAGTAGATAGTACACTACATGTGCTCAATTAACCCCAGAAGAACTGCCGATCGCGCAGGTAAATAGGAGACATTTAGCCGTGTGGCGAAGTGCAACAGCCATCTTTCAGTTGGAAGATTTTAGTTTCAAAACTGTTTTAGTTACTTGGAAATCAGTTAAAAAAGGCAGTTTTTTTTTTTGGGGGGGGGGGGGGGGGGGTCCGGATCCAATGGACCCTCCCCTAGATCCGCCACTGCTAAGTGGTACCAAAGTGAAACCACGAATTTTAATCCTAAAAGGTACAATAATCGCCCATCACTTTATATGGGAGTCCCATCCCTCAAACTCACGACCTCCTTTCTAATGCAATCAGCAAATACATGTAGCTAGGGACATCTGACAGCATCACATCCAGGATATGGAGAGTAAGGACCAATAACCTTAATTGATCCATGTAACATATACCAGAGTTTTAACTGTCATGCACTGATGAAAAGATTCGCTTTGGAACAGACTTACCTCCACCTTTTTGTAAATGTATCTGTTAATGCCTCACCAATGTCGGCAAAATTATAACGTAAAGTGTTTATCTTGCTTTATTTTTTATTACTACATGTACAACTGCTTTTAGTCTCACCTTTGCCAGTGCCTCACCGGCACAAACTCGGCGTCCTGCTGAGAAAGGCAGAAAGTTACCAGAGTTGGTAACGAGCTGACCATCAGCATCAATATGGCGACGAGGGCTGAACGCGCTTGGATTCTCCCAGCAGTTTGGATCCAGATGAACTTGCATCAAATTGACCACCACTACAGTATCCTTGGGGACACGATAGCCAGCTAGTGTGGTGTCTTTGAGCGTGTAATGAGGAAGAGCTGCTTCAGCCACATTTCCAAGTCGTAGTGCTTCCATGATTGTAGCCTGAACAAGCGGGAGATGAGGGCGATCATCTAGACCAGGCATTCGATCCCTTCCAACGACTTCATCTAACTGGTCCTGTATCTCTGTTTGGCATTCAGGATGATTCACCAGGTATGCAATGGCCCAGCGCAGGGTAGTACTGGTGGTCTCATAACCAGCGCTGAACATGTCTTCCAGGGTGTTGATTATGTAGTCCTCTGATAGAAGAGACGCTTTGTCTTCTGTACCGACCTCACTCTCAGCTGCAAGCCTCTCTTTTAAGAGACTTCCAGTCAGGCTCTCAATCTCCGCAGTAGGATCAAACTCTTTTTCCTGGATCCTTAGCTGATGGCGGAGAATTTCAAATACTCGGTCAGTCAATTTCTCCAATGACTTATAACTGCTGAATGGAAAGTATTGTGCTAGTGGAAAGAAATCTAACACAAAGGACTGGGCATTGGCTTCAGTGTCTGTAAAGGCTTGATTATTCAGTTGCAACAGTTCCTCAAAATCTGGATGCGACGAATCAAAGTGCTTGCCAAATGTGATTCGACAAATTACGTTTGCAACGCTTTCCATTATTATCTGTCCAGGGTCAAAATCCTTTCCTTTTTGGTCTTCAAAATACTGCATCAACTTTTCAGCCTGTTCAGATATCCTTTCTTCCACCAGTTGTTGATCAGAGAGATACTGCCGTATTGCTGTAATGAACAGCTTACGATGAAACCTCCAGGCGGGACCATAGTCTCCTGCTGCAATGTCCTTTCCACCTTAAAAACAATGATTATTTGTTTAATGAATCGATTAAACAATATCAAGGTTAAAAGGTTAATTATGTCTGCAAGTCTAGTGCCTCAACAAGCCAGCACTTAACTCTGTGGGTTTTCATTAGCATTATGCGACTAGGAGGAGCATCACTACTCCCCTGGATGTGATGCTAGTCCATTGCAGGAGATCCACCAGCATTTTTGTCAGTTTGTTCTCACAATTCACCGGTATACATTTACTCCCAGATGGAGAGACAACGTGAGAGTTTTAAAAGTATCTTGCCCAAGAACACAACACAATGACTTCGGCCAGGGCTCAAACCCAGACCACACAATCTGGAGTCCAACAATCAACACACTAGGTTAATAACCATTGGCCACTGCACCTCCCACAAACAATATCAGCCATACACTGTAGTCTAATTTCACAGGTAACCTGCATATCAAGCCCTCTGGGGTGTGGGTGGACGGGAGGGAAATATCTCCCTTCTACACCCCACCCCTGACCCCCCAGAGAGCTTGCTACGCAGGCTATTTCACAAGAGAAATTCCAACCATCCAAGCCAGACTTTTGAAGATGAGAGACTGTGTGACATTTAAAAAAACATGAAAGATTGAGAACAAAGATCAGTCGTCCTTTTGTTTCATTTTGCCCACTTCTTAGAGTAGACAGTGTAGCTACTACTTAGTTACAGTGTAAGCATACCAAGTGTAGACATCACAAAGCTGTAAAATGGAGGCCTTCCAGCATAATCAGCAGATTTCTTCACCAGCACTTCCTTTACAGAATCAGCATCTTCGGCGAAAACAAGTTTGTAACTTCCAACTTTCATTGAATATAGTGTACCATACTTCTTTCTCAAGCTTTTTGATAAAAAAAAAAAAATCATAAAAAAAAAAATCATTAATAATCATTAAAAAATTAAAGAAAATTAGGGGTCAGAGTAAATTACAGTAAATTAAATTGCAGTTCAGCAACTCGGTCACCAAGGTTGCTTTTTCTGCCTCCAAGGCGCCAAGTTAGACCTGATCTTGTGAGGCAAAATCTTTAGAAAGAGGGGTGTGATCCAGGGCCAGCTCGGTATTCTAAGGCGAGGAAGGTGAAGGTTCTTCCAAACCGGAATGTACATGTACATGTACATGTAAGGCAGCATAGTTCACGCGGGACTTATTCCGTAAAGTACGCGAGATAGACAAAGCAAAACAAATAGGAAAGCAAGTACGAGATGCACTAAATAATGTTACACTGTTGATACAAAGGCAACTCATGTACAATAATGCAGTGTTTGTATGTAGCTGGGACCATGACCAAGTGTCTGCTTATGGGAGGTGTCCGTTAACGGAGGTTCAACTGTACTAGATTACGAGCGTGCATGTACTGTCTGTAATCTGCAGTCCTGCATTACTCAGTTCTGCAGTCTGTAATCTGTCAGTCTGGCATATACTCAGTCTGCTGCAGTCTTGTAAATCTGCAGTCTGCATTATAAATTCAGTCTGCAGTGTAATCTGCAGTCTGGCCATTATACTCACGTCTGCAGTCTTGTAATCTGCAGTTCTGCATTATACTCAGTCTGGCAGTTCTGTAATCTGCAGTCCTTGCATTATACTCAGTCTGCAGTCTGTAATACTGAGTCTGCAGTCCTGCATTATACCCAGTCTGCAGTCTGTAATCTGCAGTCCTGCATTATACCCAGTCTGAGCAGTCTGTAATCTGCAGTCTGCATCATACTCAGTCTGCAGTCTGTAATCTGGCAGTCTGGCATTATACTCAGTCTGCAGTCAGGCATTATACTCAGACTGCAGACTGCAGACTGCATATTACAGCCTGCAGACAAATCATGCACATACATATGTACGATTGTAATGTACTTGAAAGGTCCACTGCTTTCTACTTTTACACACTTACGCTACCGCCGATTTGTCAAAGTGCAAAGGAAATAACTATTCTGGAATCCGTTTGTCGTCCGTCTACAAACAGAGAAACGTCCAAAAACAGCAACTGACCTACGATTTGCGTTTACACAACACAAATTTGCCATAATTAACGTCTTAGACCATGTCTAAGTCATTCGTGTACGCATGATTGACGGAGGTGTATTGCAACTTTGTATGACCTCCGTGAAGTTCGCATCAGCAATGAAATCAGTGGTAAACGAAAATATAAACTATTTGGTTTCAAACAACCAGTAGTTTTATAATTTCTCTGGTTGGCGACATTAATAACAAGTAGGTACGTAACGAGATATCTGCCGACTTTCTTTGTCGATAGTTTCACAGGTTCTGCCATCAAAACACACGTTAGAGAACACAGATCAGGATTAATCAACTGTTGGCGGGGTAGAGGACAAAATCCTTTTGTCATTCACATATTTTGAAAGGATGGCTGTAAAATCATTTTCGGGATCACGAGAACAAGGCAAATGCAATAATTGTGGAAAAAGAAAGCTAGTTCGTTTCTAGTAGTATAGTTTTTTTTTTGTAATAAACAAGATGCATGAAATTGAAAAATGTAAACAAACCTTGTTGTGGTTTCGCGAAGGCTTTCTCCAGAATCGAAGCTGAACAGATTGCCAATAAAAGGCAAACTTGTCATACGAGGCCCGGAGGCATGTTCCTGAACTGATACAGCTCAATCAGTTGATTGAGAATCAGCAAGGAAACGATGGCAACGAAAATATTCCCAAAGTACAGCACTCCAACAACTCCATTTTGGAACCGCTCTGGACAGTCACGTGAGAAATTGTCACGATTTCTCACGTGACGTGCGATGAAAAGAGGAAGACTGGGTCTAACAACTCAGTCCACCCGCGCAAATACAATATGGCGCCAATTTCGTCAACTACAAGTTGCAAAACAGAGTATAAACTTGCCATTTTACGGGATTTGTTCCGTTTATAGAACAGTTCAGAGCGTTATAAATAGTTCAAGCTACCCTTCAACTTATTTTATGGATGCTAAGCAACGTTTTCCGGTGGAAATTGTGCGAATAATCGTATAAACTTTACACTGGTCGTCATGTCTTGTGATAAGTTCTCGGTGAGTAAAATTATAAAATGTACCGGTTTATTTTTTTTTTTTCTGCCCTGTCAAATAATTTAACAGCTGTGCGATTGCTAGATGTTTTTAATACATATATGGCGAGTACTATACATGTAGATTGACTTGTATGTGGAATTGTGGATGTTTCCTGAGCATCCAAAACAACTCCACTGACATCTTGCATATGAAGTTGACACATTTTAAGCACCTGTTTGCATGTAGATTCATCATATTTGTCGACTTTCTGTCATATTGTTGTGTAGGTACTTTACACTCATCAGAAGACAAAAAAAGCCAAGACATGGCAGGTACAAATACTGTGTGGATAATTATTATTTTCCTTTTTTTAAGAACTCCTTTTAATGGCTTCCCCTAATTTTGTTCAATGTACATGTACTTCGATCTTTGTCATTTTACTGGTTTACTTTACAGGATGGCATTTTGAAGGTTATAGGAACTAAGGTATGTACAATGTTTTAAACTATTTGTGCCTAAAGCCCTGGTCAAACAGTCCTAACATTTTGATACAACATTAAGGTGACAATGTTGAAACCATTTGGCACAGTATACATGTGTTGGAAGAAGTTGGACAAAAGTTTGATTTTGTCAAGTCAACCTTTCGTCCAATATCTGCTCTTGTGCACCTTTAGAAATTTAATGGGCTTTTTATAAATCTTGAATCATCATTTAGCAGATAATTAAGTGGCAATAAGGCCATCGCCATATAAAAATGTTTTGTTTCCCATCGCCCTCTCTCTCGTGAAAGCGGGTCGGTCGGTCGGTAAAACAAAAAAAGAAAAGAAAAGCCGAGAAACACAATATTGACAAATTATACATAAATAATTCCAAGCGAGCCTTGATTATATCTTCCCCATGACCATCATTTTGCAACGAGCCAATATCACTCTGAAAAGTGTTCGAAGACGTCATTACTGGGCTGATTTAGATGTCAGAGTGACTTTAAGATGTAAACAAAGCACATTAAACTTGGAAACACCCGGGAAAAAGGGCGCAGGCAATGAATCAGAAACTTTTTTTGTTTTACTTTTTGAAAAAATTGGGTCGGTCGGCGATGGGAAACAAACCATTTTATGGGGATAGCCTAATGAGCTGTACAATGTATATACATGTAATACTACAGGTGTATGTGTATACAAGTCAATACACAAGCAAGTCTTCCATTACCTCTTGACCTGGCTCTGTTGAATTACAATGTACATGTACATATTATAAGGAAAACCCTGAATTTCTTTGCAGGCCGTGCTTTGTGATGAGGATTCAAAAACTCTGGATTCTCTCTTTGTACGTAGAGATCAGGTCAGATTGTATTCTGTAGGACAACACCTTGATTTTTCAGAATGTAGTTACTGTAAAAGCTCTATTAAGCCACTAGGGGCTTATTTAATTTCATACCCCAGGAAGGGGGAACTTATTAGAGAGGGGGGCTTAATAGAGAGGGGGGCTTAATAGAGAGGGGGAGGGGGGTGGGGGCTTATTTCAAATTATACATTTTCGAGAAAATTTACATTAATTTTTCAAACTTTACTATTATGACACTAACTGAAACAGAACAAGAAATGGGTATAAATGTATCACCATCTTACAAAGTAATGCAATGTCATTTATACCCTCAACGACACTGACTTTTTCAACCCGACATAAATTTATTTAGATGCTATATTTAGCATTAACTCTGACCTCTAACTCTAATGGGTGGAGGGTGGGGCTCAATAGAGAGGGAGGGCTAAATAAAGCTTTTATGGTACTTCATGCTACAGAACCAACAATGCAGAGATGAAAGGTTATAGTATAGCTCAACCTAAAGCAATGACCTTACAGTATATGTATGGGTACTACATATACTGTAAGCCATTGCATGTAGGTATATTAAGAGCAGATTGGCCAGGGTCTAAATTTCTGTTGTTATGTTTTACTTGCCTTTCAATTTTAGCCATTAATTAACCCTCAGACATAATCCCCACCCCCTTATGAAGTTTTATGAACATTTTAAAATAGGATTTACTATCGGATGCTCAAATGTTCGGTAGCTGTTCATTCCGGTTATTTTCAATACATGGATGTGATGCATCTTTACCCAAAGTTTAAATTTCAGATCTTTGTTTTAATGATAATATTTCCAGTTTTCTTAAGCATCTTTGCAGTATTATTGCATCCCATTATTGGAATAATTTTGTATTGATTTTTGCTTTTCCTGTCATTTTGAGAAAATAGTGTAATCTGAGATGGTGAATTCAAGATCAGTGGTGGATCTAGGGGACCCCCCACCCTCCTCCCCTCCCTGTGGGTGAACATAATTAACGTCCGAAGGGCCAAATACTTTTTGAGTCAGACAATTTTCTGGACCCCACCTTATAAACAGGTATGGATCTGCCTCTGAAGATGGCAGATGTCATTTGTCATCGTAACCATAATGAATGTCTTATCGTAATGAAAACCCAAATGGGGGGAGGGGGGCTCCATCAACCACCCCTTGTATGGTCGTGGGGACTGGTTTCATGATTGACAAACTTACTCTTCTTCCTACACCTCTTCACAGGTGGCCCCAGGGGAAGAGTTAGAAAGTGAACGATACCTAATAACTATTGATGAAAGACTGCACCCCTCAGCTGACCACACCCATGGGGTCACTTCAAAGACACAGGAAAAGGAAGTGAAAGACTGGGCAGGACTTCACTATCAACCAGGGAAGAGGAAAAGACAGGTATTGGGTCTGATTTTGTTGAAGTATACGCATGTGTGTGCTTGTATCTGTAAAGTACGTACTGTACATGATGTTTTAGCATGGTATGACTATCACCCCTTGAGTCTGTTCAAAATTCCTTGTCTTGATGTAAATTGGACACAGTGTTATAATGAAATACATGCACCTGTACTACACGTACCCTTTTGAGCATCAGTCCTTTTATAATTGTGGCAAATTGCATCATGACATTGTTGACTAAAAGTATAACAGTCAAAGCTCTCTGAGAAGACACTCTCTTAAGCCTGACTCGTCCCCAGTTGTCTCTCTTGTCTTGCGACTCCCAACAAAGGAGACAAGAGGGATGACTGCATGGGGACGAGTCAGCTCTTAAGCGGATCCAGCTCTACTTACCCTGACCATACATGTAGTTAATAGAGAGAAATGGTTATGAAGCCCGGCAAACTTCAAAGGAGCAAAGAAAGACGCCAATATTTATGCTGGAAGGTCCACGACCCTGCACAATCTTTTGTTTTGCGCTCATACGCTATGCATGAATTACGTAACCAAAACGTTTCTATTGGTTAGTTGCTTGAACACACGTAAACACCTATTGTATTTTGTCAGGTTTGTGCAGGGCCAAAGCCAAAAAAAGCGAACAAAAACATATAACAAATACTTTTGTCGGGCTTCATAACCATTCCTTTATTAACTATGCCTTGACAAAACCCCATTTGAACTCTTATTCAAACTCTGTAAAATTTACCTTCCTGTACAAGTGACCATTCCAGCAAGCGCACCGCAAACAGTTTTCAAGGGGTCCAGTAAGTGGAAACCCCAAAGGAACAGTCCAATTAGCCTCAATCCCATTTTAATCAATGAGATTCACACCACTGTCCACAATGGTTTTACAGTGTATTATTTTTGACACTGTTATTAAAAAACAAAACAAAACAAAACAAAACAATAGTGTCATATATTTGTTTATTTTGTCATTTGTTTTATCATTTCATACAATGATATTTTTTTTAATGCTGTTTAGTGTGAACAGTACAAGTTCTCATAAGCGGCCACCTATCCCTTATACTGCTATAGTGGCCACTCATAATTCCCATTAAAAAACCCAAATGCTGTACACAGCATTGTATTACCCGGGTGTATTAGCATTTTGGCTGTAGCCTGTATGCAGGCGTCTCCTATTTCCTTGTTGCATTGGTAGCAAATAGGAGACGACTACATTTTGACATACGAAACGATTCTGGGGTGTAGCAACTGGGATATTCTAAACAAAATGAGTATAAAATACAAATACATTTGTCGACATTTCTAACACGAATGTAACACACATTGCGTACGATGTATTGATTTTTAAACATATTACTACTGACATGTACCTTACATGAGTTTGGGACGTGTTTGAGTAAATAGAGGTTGTGCAAACATGTATAACCCTTTTAAACAAAATAATTTAATTTATGTATTTTTCTTCTTTTCAGTGTTTTCAGCCACCGACATTCAACCAAGAGAAACCTGTCATAACTGGTTATACTGAACCTGAAGTCAAAAAGGTAGCAGCTTGGGCTTCTGCTTTTTTTTAATGTGTTAATTAAAGGAATACAGCATCGATGGCGGAACAAAAAGTTTGTAACCCGTCTTGATCTTCCTCAAAAGTGACTTACATGTTTAAAAAATTTTAAAAAAATATAGCAGAGCCCGTAAAACTTTGCTAACGGTTATGCATAACCTTTTTTAGTCATTTTATTTCTTCTTTCACACATTCGTGTATATCGTGACTTAATACCGACGGCTCTCTCCTCCACAGAGGCTCAATGGGGTTTTAGGAGAAATCCGCTGAACGTGGTGTGTGCGGGCGCAAGTAACTGGCGGAACGCGCCTGCACTCACTTCGTTCAGCTGATTCTCCCATATATGAGCCTCTGCGGAGGAGAGAGTACCGACGGTATATTCCCGGAGGGGGGGGGGGGGGGGGGGTGGGGGGTGGGGGGTACTCAACAACGTTTTATACGGTATACGGGGAGGCTCCGCCCCGAGGTCCAAACACCCTTTTATATACCATTTTTGATAGAAAAGATAACCCTTTCATATACCTTTCATAGGAAAACAGTACCCCTTTCACATACCTACAGTTGAAACACTGCATCCCTTTTAAGACTTTTACAAAACTTTTCGCTTTTATGAGTAGTCTCTTAAACATATTGGATGAATCAGCCGTTAGGTGCGTCTGTTGGAGCATTGATCGAAGGTCACCAGACTACGAGCAGTCCCTCATTCTGACTACACTAGCACAAGGCATTCAATGTGAAATATAGTTTATTTAGGGTGAGCCAGTCAGTCATCAACTTTGAATTCTAATACATTCTGATATTCAATACTGAAAGACATTACAGCTTAAATACTCATACAGTAGGCCTAGGCCTGTACTACGTAGGTGTACCACGCCAGATGCGAAAAACTACTAAAAAAACACTCTTAAGATGTGGCCAAAAAATGTGTGGAAACATATTCCCTACCTAATGCAGTGGCACAAACCTCCGGGAAGAGGTACTAAATAATAGCTAACATGAACACACATTCTAAAATAAAAAGAAAAGTAAACGAGCAACGAATGCACAGAAGACTGACGGACATGGAATAATTAATATTTCCCGCTAAAACTCTTAAATACCCCTAAAAGGTCACGTGCCAATACCAAAGCCTCTCTTTCGTGCTGTCAGAATAGCAATTTCTGACTTAATCGTTCCTTCGTCACTCAATCGTCAGCAATTGCATTTTCTCTTAGTGGGGAAAATGGCCGCACGAAATCTGGGGCGCCTATCAGGTTGCTGGTCACATGAGCCCAAACCTCAATAGACTGCTTACACAGTTTATTTCTCTGTTGACAATCTCGTCGTGTCACGAAAGGGAGACTGAACGAGGCTTTGAGACGAGAAGGCGCGGGACAACGGCGGTGTGCCCTTACCCTGCGAGACGGAGTTTCCTTTCTTTTTCCGCACGCAAAAAGAGAAGGGAATCTCTGTCTCAGTATCGCCTTGTTTGCGCTCACGCTCGCGGGGATAAACACTCGTCGGATCGTAAGAAAAAAGGGTGACTGCAAACAGTGTAGCCTCAAAAGGTTTATTAGTCTTTATTGAGTCAAGCGTCCTGCAAACTACATGTGAACATGCTTAAAAATCTCATGAAACCAACCATTTTAACGGAACATTCTTAGAAAAAATGCAACACATGTTATCAGTAACGATCGTACAAAAAGCGCAGGTTGTTTGTCAGCTGTTTAGGCTTTGATGATTGATTGATAACTTAGGTGATAGAATTGTCAGGCCAGGCCCCTTTTATACCAGAACTTCTTGTTTAAAAATCAGAAAATCCCTTATATATTTACATGTAATAGTCTAAGGGTAATTTTCCACTGGCTGATCGAGTGAAACGAAATAAGTGGACAGTCTTTATCTACCGCTGGGTATAGGTCATGTGTTGGGCGGGCAGTTGTTTTTGTTGCGTCCGCCATTACTGACCTTCCCACCCACCCACCCAAATAATTTTCAGTTGTATGCGGCGTTATACAATGTACCAACCTTGTAATTTTTGGAGGCTTCCCAGTTTTTTAGCATGATATGTGTACAGTTTTTGACTTTACAATAAAAAGATCAGGCTTGCGGCGGTCGGCTTGACATGACTTCCAGTGGGGTGTGAGAATAATCTTTAAACACCAGTGCCAATGATACATTGCACATGCAGGTGCTGTATTTACAATATCACCTTTCTCTTTCAGCCAAGAGACGAACATTTTATTCCACCGCGTCCTAATAGCGGATTAGGCATGACAAACAGACCTCCGAGTAATACCGACTTTTCAACATGTACAGTGCTCATTCCAAGAAACGAGAGAGTAACAGTTATCAAGTCAGTCAGGAGAGAGAGCATAACGATGCAAGCCCTGCAGTTCTGCAGACTACAAACAGATCATATGTTACTTGCACGAAATTGGAAGAACAACTTGATCAAAGAGTTCCCTTCAATATGGCTGGGCTCTGCAGTGCTACGGGAAAAGAGAATCGGTTCGCCTCTAGAGGTGGACCTCCTGCTTTCACATTTTCGACCAGTGACACTGAAAACAAACGCGACACTTCTCAGATTCTTGCACTCTTCACGTCGTGTAAGGACATTCCACAACCTAAAATGGCACTCGATGGACAAAGCACAAAAGTTAATGACCTAAATTCTGCAGCTATAGAGGAGAAGCGATTGATATCCAATTGGCATGGCACTGCGGATAGCAATTCATCTCAGATGAATACAGTTAAATTATGCGCCCAAACAAACAGCATTTCTGAAGCTGCAGATCTTTCGTTGCAATCAAACACTGTGAACAAGGATTCTCTCGATCAAGAGCTAGAAACGAGTCAGGATTTAGGCGACTCCTTAAATTTGTCTCCAGATTCGTTTGCAGCTTGCTCTAGTGAAACAAGACTGATAAATACCTTGCTTCCAGGTGGTGATTCTCAGGAAAATAATGGCGGTGATGTTGCCGGGGGAGGCACAATGTGTGAAGATAGTACACAAGAGTCAGCATTTAGCAAGTCACCATGTGACATTGAGAGGCAAAATGAGGTTTGGTTTCAAAATGATTCTGAGTCAGTCTCCCCCCTGATGAGGCTCCTGTCGAGTGTGGAAAATGATTTTAACGAAAGCGATCCTCCAACTTGTGTCGATTTGAAGGAAGATAGAGGCCATGTTAACGCAGTAAGAGATAGCAGTCTATTAGATGACTACAACTTTCAGGGACGTGATTCAGCTAACGTGGAGCATCGTTCTTCAGGTTTACATCCATCTGACTTCCCGAATCTGTATTCAACACAGCAGTCTGCACATATGAAAACAAATAGATTCCCTAGCCATCCAGGGTCGTTGTTTGCATACAGTGGACTGCAAAGTCAAGATCAAAATGACTGCTCAAGGAGTTCTTTGGACTCAAACATGTTTGAAAAAGGGATCAATAGTTTGGAGCAGTGGGACCCACCATCTTTTGAACGAAATGGTGTTGATGACATTGGAGTAAATTTTCTGCAGTGCGAGGTTTCACCAGAGTTCTACCCATCAGATAATGAGAAAACGACTCAGTGGAAGGTTGCTCCTATTGTGACAACCAAAGTAATTCCCACTGACAACCGAACAGTAAGTGCACTTATTAATAATTACAGTACGAAAGCAGTGATACCCCTAGTCGCTTCATGCTCGTATAGAAAGCAGAGTTAACTAGCACCAGCACCGATTAGCCATCTGGCTCATCTGAACCTAAATTGGAACGGATGTTATTTATCTAACCTTCACGAGAATGGCCGGGTACTATTACAATCGAACTCCTATTAAGTGGCCACCACCTACATTTGTATTAATCGTCCATCCCCTATTAAGCTTCCACCCCTATTAAGCGGCCACCATCTATTAAGCGGCCAGTTATCAAAGTTCCACAACTATTGTCAGTGTAATACTGTAAATGAAACCCCTATTAATGAGAGTTCTTCTATTTTTTTTACCCATATTAAGCGGCCACCAAGAATCTCACGTAGTTTGCCCTTGTTTTCGAAAAAGCCGATGACAGATAAGAGTTCGAAATAGAAGGTGGTGACTGATTAAAAAAAAAACATTCAAACACACGTTTATTACCGTCTTCGTCTTCAAATAAAGTGACGTTTCTATCATGCCTTATGCTAAATCTGACGAGACCAAAATTCCAATATTTTATAATTTGAAATGAAACTACATGTAACACCATGCTTCACTGTTCTCACTCAGGTGACTGCAGGAGATGGTCACTCGTGGAAGGGTTCAGTTGTCAGTGACACAGTTAAGAGAGGGTGTCCTTCTGTGCCTATGGTATCCGTTCAAAGGAAAGATGTCTACAGTCAACCTAGTAATGGTAACATTATTATTTTCCCCTTATTATATACAGTCTACAAAACAGGGGTTGCACTGAGTTCGATGCCCTCCTATTTGGGAATTTATAGTTATACAAATAAAGCTACGTGTTGTTGTTACATAGCTCTTTACTTTTAGAACAATTTGAACTTTCTACTTTCCAGGCGACCAAAGGGCTCCATCGTCGGACTTTACCTGGATTGACTCAATTTCATCGTCTAACGCTCATAATGAGTCGCCATGTCTTCTATCCACACAAGGATTTGCGACGAGTGAAAGTATCGCGTTGTCTTCCACTGAGGGATTCATTAGGAATAGCCAGCTAACAGAGGAAAAGCTTGTAGAAACGCCCGAGTTTGTACAAAGAGTGCCTCGACTGGTGAGAGGTTAATAATAATAAGGAGAAAATAAATGTGTCAGTTAAAAGTTCATATATAGCTGTTTCGAGAAAGGTTGTCGGAAAAATGCGCACGCGACAATCCTGAAAGGTATTGTGGGTAGTTTTAAGTTCACAGTTCCTTGACCTCAGCATTTCAGGGAAATCTGAGAAAATGGCACGAGACGCCATGGACGTATGTTTGCGAGTGCTAAAAGAAAGCAACAAAAGTAGGTTCGACAGCTAGTGTCAGGAACGTACCTTGCTGATCATATCCCAGATTACCTTTCGGGATTGTCGCGTGCTCCTTTTCCCGACATTCTTTCTCGAAACAGCTGTATAATTGATATACATGTAAATCCAACTTGCTTTATCCGGTGGATAGCGTTATTCAACCTTTAAATAAGCGGGTCCTTGTGTATAGTAGTAACAATTTAGGCCCTAGTGCCTTTATTGAATGGCTAATGGTCTTTGTTTACAACTGAGTAAATGTTATTTCACTTTTTAGTCCAGAAGAAGAGCCCCCTTAGTTACTGCTCCGCCTGAAGATCAGGACACGCCGTGTACAATTCCGCCAAACACAGATGTTTACCGTGAACGGCTAACTGGAACATGTGCCACAGAACTCCCTGGCGTTTGTCGCAAAACAACTTCAACAATTGGAAAACGGTCAATTGGACTATCCCAGAGAGAAACCACTGAGCCTTCTGCAGCCAACGTTGGAAATCTTACGGAGAAAGGGAATTCGACTTTGCTTGGTTCTTGCCGACGCGTAGGCCTAAGGAGGGTGGGGCTGGGATGTACACGTGACCTCCCCGATAGTCAAAATGCGATGTCTCAGACACGACAACAGTCGAGCCAGAAGTCGGATGGTTACAGACCTCCCTCTGCACCGGGATTCGTGGCTAACACTTTATCTGGAGACGTAAGTGTTCCATTGCTTTACAGAGCTAAGTAAAATACTTATAACTGAAAGGGAAATTCCCTTTTCTATTGTGCACAATCGATATTTTTTTCCAACCAAACTAATAAATTATAAAGACTTAAGTCAAGTAACACCGCAGTTTTCTTTCTTAAATTTCTACTCAGAACACTTTTATTGGGACACGATGGGTGTTTTATGGGAGTTTGTATATTATAAATAAGGAATAAACTGAGTACCATTCAGAAAAAAAAATCACTGTCCACATTGGAATTCTAGCCAAGCCAAAGCCAAGCCAAGGCCAAGCCAAATTTGCCTTACACTGACCTACTCGACTTATTCCTCTTCGTCCCAAGAGAGACAGTCGTCCATTGTAGCTCACCATCTTTGTCTGGTGTTCTTCTCCATCTTCTTTGCCTCTGAGTCTCCCCGAGACATGTTAATCTAGTCGAGATTCTTCTGTAAGCTACGATACTAATAGCCTCTTTTTCCAGTCGTTCTGGGAGTCCGGTTGCATCCTCCTCCCAACGGACGTGGTGTGAGGCGAGAAACGCGGTCACCAAAACGGCTGGAAATCGAGCCTATACTAAGTGTTCTTAGATTTGCCACCTCGTGCCTGGCGGGTTCCAATCCAGGGCTTGACTTGCCATGGTGTTGTTGGTTCTTGGCCGGTCCAATTTTTTCTCACAGTACACGGCGTTTCTTTTATTCCTCGTACATGTACCGAACTCGGAAAATCTCTTATCGTGTAGTTAACAGCTTTACTTTTCTCTCTCAAACAGCGTAGCATGGCTGGTGAGTTGTGTTTTCCATCAGCTGAGGAGTGTGACGGTAGTGTCACGCCAACTCGGCATGTCACTGTCCCCGTGACGTTCGAAAATGTCATGCAATATAGGCAATTGTTCAAGGCAGCTTTGAGAGGTGGGTATTACATTTTTTTGTGGTTATGGAAATACTTTCAAATGATCGTGGCTTATACTACTGCAAGACAGAACGAATCAGTTGAGGGAAGTGTCTTTTCGTACTATTTGATTAGTTTAAATGTATTGCCCCCAAACCTTAGTATACAGTGGTCTTATTGTAAGCACGTTGAATTCCATACCAAGCTGTTCAGGTTCGATCGGTGGACGGGACCATTGTGTTGTGTTCTTGGGCAAGACACTTAACTCTCACAGTGCCTCTCTACACCCAGGAGTGAAAAATATAACTGTTATCTAGGGAAAGTTGTGAAAATGCTGGGGGGGGGGGGGGGGGGGGGGGGCTACCTACGATGGACTAACATCCCATAGGGAGTTCCATTACTCATAGTCGCTTCGTGCTGCGAAGACTGAGATAAGCTCCAGTGTTATGGTCACTTTGGCCCAATTAAATTATTTTTGTTTATAAAACCTTAGTGCGCACAATGTACGATCAAGGCTGTGCGATAATTAATAATTTGAACGATTTGAATCGGAGTCAGGCTACTGATGACATTCTACTCTAATGGAACTTGCAGAACACCTGAATGTAGTTTTATTTGAGCTGGCTCGTACCTACCACGCTGCTCTTCAGAAGGTTGACGTATCAGGGTTTGGTGCCCACGAGCAAGGTATTATTTTTAACTATACATGTACCTCCGATTGGTTAATAACAATCAATCTGAGAAGGACATCATTCAGTCAGTGACACAAGCTACTCGGAAAAAAATTCAGAGTTTTCCCAGCAGGATTCGAACCTATGACCTTCCACACAGCGGTCGGATGCTCTACCACTGAGCTAAAGGAGACTCAGTGGAAGCTTAGGCCATATAACAATCACTATTTTGTTATAGAGCAGTTTTCAATTGAATGTCGACAGTAATCGCTAAATTGCTTTGCCTAATTGGTTTTGTTTACTACGCTCTGTGATTGGTTTAAAAATCTCGCTCCACCTATTCAACCAATCAGATGCAAAACCAAAACCAATCGCAATCACTGGTGTTTTCCCGCGCGTGGCGCTGGTTACTTGTATTTACTTTGAGTTGTCATTGGTTCATTACGTTGTTTACGTTTGTTGTGATTGGCCATTGTAATTGCTTTGTTTTGGGTTTTTGCAACACTTAGTTGGAAACTGTTCTACCACGCAACTTTAACTGAAAAAGGCCGTTTTCTATTGGACGAGATCGTATCACGTGACGCGCCTCTGAACTGTTCGAAAACCGGAATTACAATACGATACACTTTACACGAATCCCTTTAGAACTACGTCATCAGTGTGGAATTTTACAACCTCGTTCCTAAGGTTCTGGGAGCGAGGTCGGGAATTTTGTGGCTCAAATCTCAGACGTCTGTTTTGTTGTGTGAAGAAAGTGAGACGCTCAAGAAGAAACTATTTTCTCTTTGACACTGACTGCAGCGTGTTTTTCTTTTCCCAGGAAATCGTCAAAGTTCAGATGGTCCGTGCTGTCCTCATGGTAACATGATACACTATACCATATGCTCTTCTGCAATACGAAATAGCCCTTGTGCAAGTTTACGTACATTAGACTAGTATTTCGCGAGGCTTTATTTTCGCGATTTCAGAGAAATGAGGGCTCAAAGGCTTTAAAATTTTGCGAAAATATCGTCTTTATTTTCGCGTTTTTTGCCACTTCGCGAAAACCCCGAAAATTAATACTCGCGAAAATAAGAGAGAATAAGGTACGAAAACTTGAAAAATTCGCCGTTGCGATTCGGCTAAGGACGGCTAAGGAATGTACCGCACGTGCAGAGCTATTGTACTGCTGTTCATGAATTGTTTTGTTTAGCGACCTACTCGTTGCCGTTGCTGTCGCGACTTGCTTAAACTCCCTAATTTCACCACCAAGCCTCGCTTTCGAAGTGCAAACTTGTAAATTTTATTATGAGCGAATTCACAAAGCAGCAAGGATGAAAATAGTACCCACGTGTAAACAGTATGCTCGTGCCTGAGGTTGAGACGAATTCCGTGTAAACGTGGCTCGGTGGTGAATTTTGAGCAACTGACCTATAATCATGCATAACGCCCATTCAAATTCGTGTACAGGTACATTCGAAAAGCGGCGAAAAGTGAAGTCTAGAAAATCACCAGTTTAAAATTTAAAGCCAGTTTTCGAGCGAGTCTATAGTGTAAACTGGAGTTGTTATACATGTTTTTGTATCTATGATTCAGTTTCTTAACCATAATTTGTACAATGCTTCACTACTAATGATAATTAATTACTAAAAGAACAGAGTGGTGAATTTGTTCATATTTAGATTGCAGAACCAAATATTTATCTTCTTGTTGGTATCAACATAGGTCAGGCACGTTTGAGAGCTGTTAAGAAGGATGGTGCTAACAAGGTTTGTAACGTTTCCTTATTACTCTCGGTATTAATTGTCTACAGATGGTCATTGTATTTGTGATTATATTTACTTTTTAAACAGGGAAGGTTGTTTTATACCTGCCCAGGAACAGGACAAGCACAGTGCAAGGTAAACAGTGATCATATAAACAGTCTCCTGTGGAGAATATCTTGCCAAGTTAATGTTGTTTGTACAAGGGTTTTGTCTCATTGGCTTACTTTGTTCCAAGTACATGTACAATGGGTATACCACTTCGCATGAACGCCCGAGGGTAAACTTGTGACAATTTATATAGAGTAACCAATGACCTGAACCAGGCAGTAGGATTAGTCATAAACAGTTTGGGCTAACTCTATGTTCTATACTTCATGTGATAAGAACCAATTGTACGTGTCTAACCTGGTTTGAGTCCTTGAAGTCTAATGTCTTCCCTTTTGCGTCGTGAAGATAAAGGAAGTAATCTTGAGGTCGGGATAGAGACGTCAGCTTGCAGTGGATTGTCTTTACTTAACGTCGAATAAATAACGAATCCTTAAATAAATCCATCAAACAAATCGGAAATAATTCTCACGTAAAGGACAAAGGCGAAACTACACTTTCATGTAGAATGGCCAACGGCAAACTGCAAAAGTTGGATTTTTGCCGTTGCTTAATCTACGGCAAACAGCAAACAGGAAGCTGCCGTTTGCCGTTTGCCGAAAACGTTAGGTGCTTTTAAGCACCACGTTCACGGCAAACGAAGGATGTTAGAGATATTAAAATAGAGAAATTAAAATCTCTCTGATGTCTTCCGTAATCATATTCACACGTAGACTAGTAAGGATAATTTGTATGTCGATAATAGTGTGATAGGGTTTACTTTGTATTTTTTAGTTCTTCAAGTGGGCAGATGAATACCAAGCCAACAAGTCTGGGTCAAAAGGAACGAAGCACAATACCTCGAATAAATTGACACTATCATCTTCTGAAAGCTTGATGGCCTTCTTTAGAAGTTATGTAAGTTTGGAAAAATATGTAACACAAGCAGTGTGAGTACTGACTTAGTTTTTGTTTTTGATGCAGTTGTCTTTATCGGCGCCCATAACCAGTATCTGCCAAATTTGCTCCTTTCAGGAAGAGGATAGTTTCCAATGATTGCCAATGGTAATGTCAGATGGCCACAAGGCGTGATAAACCAATCAGAACTCGAAGTGAAAACACTCACTGGAAATCGATGAAAAGCACGGGAAATGCCGCGTGTGTCAAATCACTTACGTTTGACTGGCTGCGCATAAATAAGCCTTCTTTTGATTGGCTAGCGCGGTAAACACAACAAACTCATAATTATTTTATATACTCACAGATCCTTGCCAAGCTAATATTTCATTACAGGCCTTGGTGACGCATGAAGTAGTTCTAATAGTTAAGCTTAGTTCAATTTAAGCTCAAATTACTTTCTTACTTTATTTTTTGTCAGAATGTTGCATTTTACTCTGAGTGCCATCTGATAAGGAAAAACTCGGACGCAGGGAAAGGAAAGTTTGGTGCTAAAGCTAAGGTAACTGCATCAAGTTAACGCTGAGGACAATTAAGTGAACGAAATTTGAAAATACAATTATGATATGAGAATTAACCTGGCGTGCTAACAGGCTCGCGTGTGGGGCCCACGCGCGACTCCACGCGCGAGTCGCGCATCCACCCATTTTCTTTGCGGATTTCCCGCTCACGCGTGGGCTCCAAACTTGAGCCGTTTATTAGTTGTTCACCTGTTTATTGTTGTAAACTAAAAATGTGGCACTCTCCGGGCCTGACGAAACTCATGGTGAGGTGTATATAATAATTTAGCCTGTTCCAGGCGTTCGGATAGTGGGGGAACGACGCGAAAAGACGCGCGAAGAGTGGAACAGGCTAATAATAATTTTATTTTGGCAGCTGGAATGTCGGTTTGTTATTTGCTAACTTTTTTGTATTTACATTGTAACTGAATATCACGTTTCTGTTTCCAATTATTGTAGTTTTTTCGATGTAAGTAGCGACCTATATCTTCTCAGCATCAGAATACATATTTTTCTGTTTATAGAAATGGGGAAGGCAAAGGAATGGTGATGCTGATAGTGGAAAGAAAGGACTCTACTTGGAACTCTCACGAAAAGATCATTCATCTACTTATTCAAAGGGTGAGTTGAAATTCCCAATTATACAATACTTTTAAAACGTTCACCCCATAACGGATTCACTCAGGTTGCCGTGCTAAAAACTGTTTCAATGGGAAACACCTTGTGTTCTTTTGCTGTTTTCCTTGGTTGTGTTCCTTTTAAAAAGGTATAACATTAACTTTGCTTTAAAATTCGTAACTTGAAAACCTCCTTTCTTTCGTTATTTCGTTCGGTCGTTCGGTCGTTTTTTCGTTGGTCGGTCGGTCAGTAGGTCGGTCTGTTTGTCTCTCGGGTAATCAATCGAACACTCAGTTTTAATTCAGTCTATGCTGTGTTCCATGTTTAAAATACCAGTAAATTTCTGGAAGTTGATTTATTTATGTTTTGCCCTACAGATGACATCTGGATCATATCAAAGACTTTGTCGTTCAATCCAGATTCAACATTCATAGCAAGCAGTGCTTATTATGGACCGTCCTCTAGCGGGGAGCTAGAAATACTGCCAATCAGGTACAACACTACTATCTCTTCTTACTTTGGTGACTGAACGAATTTGGTTTTGCATCGACAATTCAACTTAGTCCGCGCTTGCATTTTCTTAGTTTGGTGGCGGGTGTAGGAAGAAGTGTCTTTCACAAAACTGAATGTAAAGCAATTCTACTCTGCTCTTTGTAGATGGAGTCGCTGTTACACTTTCAGCTCCTCTAAAACTTAAATCACTAGTTCCAAGTAGGCGCTGAATAGCACATACACACACTTAAACTCATCATCAATAGATGAGCTTGGGAACTGGTGCCTAAAAGGTTGGCAGGGGGCCTGATGCAATTCAGGCACAGCATAGCACGGCAGCCCCGCGAGCGGGAAACACCCCTACAAGCGGCCTCCAACCGGCACCGTCACACTGAAATGAATTCAGTGGACATACTTACCTAACCCACGGACCAAGAGGGACGGAGGGACGATTCGCCTTGAGCAATATAGCAATTGTTCCGTAAAGCTAAGCTCATGTTCCGCAAAGATCAGCTCATTAATCCGCAAAGCACAATGCTGTACATTGATCCGCAAGGATTAGCGCAAAATGTGACGAGGACATGATGCCAATCACAGGCCATCCTGCAAAATCCCTGCGGCCACCCTGCAGTACGCCAAAGGGAGAAACCGCTGGCTACATTGACTCGAGATTAACTAATTTCATTAGCCACATAGAAACCGTCAAATATATTTACGCATTTCGTTCCTTGATAATTTGCTCACATGAGATATTTCTAACGGAGAATCTGGCACCCGTTTCTGGCCGTCAGTCGTCGTCGGAGTACTCGAATTTTTATCCAATCAAGAAATAGCGCGAGTACTAACGAGCTCTCGCGAGCACGGACGAGCATGCACGAGCACGCACGAGCACTCGTGAGCACCCACGAGCACAATACAATTTATTCCGTCGACCTGACGGCTAAATGATGCGTCCGCGGGCTCAGTGAATTCTCAAATAATGTTAATAATAATATTTATTATTTATATGGCGCAAATTAACATGTAAATATGATCAAATGCGCCTAATGAATAATGAATTTCGACCGATAAAAGGTATTGTTGTTCCTCCGACTCCTTTAACCCCATTATGAGTCCAAGGAAAAGGGAAGAAGTGAGTCTAAATCGCAGTTTTGATATTATTTTTTTGTTTAGTCTTATTGTTCATTATTTTATAAGTAACGTATTTTTCCAATAATAACGAATTAATTAATAAATTCGTTCTGTTATTGCAGCGGTTATTCTCCTTCCAACTGGCAAAGCGGAGGTGAGTTTACTGTCAATGGCACACATTCCATACGCTTGTCTGTAAGACCGAGTCGCTCGAGATCTAGACGTATATAAAGTTGTATTTTTAGGTCGAGATCTAGACGTATATAAGTTGTATTTTTAGGCAAGATACGTTTACTTTGCTCTCGTATCGCCTCTCTCCACCCTACCAAGGGCCCAGTTGTGTAAAACAAACACTATACAGCAGCCTTAAATACGCTATCCACTGGATAGTGATTTAGTGAACAACCAGGCCTTGCAGGTGTATAAATGGTTACGGAGCTTGGTTAAAACGAATATTTTGGGGAAACCTGTTAAATACGCTGGTAGGCCTACGTGACACCTGGCCTGCGATAAGCAAGCATGCCATCCAGAGGCAGAGGCGGGTGGGGGGGGGGGGGGGGGGGGGAGGAGATACTCCCAGTCGCTCATACTACAGCAACAGGAGATAAACAGCGGCACTGATGAGTCATTAGGCTCCCCCGACTGAATGGTTTAACCCTTCACTACCAGTTTCTGTGGAAGAAACCCAAGTGTGTCAATTCAAATGAAAGCCATTGAGTAGTACGTCCATGTGGTACTACTGTTTACACTATAGGGTTGGAAAACGTTTGAACCTTGTTTAACCGTAGTTTGCAAAGTTGCAATGTTTTGGTTCTACTTTGTTTTCTACAGAAACCGTGCATGCTTTGTTGGCTTGCAATGCTGGCACTGAACTGACTTGTATCAGTAACATTGAGGAACACGTCAAGATGCAGAACATGCCAGTACTTCCGTTCATTCTCCAGAGGTGTGTTCAGTCGGGGGAAAAAATGCCGTTTTTGGCAAATCTTCGTTGAAGCACTCGAAAAGTTTGCGATTCTTATTATCCAATCAAGAAACAGCGTGAGGATACGTCATGTTGCTTAGCAACTTCGGAACTAAAACCTCGGTCCTCAGTCCTGTCTTGGAGACGGGATTTCACCATCAACTGGTACTTGTTCCCCCGCGTCATTCTTGTGCCAATTTGTTTCTATTTTTGTCATGCGAATCTCCTTTATTTAAAGTAGAAGGATTTGATATTAAGCCAAATTGACTTTTTCTACCTCAGCCGTTACTAGTACTACTTTTAGTTATAAATTAAAGTGGAATGGCCAGGCTATTAAATGCGGTTCTCTGTTTGCATACGTGGGCGTTGTTTGATCTCCTCATGAAAATACATTTATCGAAATTTAAATTTAGTCTAGATAATTTTATAGATACGATAAATTGATATGGATTGTGCCATTGTAACTGTCAAATTTACATTTTTTACTACTTTTTAGTAAAAACACTAGCAGTTTTATATTCTTTTCCCCTGAGTAACCTCTTTGTATTTACAACTTATTGATACTTTTAACCTTTTTTCCCCTACAACTATCGCGTAACAGAGGACAGGGCATGGAACCAAATATTAGGAACCCCTCACGTGTCTCGTCCTTTGTTCCGCCCACGCTAAGGACTTCCGGTGGTCAGCTGGATCTACCATTAGAAGTAACGGTGAGAGAGAATTTATCACTTATTGTCGCAGATTGTTTTAAACTTCAATTTATAACTTATTTGTTATTATTTTTTGAGACAACACAGCCAGTAAAGAAATGTGTACATCCTTAAAGTGCATGTTTATTGGCGAGTTTACGTAGGGGTTTGGCGACCGCCAAAGTATACAATACAATATTTATCTATCGTTGAAATAATCAATACCAGGCAGCTCTATTCACAAATAGCTCAGGCCAATCGAGACGTAATATATCAAACACGAGAGACATGTGTTTCATCACATTTCCAAACACCGATAACAGAGTTGAAAATACGATGCGCAGCAGAGTATTTTTGACGAAATTCGAGGTGTTTGGATAGCCGATGAAACACTGTCTCGAGTGTTTGATAGATCTTCTCAATCGAAACAAAAACTACATGTAAGAAGTAAGCCGACGGAGAAACAAATTCGTAAAAATCCAAACCTCCGACACGGTTATGATTTCCTTTGTTTTAACTTGGTACATACTTTATTCAAAACACAAATGAAAAATATACAAATAATATGGATCTTGAAAGGAGGTTTAGAGGTCAACCCTATGTAGAAGCGCCATATTATTAATGAGTTTGAGAAGGGTAGAGATAGCATAGTGAGACAAGCCCGTTTGAAAAAAGAAAGAAAACTGAAATAATGAAGTACAACATTAAAAATGTTATGATTTATATACACTAGATAAAAAAAAAACCGTCTTCTTTGAACTGAAAATGTTTTAAGAGGGTGTGTTGTGCTTATATTTTATTTTGTTACAGGAAAGTTTAGCCGAAGAAATGATACTTCGTTTTAATTTAAACAAGGTATGTTTACACTTATTTGAGTTAGTATATAACTTGTCATCGTTAGCGATAACTAAGGGCCTTAGTTATCGATAACAAGCTTCGCACTGACTAGCTTATTTGTTATCGACAGCTTTTTATGATCGACAACTAATAGTTGTAGACAACCATATCTCTAGTCTGTGGAGGCCCTTATCTATGTTTAGTTTATTTGAAATATATGTTTCACTGACCACCAGGGGATAAAATCAGCCCTCCGCTTGCGGTTGTGTTAACTGGAATTCCAGTCCAGTATACGTATTGTTTTTTTGTTTCTTAGGATCAATCATCCGCTCTGCTCTCTTGTGCAAATATGTTTAACCCATCTATAGCCGACGGCTCTTCTCTGCCAGTTTTGTTTGATACACGGTAAGACGTCTTTATTCTGTTATCTTGTAGAGTTCCCTTTCTCTTACTTTCCTTGCTAAATCGAAGGGTCATAGTTGAATTACTGAAAAAGGGCGGTGGTGGTGGTGTGTGTGTGTGTGGGTGTGGGGGGGGGGGGGGGGGGGGGTCACGTTGTTTGTACTTATGGAGTAGCTTCGACAGTTGCAAAACGCGTATAATGTTTTATTATTATTATTGTTATTTTTTTCTGGGCTTTCGTTACAAAAATTATCTTCACAAGCATTTCGTCTACGCATAGTTCATACATATATATTTAGCGGTTATGGTAAACTGTGTAATGACTGACTGGCTGTCATAACAAAAATCAAAGTAATCACACCTTTCCGATCACAACAAACGCAATGAACCGATCAAAACGAGACACAACGTGCAACTGGTGCCAAGCGCGGGAAAACGCGCGTACGTCAAAGTCATCATAAGTTTTAGATTTGCTCCTTGATTGGTTAAGAAATACAGCATATTCGCTGTGATTGGTTAAGAAAAACAGTACGTATGTAAAAAAAACCCCAGCATGTTTCAATATGATTGGTCAATAATAAAAATAGCATGTTTGCTGTGATTGGCCAGGACGCGTTGCAGGACAATTTGTTAACCTGCAAAACCAAATCAAACACCATTACATTTGACAGTCAACTGAAAAAACAGTACATTATTGAATATTGTTTACGTTAAAAATTGACTTTGGAGATTCTTCTCTCACCTACAGGCGTTTTTGGTGCGGGTAAAAGTTTTCTACTTGCCGTTGTTGTTCTGTATCTGGTGGAGTTATTTAAAGCCAGTGATGCTTTTCATCAGCAGAGGTGAGTCTATCACCTGATCTTTGGATAAAGAGACTGTGTTAACCTTTACACTCTGATGTCAGCATCTATAAATAACCTTACAGGAGCTATGTCACGGATGACGCATTTGGAAATCCATCTCAATCTTCCCCAATCTTAACCATCCCTGTTCCTATTCGGTTTACTATTACATCTTCCTTGCTCTTCTATCTCATTAAACTATTATGTTGATGTTTCCTTTTATTATATAATGTAATTTGATCCGCGAAATAGCTCCTTTAAAAGTAGCATCCACAGTACGTCTTATAACTAGTTAGACATGGTCTCTATATTTCCATCTGGCTTCAAAATACAGTCGAACCTCCACTGACGGCCACCTCTCTACAACGGCCAGGATATTTCGTCCCGACCATGCCCCGATCAATAAACTTTACTCTTATTGAAACCTCCCTATATAATAATGGCTAGTTAATTCTGCCACAAGAGAGAGGTTCAACTGTATGTACAGTCAACTCTCTCTTAACGGACACCACTATAAGACGGACAGCTCTATAAGACGGACAATATAAACTATCTATAAGCCGGACACCTCTGAGACGGACAGTTGGTGCCGGTCCCGATGGTGTCCGTCTTAGAGAGAGTTGACTGTATTACGGAAAGTCGATCTAATTAATAGTGACCGTTTATTTGCTACTTTCTTATGCTGTGGCCTAATGGTTAGCGCGTTGGACTCTGGATCAAGCGGTCCGGGTTCACGCCTCGGCATGGGTCCCGCGCGCCTCGCTTTACTCGCATCCAATCTCCCCTCACCCGAAAATCAAATAATAACGACTGGGTACGAGTCTGGCCTGGGTCATTGTGTTTTGTTCTTAACAATACACTTTACTCTCACAGGGTCTCTCTCCACCCAGGGGTAAATGGTTACCGGCGAATGTCGAGACAACTTGACAAAAAAAAATGCTTGGGGATAACTTGCGATAGATTAGCATCCCATCCAGGGGAATAGCATTACTCCTAGTCGCTTCATATTATTCAAACCGGAGTTAAAGGAGCTACGTCACGGATGGCACATCTTGAAAAAAAATGGCCAATTTTTTCAAGTTCGCCGTTCGCAATCCGTCTTAATCTTCTCCATCCTCAACCATCCTTGTTTCCTGTTTGGTTTATTATCACTTCTTTGGTGTTTTTCTACCTTAGTAAACTATTATTTTGAGGCTTTCTCAATTTGACAGTGATTTTGTACTTCGCAAAAATGACTTAAAATATCGCCGTGACATAGCTTCTTTAAGCTTAGGCCCGATAAGCCACTATAGGCTTGTAGAGAGACTGTAACATTTTTTAACCTTTCTTTGCTAGTAACACTGCATCGTCGTGGAAGATCCTGGTGTCCTCTACAACAAACGTCGCAGTTGATCGCATTTTGTTAGGGTAAGGATGATGATCGTCTTGATTCTCAATACATGTCTTATTGACAATGAGTTAACTTTGTATGGAGAAGTAAAATGTTGATCACATGATTGTTTTTTTTTCTATCCAGGTTGTTGGAACTCGGGTTTGAAGAGTTCGTTCGAGTTGGAAGCATCCGTAAAATCGCCAAACCAGTGTTACCCTACAGTGTACACAGTACGGGTAATGACAGCCAGGAGTTAAAGGAACTGCAATCGCTACTGAAGACTGAACTGACACCATCCGAGAGAACGTAAGCACCTACCAATATACTACAGTAAAAGTTATATTACCCCCCATACCCTTCTTCGAGCCTGAAATGAAATATACACGAAGAAATTTAAGGGTGACTGTGTTGGTGTACTGTATTTTTGCGGAGTAGCTTACTTGCCAACTGAATATTCCCTAACTTTATTTGACGTGCGTTTGTTTTTTATTTTTTATTTGTTTTTTGTTTTACATTATTTTAGCCACGTCCGAAAAGGCATTGAACAACACAAACTAGGAGAAAATAAAAGGGTGAGTAGATAAGAACCCAGGAGTATCAGTAGTTATCATAGTTTAGTGTGATGGTCCGGGTGAGGGTACTCCTCAATTAAAAGGACTATTATTGGTGACATTGACTCACGATTCGACAAACCACTTGAATCGAATATGATTGTCGTATTCCTCTCAACATTCTTTAATTCATTTTCTATTTTATCATATACAGTAGTAATATATAGTGGTGACATGTTTCATCAGAGTGGACCAAGTTAGTGCGCAGAACTGCAAATGAATAACCGTGTACGACTTGTGCCTTGTGACTCATAACATAACACGTATAACACCCAACAGTAAAAAAATAAAAATAAAAATAAAAATAAAAAAACGACAGAGAAGGTGCGGTTGAAACTTCCAATTGTGATCGGCAGTCTCTTCATTTCCTAATGTATCCATGTGCGAGCAGAAAGTGAAGCGACGAAAAAAAAAATCATTATCACATTTGCGCTCGTAATTGAATTCAGAACGAATTACGGTGAATTTTCTACGAGATATAGTAAAGCAATAGATAAATACTAAGTTAAAGACTTGGAAATGTATTTAATCTGTCGATAAAGTCATATCTCAGATATATCTATGTAACATCTAAGTCTGTTATAACTTATGTTTATTTAAATGATATTTGTGGGGACCTTTTAAAAGCTCAACATGCAGAACTTGTTGGATCTACTGCCGTAATTGATTATGTAAAACGAAATGAAATGTTTGTAATAAATGATAGAAGGCGAATACAGTAATAATAAAGAGAGTGATAATAGCATGGAAGTTGAAAAAAAGAAAAAAAAGATGGCGACTGCTCGCAGTCTATATAGCCGTCTTCTCGGGATTGTTAGTTTAACCCTATAACAAAACAGTTACGGTGAACGAATTATCTATTAAACACAGAGCTGCGGAGATTCTGTTTCCACTTTCGCGACGACGCTTTTTCTGATTCCTTCGCTGTCGTCAACACGGTTTCGATACACACACGGTAGAGACATTTTAAAACCGTTCCTGTAGTTGGAGCTTTGAAACGCGTACAGAACAGGGTTTCAGGCATGAACTGGTGTACATCAGGCACTTGACGGCTTCGAAACCGTTCCATAACACGATCTGTTCATCTGGACTAAGTCCGTCGACATACTTCGACGCAAGAATCATCATGTACAGGCCGAACGGCAGGAAACAGGCGTAAAACATCAACGTAACCGCTATCAACAGTTTGACGATCTTTTTCTTGGATTGGAGGTCTCTTGGATCAAACGTCCGTGCGCTTGTATTCTTATGGAGAGCATTGATGATTAACGCGTAGCAGAAACTGATCACAATAATCGGAAGGAAGATGCTTAATGTGATAATTACGATCACGGTGTTTCGCATCGAGCGTGCCGCGTCCTTATTCGTCCATGGGCTCTCGCAGGTGCATGTGACTTCGTTGAAGGTAGTTTCAATGAACGCTGGTATCTGTGCAACGCTCGCCGTGACCCACGTCGCGGCTAACACGTAAACCACGTTGTTTTCGTGTATCCGTGGTGGTTTGAACGGCTGGACGATGGAATAATAGCGCTCGACCGCCAGCAAACTCAATGTGTACACTGACACCGATAGCGTTATCCCCGCCATGTTACTAGCGGTGAAAAACTTACACAACCACATCCCTTCTTCCCCTGTCGGGTGTCTCTCGATTATATCGAAATATCGCTTTGGAAGTGACCAGATTAACGAGAGAATATCAGCGACTGCGAGGTTGACCAGCATCACGTTTGTGATAGTTCGCATGTGGCGGTTTCGTCGTACAACGTTGATCACAAGCGAGTTTCCAGTTATTCCCAACACTACTATGATACTGTAGATGACAGCCAAGGATAATTCTACTTTTCCATTTTCGCGAAGCAGCTCTGCGGTTCTTCAGTGGAGTTAGCAGCCATGTTGCAGTTCTCATAAGGCACTCGCGTTTCGCTTGGATTTGAAAGTCGCGCAAATGATATCCGTGTGTCTTATTTCTTTGCTTATCGATGGTGCAAGTCAACAACTAAATGCGTTCTGTTAAAGTTTAGCCTTGCTGTGATCTAGTGACACCAAATGTCCAATCAGTAAATGAGTTGGCATCGACAGTGTATAGATTGATATTTTTCTTTCTGAACAGCTATCTATAACCAGAACTAAAACTATTTACCTTTAATAATAATAATAATAAAAAAAGATTGACAAGGATAATTATCGATCGTCAATCGCAAATTTTAATCAGCGAGCGATCCTTGCATTAAATTTTAGTTGACAGATGATTTTATTGATTACCGAATCGCAAATAGTAGTTGCAGTTTTTGTTATCTTTATATATTGCACTTCACTTGATCATGTAAAGTTTGATAACTTCTATTAAAGTCTGCGAGTACGTAGTCTCCTTTTTCTTTCAAGACTAATTGCATGGGACACAAAATCACCTAGCTGCCTCGATCGCCGCTCGCTGAATTTCGCTGAGCCTTGAAAGAGAAACCGAGACAGCTGAACATATTCTAACCGTGGAACTGTTAGTATTATTGGCTGTTGTCACATGACAGTTTAATTATGTTTTTTTTTTCTATTTCGTACAAGTACAATGTCTTTTTCAGTATTATATAGATAGTGATGGAATACCAGGATTTTTCATGTTACTAAAAAATGATATCTTCATCGCGGGAAGTGAAGATACTATTTTTATATTTCACATGTGTTGATATTGATGTCGTTATCATGAAGATTACTGACATGATCAGCCAATAATAATAGAGCTTCCAGTTTATTATCTGCTTTATTAACATTTTGAAGTTCAATTTGACTTTTTTGGAACATAAACTAAAATTGTAATGGGATAAAACGTACTATGTCTATACGTTTCATAAGTTGCTCTCATGGCATTTTTTGCGGACTTGGATTCAGTTTAGGCATAGTTAATAGAGGGAAATGTTTATGAAGCCCGGCAAACTTCAAAGGAGCAAACAAAGAAGCCAAGATTTATGTTGAAAGGTCCATGAACGTGCACATCGTCAACCCCCAAATAGCGAACAAAAACATCTAACAAAGAACTTTGCCGGGCTTCATAACCATTTCCCTCTATTAACTATGGTTTAGGTGACTACTTTCTCGTTGTTTTGAAAATTAATTTAAAAAAAACTCTGTTTAATCTGGATATTTCATGACAATCTATATATAATAAACAGAACATCACATAGCCGCTTGGGGATATGAATTGTATATTCTCGTGCTGCTTCTATCAGAACTCGAAGTTAAAATTCGTATCCCCGCGCGGCCATGTAATATCCTGTATATATTGACGAACCTTGTTGTGCGCGAAAGCTGGAGTATTTTTCCAGCTTTCAGTGCGTTATTTGTTACGTTCTCTGTGTAAATAAGTTTTGCAAACAGATTTCGACAGCTGGAAAGTGGCAATTTTGTTTTCCAAGCATTATCCCCGTCTGTTCTAATCTCTTTCCGTACGTAGAAAATATGGAGTGTTATTGACTTTACTGAAAGCTAAATTACGTGTTATCTGACTTCATATCAGACCGAATAAAATCAAGGTTTCTCTCGCCTCTGTTGCCATCTTCCTTCAGTCCGATTTGTTTACCCAGCTTTGTTTTGCTAATGTTCAATGAAGCCGCTTGCTGTATTTTGGTTTGATTTTTTACATTTAGAAGATATATTACGCGAGCTGTTACAAAATTTAGCTGCAAAGTGCTGTGATTTTAGTCGAATTTAATCAGTATCCCTTAGTTGATTATTTTATTTATTCTGACATACGTATGCTTGACAATGAGAAAATACTTGTGGTAAAGCGTAGTTCTTCGTAATCAATTTTTCTTTCTGAGAAAAGTTATGATCCTTCATTCTCATAATATGCTCACTAGAATTTTTCAATAATCTATAGCAACAGAACCACGCCAGTACGATGTAAATACGTTCGTTCGTTCGTTCGTTCGTTCGTTCGTTCGTTCGTTTCGTTCGTTCGTTCGTTCGTTCGTTCGTTCGTTCGTTCGTTCGTTCGTTCGTTCGTTCGTTCGTTCGTTCGTTCGTTCGTTCGTTCGTTCGTTCGTTCGTTCGTTCGTTCGTTTCGTTCGTTCGTTCGTTCGTTCGTTCGTTCGTTCGTTCGTTCGTTCGTTCGTTCGTTCGTTCGTTCGTTCGTTCGTTCGTTCGTTCGTTCGTTCGTTCGTTCGTTCGTTCGTTCGTTCGTTCGTTCGTTCGTTCGTTCGTTCGTTCGTTCGTTCGTTCGTTCGTTCGTTCGTTCGTTCGTTCGTTCGTTCGTTCGTTCGTTCGTTCGTTCGTTCGTTCGTTCGTTCGTTCGTTCGTTCGTTCGTTCGTTCGTTCGTTCGTTCGGTACCAGTAAATTATTGGAAGTTGATACAAATTCCTTATATATAATCGGTGTTAAGGTTTGTTAAAATATAACTAACTTTAACAAAATACTGCTTACAGAATGCAGACATAAACTGGCTCTCTCCACCCAGGAGTATAAATGGGTATCAGTGAATTGTCAAAGCAACCTGACAAAAAATGTTGTGGGGCTACCTGCGATGGACTAGCATCCCATCCAGGGGAGTAGCGATTATAATAGTCGCTCCATGCTGTGGAAACCGCAGTTAAGCACTGGCTTGATGACAGACTTTTAACATGTATGTTCTTCGTTTTGTTCTTAGAAATTATCCCAGGTCCGAGTGGTTGGAGTCACATGTGCGGCTTGTGTATTTCCTTGCTTGCACAAGTTAAAGTTCCCGGTATGTTTTACAAGTAGCCTGCATTGTATCATTTAAGAAGTGGAATGTTTCTGGGACTCGAAGTTGTTGTTGTTATCGTTGTTGTTGTTGTTGTTGTTGTTGTTGTTGTTGTTGTTGTTGTTGTTGTTGTTTTTGTTGAGTAGCTTTAAGCTTGTGTCACTGACGGAATAATATAATTATGATATCGTATAATTATTTAGGTTAATGTTTGCAACTCACTCTCTTATAAGGTGCTACTTCTGGACGAGTGCAGTCAAATGACAGAGCCTGCTTCTCTTCTACCCATGGCCAGGTCTGTGAATTATTACACTTCCCGATATAAAAATGAATACAACTAGTAATACGTGTCTCGTAGGTCCTCGCGAAGCTGGGATGGGGATTAATTATTGTTGGGTGTGAGGGTGATAACCAAGCTTTAGAGATCGACTGGAGCTCGTTAGTCTCCTAACATCTGCGTGTACGCCTTTCCTGTTCACGATTATGTTTTAGAAGGAAGAAGAAACGGCAAGTATACCGGATTTCTTAAAGCCTGTTTTGTTTTTGCCCCAAATGTCCTGCACTAAGTAACGTCCAACAAAATCACTTCCCCATATAAAATCGATCGGTAAACACATGCTAAGCTTGGAGAAATTCTTGACTAGGCGTTCCTGGTTATGTCTCGTTTTGACGTCAGATTACGTTGAATTCAGTGTTATTTACTTATTAACCAAAAAAAAAAGAGAAAGAAAGAAAAACCAAAAAAAAAACGGCCCTGGAGAAATCGAACCAAAAAATAAGAACAAAAAAAACACAAAAAAACAGGCGGACCCTCACCAGTCTCGAAGATCAGATTGAAAGGTTTAGCGCCTTACGCCATTAGGCCACGAGCGCGCCGTGTGACGTCATTTCCGCCACGCTCCGTCCTTAGAAATAAATAAATAAATATGACGGTTAACTCCAGACGAGATTTGATCCCGCCTGAGCTTTATGAAGGACACAATTATAAACTTCGCACGCTCGGCCTCCGGCCTCGCTTCGCGAGGAATTATCACAACGAACTGTATTCATTGATATCCTGTGAGTTTAAGTATTTCTGGTCAAATTATTTTGCAGGTTTGAATGCCGGAAGCTTGTTCTGGTTGGTGACCCAAAAGTAAGTGGAGCGCATATATTGTTTCAGTGTTTCGTTCCACCGTGTGTAGCTCTCAATTTTTGCGGGGTGTTTTTCAGGATACGCAAAAAATTACCGGAAAAAAAAATTCCAGCAACATTTTTTCCGCAAAAAATTAACTTCACTTGTTGAAAAACTGATATAAGACATCCTCCGAATGTTCATTCAGTTGTGCCACGTTCTTATCGTTGCTTCGACCATGATCAGAACAATCAACCACAGCAGAACGATATGTTTCTGTTAAATACTAACAATTAAACCCTGATTAACGTGTTTTATAAGACGTGTTCTTTTATCCTTATTTCGATCATGAATATGTATCAAAAAGCTACAATATTATGTTGTATTATACAACATTCGGAACAGGCTAGTTGTATTACGAACTACGAACATATTGTAATTCCAATCGTTTATTAAAGTGCCCATAACCTTTTTTATTTTATTTTCTCATCTGAATCTAAACATTGCCCAAGGAATTTCTGCGAAAAAATTTTGTGGTTTGCAGAAAACGCGAATTTTTTATGAATGTTTCAAATCTTCAAAATCCTATTTTTGTTTGGTATACCCGTCCCGCTGTAAGAAGGCCGACGGGCTCACATTTTCCTGAATCTACGTCACAATTCCTTTGTTTTGAAGCCACGTGTTCCTTAATCTACGTCACAGTACCTTTGTCTGATGTCACGTGTTCCTTGATCTACGTCACAGATCTTTTGTGAACCGAGAAGGGCCCAGGGGAGACTAAAGCAAATGGTGATCCAAAATGGCGGCAAATTTGAAAGTTTTATAAAATTCATAAACAATTCGCGTTTTCTGCAAATCGCAATCGCAAATCGCAAATCGCAAATTTTTTCGCAGAATTTCCTTGAGTGGTGTTTAGATTCAGATGAGAAAATAAAATAAAAAAAGGTTATGGGCACTTTAAGCGACTTGCTAAAAGTCGCAAAAATGAATTACATGCACGACAACCCAATTCGGCCAATCTCGCATAACACAAGAAATCGGCAATCCATAAAATTAAACTCCCTCAAAATTTATTGCCACCCGGTATTCCCTGTTGTCCTCAACTCGTGCTTTTGTTTTTGTTGTTTTTTATTTATTTAGCAACTGAGTCCGACGATTCAAGGATCAGAACCTGAACACGAAACTGGACTTGAGCAAACAATGTTTGATCGCCTCATGAAGATGGTTAGTCCTCTAAAGGAGCTACGTCACGGATGGCTCATCTTGAAACATTTAGCCTATTTTTTTTCAAGTTTGCCATTCGTAATCCGTCTCAATCTTCTCCATCGTTGATCATCTTCGTTCGTTTTTGGTTTCTTATTACATCTTTGGCGTTTCTCTACCTTAGTAAACTATTATGTTGAGGTTTCCTTCAATTTGTAAATGTACATCGCAAACATGGCTTAAAGGGACACTGTCCTGATTTTAGCATGATTTTGGGAAGCTCAGAAACATATCTAGATCATAGGAAGTTGAACAATAATGGTTTGATTCTGTAGAATAACACTCGACAAATGACAGGAACCCATTAGGAAGTGAGGATGACGAACGACAGCGAGGATGGAAATGGATTGCAATATGGATTTTTGAAAAAACGTCAGGATGTCAGTTTTTCAAAGTTTCAAATTTGACTCGGAAATCTTTGAAATTTTGCAAACATTTTGTTGCAGTATGGAATTTCGTGAAGAAATTGCTTTTTATCATTTAGTTAGAGTTTATTAAGTTCTTATTTCATAGATTTAGGGGCCATTTCATGCATTTATAACAGTTTTGAGCAAATACGCCAGGACAGTGTCCCTTTAAACTATCATGACATAGCTCGTTTTGTCCCGCGCGCCGATTGATTACACTCACTCTTACTGAAACCTCTCAACAACGGCATTTGAGTTAATTCTGTCCCCAAGGTGGTCGTAGTGTTGCATTGTAGTTTCCTCAGGAAAAATTGTAATTAATAGACAGACATCACTTTTCCTCGCCAAAGGGCTGATCTAATACGTTACGTTTTAGTAGAAACTTATCGTGTTCTATTGCAAATCCGCTAATTTGATTGGCTGTTCCATCGTTTGCTATTCGCCGATAGAAAACGTTCTCGCGCGCGTCGTCATATTCAATCAGGATTCAACAATTGGTATCTCTTTTGATTTAAGTTGGAACATTGCATAAAATAATATTTTTTGTGCCATAGAACAAGTAAAGTTTCTTCACGTTTTCGGACTATTCGCTCATAGAAAACTCGAGCTCGTAGTAACTTAGATATCATTTATTAATTAATTATCACGGAGCGTGCCTCGCCCGATTTCCAAACACTGAGAAGAGAGTATTTGGAAGTCAGATGAAACACTGTCTGGAGTGTTTGATATATATTTTCAATCAAAATAAATACCAAAGCGTTAATGGATCAATAAAATCGTAAAATATATGCTAATTAAAGACCACCGTTACGACAATGATTTCCTCTGTTTTAACGTGATGAATTATTATGAGTTTATTTCACATATATATGCAGTGTGACACGCAGTCCGTGTTCTCCGTTTGCTTTTCAGGGTTATGAGCCCACTCTGCTTAGAACACAGGTAACATTGTTTCCAGTAATTACTAGGGAATAAGTATACTTTATAATCGGTATCCCTCTTAGACAATAGGTCATATATACGAGTTGTATTATTTTGCCTCTGTTTCAAAACGAGTCCTGTGCCCAACCTTTCATGTGGAAATGAGTGTTACTTGCACGTCCATTGTCTTTCAAATTAAACGTATTTGCATACAGGGATCCATATTCGCAGTCGTCTGGTCGTCCGTGACGACCAAAACATCGTACGGACGACCAAAATAACTTGAATACTCGTCCTTTGGACGAGTAAAATCTGAGTCCTTAATTTGCATATGAGTACCTGCCTTCTATTGATTCCTCGTCTATAAACTGGAACTTTCAGAAAACAGAGACAAATTTGCAGCTTTCTTTCGCGATCGAATCATAATTTTGGGTGCCATGTTTGATAATGCGGTATTTTAATGAGTCGCATGATCGCAGGCTCAATTTTCATGTTGTCAACCGCTGTTATTTCTCTGATGTACTGCAGCATTCAAACGCGAAAACGTGGCTTGACAGCTGATCGTGTAAACAACATGTGGCGATATTTGGATGGCGTTATCGCTGCCTCCAGCCAAGAAAAAGAAAGTGAAAGTGAAGCTGGCGAAAAACAAGCGAAATATGAAAAGGAGGAACGACAGCGTGCCTTCCTACCTTCATGGCAGAAAAACAGGCCCTGGCTGAAATTTGTGCCTGCATTGCTATCATCGTCTGCCACATCGCAAACTGCTTCGGCTGGAGGCAATATGTTTTGCAAAATTTGCCAGTCAGCGTCCCAGTTAGACAGATCACTGGCCCAGAAAAAAATGTTTTTGTAGATGCCGGCTGCACTGTGACATCGCTTCGCCTGGAGTCCATGAAGATCCACAAAGCGTCTTTCAAATCACTTAATAACGATCGTGGCCGCCAAACGTCATTGTTAACCTATATGTACATTGTAGCGCGATGCATTTATACGATGTTAATAAAAAACGCAAACGTTTTTAACATGTAGCCATTCTGTCGCCTTTTTTTTACCAATAATTCTCTACTTTTGAAAGGGCAACCAAAATTTTGCCAGGGCAAGTATGTTTTTTGGAATACTTGCCCGGCTGACGACTTTGAGAAAAAACGAATATGGATCCCTGTGCATATGTATGGTTATGCACCCGGACTCGTTTTGACACAGAGGTAAAAGACAACACGGAGATGGCCCATTGACTGAGTCCTCGGTGTGTAAAGAAACATTACTTATAGGTCCAGTCAGGACCAACCGACAGTAAGGTCCGTACGAAAAACACCCAGGACCGATAATGTCCTAGTTACGTGGTTACAGGTTCCAAGCAAACCAAATCCCGGTCATAATTGTTGAAACACTTAGTTTTTTTTACACATCTTGTTCTTCCCCACGCCTCTCCGTTCCTATTCAATGTTGACAAAACACTTAAGAACTCAGTTCTACATGAGTGTGTTTGTCTGTTACCAACATTGACAGGGGGAAAGGGGATGTAAAGTGAAGTGTTTCAAGGAAATTTGGCCGAAATTCTTATTGTAGTAAGTAATTTATTGTACGACTTTGTGATTGCATGAAAAATAACTATATCAATTATATTGTGCAACAACTCAAGCCGCGAAAGGGGAAGGAAATGATATTAAGTAAATGTTTCATGTACTATATCAAACACGAGAGACAGTGTTTCATCACATTTCCAAACACAGAGAACTCAGAGGCGGAGCATTTTTGACGAAATTCGAGGTGTTTGGAAATGTGACGAAACCCTGTCTCGAGGGTTTGATATATATTTCTCAATCGAAACTAAACCTAATTAGTAAAAATCTACTAGTATACTAATGCAAATGAGACAATCTGATTGGCTGAGCTACTCGTATACTATCAGCCATTAGTGTGCAGTGGCTGGAGGTGTCTACAAAATTGCAGTTTCTTGTCGTTTCTCCGAAGTTTTGGAAGAGGATTTAGACGGTTATTTAATATTACAAGACAACTGTTATGATTTTTACTAAAACAATTAGAATATGAGCTCGAGATTTCTATGATGTGATAGTTGATGAGGCCGCAGGCCGAATCAACTATCACATCTTAGAAATTGAGAGCGAATAATCTAATTGTTAAGTAGAAAACAGATAAATAAAATCCCAACAATCTATGGAGGTTTTGATCAGATATCAACCCCGTCACGTCATGATTTCCTTTGTTTTTAACTTGATGAATTATCAATGAGTTGAAGAATTTCATTTTAAATGGCTCATTCCTAAGGAAAATGTGTTCTGAAATAAATAATGGTTGCCAAAAGTATTAGCATGCACATCACTGCTTACTTTTTGTTTTGTTTTCAGTACCGTTGTCATCCGGCCATTAGTGGTATATCAAACAGGTACATATCGAATGTTCCCTTCTTACTTCTGTGACCAGAAACTGAGATGCCAGTCTGCGGAGGGTCATTTCATTCTCATTGAAAACAAGCCGTTATAGATTTGATCGTCGTATGCTATCGAAGTTAGTTCGTGGCTGCGATAAAGGTTTAAAAAAGTAATAAATTATTTAAATAACTCAAAATAGATAGGAATCCCTACTGGCAGGAGGCTAACCTGTTGGCTATTTACTAAGCGTGGCCGAGGAGTTGAACTCGGGACTACCGAGAGCAAATCTAGCTAGTAGCAGGATGGAGGGCTTGATCCCAGAACTCTGGATTGCAAGACCAGCCCTAAAACACTCGGCGGCGCTACCTCCCCAAAAGGTTCACATAGATACTGAAAGGTTATTGCATCTTTAGAGAGTCCTTCAGTCTAACTTACTAGCCCGAGGTCTTTCATGTCTAGGCGAATTTTGAAAACAGAATGTAAAGAGGACATAAAGTTTGCATTATTTGTCTTACTTACTATCTATAGATTGTTTTATGAAAACAAGCTTTTCGATGGAGTAACAGCAGAGGATCGTACTCCAGTAGTGGTAGGTGAATTGTTTAAGATAGACCGATAGCTTCATTTACCCAGTGATGGCCCATTCGGCAACGTTAACCAGGCTGCTATCCAGAGGGGCCCTGAATAAGCTAAACTCTAACTACAATACAGATAATATATTACAAATAGTATAAATACAAATACTCCAGATATTATGTAAATAGCCCTAATTAGCAAGAGAGATGATCTAAGAGAAGGATTCCCTGTGTCCCATGATAATTTTTGAAAGTTATTTATATTTCCTTATGATTGAGGCTCCGACATCACATTACTCGAACTGACCAATCAGGCAGCGCTCTTAAAATAGCTCAGCTATGGACTGAAAGTCGAAAATATACATTTCAAAACATTACCATTGAAAATGACCTTTGTTTGGGAGAATGCTTCTCTTAGATCAACCTCTTGTAATCAGTTCATCACACCGAAATCCACAGCCAAGTGATTCAATGAGGTATCAAGTATTTTGCGTGTGAACGCTTTCTGATAAAGTCTCTAATCCATCTATCCCATAGGACGTTGTTCCCACTCTGTGTTTTTATAACGTGGCGAAAGGAAAGGAGAAATGTGGACGAGACGGAAGCTACTACAACGAGGAGGAGGTGAGAAGCTCACTTAAACCATCCCTATCCCACAGTAGTTATTCGTTTGTTTGTGTTTGTTTGTTTGTTTGTTTCTTCCAACTTCACTCAAAATCTATTCGATCTGATCCTAATCTTGAAATTTAGTTTGTTTTAGACGAGAGATTTGACAATTGAACTAATAGTTCAGCCGTATGATCAAATATAAAGACACTCATGCATTAAACATTTCATTTATTTTGTATTTTCTTTATGAATTATTAACGAGTTTTTGAAGTTCCTGCGTTCGTTTGACTTTTGCGTTGTTAGTCTCTGTTCCTTTTCTCAATCGGGGGAACAAGTGCCGTTTTTGGCAAACCTCTGTTGAAGCAATCGAATCAAAAAAATTAGAATTATCCAATCAAGAAACAGCGCAAATACTCGTGAGTATTCCGAAAATTCTCACACCAGCATAGTGCAATGAGGATACGTCATACAAAAACTGCGGGCTCAGTCCCATCTTGGAGCCTGGATGTTACCCTCAATTAGTATTTGTTCCCCGAATGTTCCACTGATTCACGCAATGATTTCTCGCTCTTCTTTTTCATTTATTTTCGTAATTTTCTCGTCGATACATCTCGCAATCTAATCTCAGTGGTATTTTCGCATATGTGAGCTATTTGTTTCATTGTTGTTGTTGTTGTTGTTTTTCAGGCAAAATTTGTTGTCTTTCTTATTGAATGCCTCCTGGAATCTGGCGTGGAACCAGCACAGATTGGTACGAGACTCGTGACTAGGTTACTCTGTAAATAGTCCCCGGTAGTTGATCATCCGCAGGCACTTATAGAAATTGGCTTGTTCGATCACTTGTCAGTTAACTTACGAAACGTATTTCTGTAGTCAAGTATTGAATACCAAACTAATGTACACAAAGGAATGTTAATTTAGTTTTATGCCAATCTCTCTGGCATAGTGTTCCACGAGTCCTGTATGCACACATCTGTTTTAATAAGCTTAAATGTCGGCGTTAATGAGACAATGGTAAGAGAAGAAAAGATGCGTAGGACGATACAAAGATAAATAAGGTGAAGAATCTGCCTCCCCTTACTTGCACGGAAGCCGTCCATCACAGAATCAGAGGTTGCGTGGGTTCCCTGTGTTCTGCTGACCTCCTGTGCGCATTATTATTGTGTCCTTATCAATGTGATGCTTTCTTTCTAAACTTTCACTTCTCGATTCCATACTTTTTGGTTGTTTCTTTTAACGGGATTTCCCGAGAATAAAATATTTTGAACGCAAAGTTAATGCCTTTTTGATACCGCAAGAAGGGCCAAATCGTTGCGTTTAATCCCATAAAAGGAGCAAACATTTTTTGTTTTAATTTTGCTTTCTCCCTGTTTTCAGGAGTGATCACGCTGTACAAGTCCCAGCTTCACACAATATCTAACAATTTAACAGCTTCCAGGTATGAGAAACAAACTGTTCTTCACATTGAACATTTGTCCGTAGGAGCAAACTATATATTAGACACTTAATTTTGAGCGAGGTGTAGAGTAGCTTGGTAGCTTGCTGAAGCTAACAACAAGAAGTTGCGTTAGAGAAAACTATGGCTTTCTTTGGCCAAACACAACTGAAAGCTTCTACGTGCTTTGCAAGCGAGGAGATGCCGTTCTCATTATATCCTCTCTGAGTTAACCCTTCAATACCCAAACATCATCGACATCTGTTTTCTCCTTAAAATATAAATGAGTTGCCAAGCACGGCCGGGCTAGAACTTTTTACGCTCGGAAATTCGCGAAAAACGAGGTTTTTTGTTTTGTTTTGTACTTTGCGAGCCCCAAAAAATATTACAATTATGATTGAAAAATAGGAGCAGTTTACAATGAGTGTCGTAAAACCAAAAACCAAAGCAGTTACAATGACCAATCAGTCCAATCACAAGAAACGTAAACAACAAAACGAACCAATCAGAACTCGAAGCAAATACACATAACCGGCGCCAAGTATTTTCACAGTGATTAAATAAAGATTATTATTATAAGCGCGGAAAAACGGGTGCGACTAGTTTTGGCTTTGCATCATACCTATCATAGAGCATAGTTAAGCAAAACCAAAGCAATTCCGGATTACTTTCAACACTCAACTGAAAGTTGATCTATACAATATACACAAGATGTTAGGCGTGCTTTTCTGTTAAATGCTAACTATGATCATTCATTATTTTTTTTACCTTCAGGGCCACCTCTCACGCCGAACTCAAATCCATTCAGGTAAGTGAAAGTTGTGCATCAGAAGAGTGTTACAGTTTACGCGTATTTCAACAGAAAAATTTCAGTCTATGGTCGTGTTCTATTGGGATCAACCGTTCCAACCCTTACCACAACCGGTTTAGGTTGAAACGGTTGAGGTTTCCCAATAGAACACTTCCAGCCGTTTTCGGTTGAAACGGTTGCAACCGTTTCAACCTAGTTTGATGCCGGTTGAAAAAGTTGATCAACCAAACCAACCTAAAACGGTTGATCCCAATAGAACACGACGGTCACGACCTATGTTTCATTACCCATCAGCATTTCACTTGCATGGTTTATCTGCGCTCGCAGGCAATGCTGGACTGATTTGCGCCTTTTCTATTTTTCCAAACAGATATCGACAGTTGACGCATTCCAGGGCGGTGAAAAGGATCTCATTATTTTGTCGTGCGTGCGCACGGATCACATCGGATTTATTGACTGTGACAGGTGAGTTGCACGTGTTCCCTAAAACACATTGTTGTAATCTGCATTGTTGTTGTGATTTACTGTAAATAATTTGTTGTTGTTGTTGTTTATTTCGTTTCAGACGCACCAATGTTGCGCTATCAAGAGCGAAAAGGTTTGTACGTTTGTCCCGTTAACTTCTGATCTTGTTTTTTACTTTTTTGCACTGTGAGGCTAAGGGAAGCAACATCCGACTTGACCAGTATCTGGACAAGTACTTTGAGCGTAGATATACTTGATGCATTTGTAATTCACATATTTGACAGTTAATTATGATTGCTGTTTGTCTTGTGCAGGCATCTCCTTATTGTTGGTAATTTGAAGATGCTTTCGTGTAACACTGTTTGGGGAAAAGTTATCGATTATTGTCGAGGTAAGTTGATTTATTCGCTGCATGTCTACTACAACTTTTTGATGAAAGAAAAAAAGCTTGTATCCACCTTAGTTTAAGCCAGAACAGTCTATTTATTTAATCAAGGCTCACTGCAGAACAGAAAATTGTGAGTTAGAAATTCCACTACCGCGCCACTGTCAAGCTCAACATATTAATTTCCGCAGTTGTGACAATTTGCTGGTACAACCCCTAGTAATTGATTTTCTCTCTCTTTTGGTAAACAGTGGAACTTCGCCTTATGACCACCTCGTTATTACGACCACATTGTTTTCGCCCGAACCAAAATAAAACTTTATCCGACCACCTCTTTAATGCGACCAACGATCACGTTTTGGAGTCCCCAACCTTTTCTCTATTTATAAATTCGCCTCGGAAGTACGACCTCGTGAGATAAGTGACAAAAACGGAGATCGAATACAAATTGTTTTCAGTTACAATAACATGCGTTACTTGTGTTCACTGTACTGCAAACAGGTGTATAGTGGGAGTTAGAATTAACCACCCTGTTTATATGACTACCCCATTGACGCGACCACATTATTATGGCCCGTCAGTGTTGGTATTAAGAGTGTTCCACTGTATTGATATCGTAAGGAGACATTATTCTATGATTTGATTTTATCCCTCTCGCAATAGAGTTTCCCGGCGGACTCTGTAACTCACAAGACTTTATGAAGAAATGGAGGAAAGAAGATGTCAATGATTTGAGAGAGAGTAAGTCAACAAACTGAGTATCTAGTAAGGATTAGAAGTGTTTTCGAGCTTGGAGTTTAATGTATGAGCAATGAGAAATACATGTAGGCCAAAACATTGTCTTACAAGATAGAAAGATATGATGGCCAATTTTGAATGTCAATATCTTACCTCTTCACCAGACTGCCCGCGCGTTGACCCCCCCCCCCCCCCCCCCCCCACCACCACCTGTGTGATGTGTTGAGTAATGGTGTCCAACACTTAGAATAGTGAGAATTCGACGTTGACGTTTGTAAATACGCTTCAATCTTCCCCAATATTAATCACCCGTGCATCTCACTGAGTGATTACTACTCAACCTTGTCCCTAGGGACAGGGCTGAATAACGTCTGCGCATGTGCGGGATTTCATGACAGCAATAGCAAATTTTTGGCGCGAACGTGTTGTTGTGTGGTTTTGAAACACGACGGCAAGGAGAGATAAATGTCTTTTATTTCCGCTCCAAAACGGAAATATTTCCTTTTCCTACTTTCGCAAATAATAATTTGAACACTTCAAAGTTTACATCGATGATTTTTCGCCATGAAATGCCGTGGAATAAGAGAAAACTTGAGTATATCATTACTGCTTCGTTTCTGCATTTTCGCGGACTCTGACATCGTGGAGCGCTTCGTGGCTATTTTTCAGCGAGTGTTCAGAAAAAAACCCTGGTGTTCAAAAGATATGTTTTCACTCAGTAACAGGCGGATCCACTGCAAGATTTTAAAGTGTCAACAAAACAAATTACGCTATTCCGCCACTGGATAGTGATTTATCCGGTGGATAGCGTTATCCATCCTTTGAACAAGCGGGGCCAGATGTACAAAATCACCTTCAAATTGAAACTATAAAATGACAGTTTAGTAAGATAGGAAAACACCAAATAGGTAATAATCAACTGAACCAAAATGAAACAAGAATGGCTAAGATTGGGGAAGATTGAGACGGGTTGCAAACGATGAACTTGAGAAATTCAATCTAAATTTGCGCCATCCAATCTTTCATATTTCTCTTCCCCTGTAGGCCCTGTCATCAAAGAGTCCTGTCCACCAGAAACAACAGAGAAAACCGGCCAAATAGACAATGGTAAAGAACGAAACCGGGCGCCATCTATTTCAAAACCTGTCAGCGCGCCCGCATTAAGTAAAGAAACAGAAACAAATGCAACACAGTGTACTCCAGAAATCGGCAGCTTGGTATCTACTAACTCGGTTTCTCTTCTTCCATCTCAAGCCCCCTGTTCAGACATTTTGGAAAACGGCACCACGGAAGATGATAGTGATGACGAACTGCCGACTTTTGACATATTCTCTTCTTTTGGAATTGAGCCGGTCTAGCGGAAAAACTCGATCGCTCTACATATTTTATGCTTTAAAAGTGGAAGACTGGAAACTCCAAAATCCTCTAAAAGCAGTTATTGAATTGACGAAAGACTAAAACTGGTTTTGGAAGGGATAGGCAGTCGACATAAGTGGTAGAGTGAAGGAGAGTTGAAAACCACATGACGGCAATATGTGGGTTTTTACTCTAAGTGTAAAACCCACACAAAAATTGCGCAGAAATTGATTAGTTCTGTAAAGTTAAAAAAAAAGGCGCAAAAAAAAAAATGGAGTTGGATCGCCGATTTCGCCTGCTATGCAAACAAGAGAGCGTGAATCAGGCTTAATTTTACCCATTGACATCTATATTTATTTACTGTTTTACACTTTTTGAAATGAGTTGGCATATTTCAACAACATTTGTAAAATATTGCAATAAATTATTTGAATAATTATTTTGGTTGTGCCGTGTTCCTTTATGTTTTCTTCTTCAGTCATTTACTTTTGCATGTCTAGGACAACCTTAAACCCAGATAGGTCAAAAGGAAATCCTATAAGTATGGCTTATGGATTATGTGAAATAAATTTAAGTTCATTTGCTATCATGAATGAAAGAAAAACCGGAAGGGCATGGAAAGTTAAATCTCGTTGCCTTTGGTTGGGGGTGATTGTGGCGAGGTGGAGAAGGGTTAGTAGTCCGGCTCATATGGTACATGTATAGCCTCATCCCAATGCGGTGCGATCCGTACCGTTTGCAGTGGTGGATGTAGGGGAGGACCCCACTTAAATTTAAGGCCCGAAGAGCTGGTATAAACAGGTATGGATCCGCCACGCGGTCAACATAAAATGTATCGGGGGGGGGGGGGGGGGGGGGGGGTGCCCGCCGTGATCGTCATACTGAGTTATTCCGGTAACTTTTAGGGTTAGACGATCACCACCGAAGAGGCAGGCGTCTTTGTTGTAAATACAGGATAGTCCCAAACAATCTGTTTGGTGCGATTACGAAAAAATATTGCTAACGGAACATTCCCGTCGCAGCTACATTTTCAGCCGTTTTTTGAACCCCCGTTCCTCGCCCATAGTTGGTTTCCTAAAAAAATAAAATTACAATTAAAAAGACGACAGACTACTCCGTTTATTGTTGTAGTCCAGCATTCCAATCCAACATTTATTTCAATCATTGGCGATGATTGGCTGAAATAAGGGGTGTGTCGGGGGCAGGTCTGGGGCTGGTCTGGGGCGAGCCCACAATCCTTTGAGATCTGCACAGTCAAAGATGGCGTCCGAAATGCTGGTACTCGAGAACTTTATCGGTGGAAGTTCGTGCCTTGTACGAATCACATCGACAGCTATGACCCGTCAATAGGGAAAGTTTACTGCAAGGTTCCTGATAGCGGCAAAGAAGAAGTTGACATGGCCGTTAAGGCTGCAAGCGAGGCGTTCGAAGGTGAGATTTAGGAACGTTCCAAAAATTTTCCGCATCTGGGGATAGAGGTTAGCTTCTGGTAGGGCCTGTCGGAATATTTTTTCAAAGAAGCCGGCAAAATTTCGGGCTCCTCGGATGCAATCTTCAAAGGTACCGACAGCTAAATACAGGGGTGTCTGAATCTGACCCTCCATCCCCAGATGCGGAAAATTTATGCGACTGACGTGTAGATCGAATGCAATTGCACAAGTCAACATCGACAGCTTAAAACAAGGCCACGTGCCCCGGGTTGTTCCTTTGGAGCCATCGGTCATGTTATTGTCCCCTCGGGCTCGTAGCTGTGTGACTGATCGCAATCTACCACAGGTTTTTGCATTTCATATTTTACGATGCTGTGGGTTCATTTCAAGAACATGGCCTTAATTGACAAAATTACTTATTATGGTTTTGAAATTTAATTAATCTTGTTTCCTCCTTTAGCTGGTCCATCACTACACCAGAATTCAGGTCAGGGATCATGAGAAAGATTGCAGATCTCATTGAGTCCCAGATAGATGAGTTTGCTGCGGCAGAGTCAAGAGATCAGGGCAAACCAGTAATGCTGGCTAAAAAGGTTGACATCCCACGTGCCTGCCTTAACTTTAGATTCTTTGCTTCAACAATAATAAATTCTTCATCTGCAAACCAGTAAGTATTATTATTGAAGGAGCTGATAGGCCATTTCCGAGTTGCCGTTTGCCTCTGTTTCAAAACAAGTCCTGGTGCACAACCATTCCCAGGGCTGCAAATAACAGTGACGGTCATCGGACAATGGCCGACCAAAATTTGCCAATGTTTGATGAAATCCCAACTGTGGTCTGACATTATGTCCAGACAATTTTGTTTTGCCTTCCGTTACGCTAATTAATGCGTTACAACGCATTTGTTCTAAACGCACACTCTTGATGCAGACAGGTGATCATTCGCTAGTTTACACTGTGTTCGGTAATGACAACACATTAGATTTATTAGCAGGTTCACTTATCAATCAGTACTGTAATGAAGGTCATTGGAAATTATGAGGGGCAGGGGTCTCTGAGGGTGAGGGGGTCTCAAAAACCCCCTTTTTTAAGGAAAACTGTATAAAGCTAAACTGGAAAACTATTAAACTAAACCAAAAAATATATTTTGCGGCAGAGGTATTTATATTTTCCGGAAGCAGTCACATTGTCAGCTGGTCAAAATTGGACAAGATTGAAATATTAAACTGTACGGGCAACCTGAAAAAAAATGCTTGGGTAACCTGACATTGGACTTGCATCCCACCCAGGGGGTAGCAAATTCCCAGTTGGCTTTGTGCTACAGAAACCAGTATTTCTAAAAGCTAAGGCAGCTGTGGGTCGGTTTGGCCTGAGTATTGGCCTTTGTTAACTAAAACGGTCCTAATTAATATATTGTGGTGGCAATTATGATGGCAGGGCTTGTAGTCAAGCAGATGTTTCTACACAAGAATAACCAAAAATAATAAAATTATTGCATGCACCAGTAGCTCCTTTAACTATAAGGCTATGTTCGCACTTGGTGTCCGAGCATGGTGCCCGAGTACGATTCTCGCTGGGCACTAATGTGAACGCACCTTTTTTCAAGTACCCAGGCCAGAATTTGGGCACGGTGCCAGTGCCCGAGTACAAGGTCTTAACCTTGTACTCGGGCACGGCCAACATGTTGATATATTGGATACCCAGTGTGTGAACACACCACCAATTTGTGCCGGTGCCCAGGCACTAGTGCTCGGGCACCAAGTGTGAACATAGCCTAAAACTGTCCTTTATGTCTGGTTCCTGAATTCTGTATGACCAGTGACTGTTCAGTTGGATTAGTTACATTATTGTGGTTAATTAATTGAATTTCAATTTATTGATGTATTAATTTTTGTTTCACTGTAGTTCCAGTTTTCTAGAAAATGTGGGCGCAGTGAATTACTCCATCCGATCTCCAATAGGCGTGGCTGGGCTGATCTCGCCCTGGAACTTACCCATATACCTCCTAACATTTAAAATTGCTCCTGCCATTGCTGCCGGGAATACTGTTGTGTGCAAACCAAGTGAAATGACATCTGTAACAGCATGGATGATGGCAAAGGTGCTCAATCAAGCAGGTACAGTCCGTAATGGGGGGGGGTGGGGGGGGGGGGGGGGGGGGCTCACATATCAATTCTTGGCATGTGACTATTCAAATGAAGGTTTTTACTATAGCCAACTCACTGTACTTTCATTTGGTAATGTGTACTGGTGGTTCTAACTTTCACGTATGTCAGGATAAACCCTTATTATAATAATAAGCATGTTATCATTCAATGAAAGCTTATCCAGCAGCGTATACTGTTTATTACACTGTGTTGTTTGCTTTTCATTGTTTTGCAACTTGGAAATTAAGAAGAAGCTGTCACTGGTATGTACTCTGTACTGTAAGTTTCTGACCACTGTATTTTTACAGGACTACCTCCGGGTGTTGTTAACATGGTGTTTGGCACTGGACCTAATGCCGGAGCTCCTATTGTTCAGCACCCTGACATTCCAGTCATTTCATTCACTGGTTCGACTGTCACTGGTCAGGCTATCACAGAAATGAGTGCACCATTCTTCAAGAAACTTTCACTGGAAGTTAGTAAATCTGTTTAAAAAATGATTAAAAAACAACAACAACAACAATACACCTTTTTTAAATAGTGGAATTTTGAATTTCCAATGAACTTAATATTTACTTCCCCTAATGAGGAATGCTTGACCTGAGAAATATGTTAATCAGTCAGTGACACAATCTACTTGTTGAGTTACTAGCTGTTGAGTTCTTTCAACAGGAGTTGAACCTATGACCTTCCACACACCGGCCATTAAAGGGTCCCTCTCAACCAGTGTGCTTTGCGCGTCAATACTCAATACGGCGGCTATTTTCGGGTGCAGCGAAAATAGCGGCTTGAGGTTAAAAACTACTTTTTGCCGGATTCTGGCCTTGTTCTGGCCACAAAAGCAGTTGGACGACCCAAGTTAGTACAAATTGGAAAGTATGGCATGCATTAGCCCCACGAGAGATCGATTTCCCCGGATGAAAACAATAACACGCGACCGCAAAGCACACTGGTTGAGAGGGACCCTTTAATGCTCTGCCACTGAGCTTAAGGTATCAGCCACCCTTCAGGACCGTCCGCGCGCGGATCGCTGTAGCGTTAGTTGTTTTTATAAAAACCCTATAAACCATATATTTTTTGAAAGTTTAATAATTCCAGATTATGGCTTTTTACTAAAAAAAAACGATAAACTTAAATGTGTTTCGAAAATGGGAAGCTTTGTGTAAAAGTACATGTCTTTATAAATCATGTTCCACCCCCTCCGGAAATAAACAGAAGAAAACGATTAACACCGCATTCGCTTCTCAACACGTTCGGCTAAAAAATTGTGTCTCAGATTTTTGACAAGTGCGTTTGTTTTTCTTTTATTGGCAAATGAAGTTGGGAGTGACAATTAGTTAGCACTCCCTGTGGAAAAAAAGCTCTAGCTTTAAAATTAAAAGGAGTATTAAAATTTGCAGACACAATTTTGTAGAAGCGATGTATGTCATCATTCTGGCCAAATTTCAGCCAAATTGGTTGAATGGCTGCCGACTTGGAGTTCAAAACGCACGCGTTGCTCGGCAAAATTTTCCTTCCGAGATAAAAAGGAAAATACATTTTTTTCGGCATCTTACCTGGAATGAGATTATGACACCTAAACGTCTATTCTGATCGATACCATAGAGGGATCAACTTTCTCCAACAATAGGACTTTGACAGGTAACATGTAACAGGAACAAACGTTCGCGTAAACACTCACGATAGCCAGGCGATAGCGAACAGAACGGCGCCTCAAATCAGATGAAACCGACGAGATCACAAAACGACTGTGCTGTAAGAAATTAGATTAGCTGGGTAAGAAGTTATTCTATCTTCCACAGTTATTTTCACAGGCACAGTATGCGAATATTGGAGTAAACAAATGCACGCGGGTCGCACGCTAGCGACTTGTACGCTGTTTTGTGTCGCAGAATCAATTCAACCTAAAATTAACTTTAGGTAGTATTTGTACAGGGCGACTTCATTTTTGCTTTTAATGGATTTGATGGAAGTCACTTTGCTTTGACTCTGGAAGTGGTAGGAGAAACCTTTGTCGCTCGCTATGAAATCGGCCACGCAGCGCAGACAATTATTGGATAATTGAAGATATGACTGAAATGTCAACAGCTAATTACAGAAAAATAATGAAGGAAATCTTTCATGTTCAATAACTTTCCACAAAAATAACATTTTGAGGTAGAATTTTTTGGAAATTAAAGCTATTTGCGAGATCTAACAGAATTTCAAAAAATTTAAAATTTCACAAAATGGCAATTTTGAAGGGTGGCTGATACCTTAAGAGACTTGTGGGAATTAACTAGGCCATATAGGACAACCGCTAACCATAGGCCAATATGTATCCCATACTTAATTACCACCAGACTTTCCAGTGTTTCTCACTATACACTTTCACAATAGATGTATTTTTATTTCAATTTAATTTGTAGCTTGGAGGCAAGAATGCTGCCATAATTTTTGATGATGCAGACCTAGAGAAGTGTATAGCGACAACTATCAGGTTTGTATGCATGGTTTTAACCTTTGTGTTGCTTCTCTCATAGTGCAATATATCTAGCATCAATAGGCCTGCAATGTGTGCAAAGACGCTATATATATTATTATATTGTGTCAATAGGCCCACAAGACGTGCAAAGGTCATCTACAGTAGTCACAATATTATCTAGCGTCATTATGCATGTTGCAGCATACATGTAGGCTGCCTCTGTACTTGAAATCAGAAACTCCTCAAGTGCATAATATAGTTTATATATGAGAATTAATATGTTCATCAGAGACATTGCTAAACAATACATTACTGCACCTTCCAATCACACGCAAACTCTGAAGTTTGAAACCCAACTATAAAATATTACATTTCCACTGCTGTCACTCTATCATAATTACGGTGAAAAAAAAGCATACAAATTGGATGTAAATCTACCAATCACAACCCACAGACGTGACGTTAATTTGCACCTGTTTTTGACAACTTTCTGATGAAATCAAATTGCAAGAATTGTGGGAGGCGGAGATGTAAATTGTCAGAACGTGAATGTGGAGCTTGACAACTCCGTCTCTCATATAGTTCTTGCATTTTGATTGGCCAAGGTTAAAACGAAAGCCATCAGAAAGTTGTCAAAAATATGTAAAAAAAACTGTCAAATTAAAATGAAAATATTTGTTGAGTGGCAATGATAGGGTGCTGTGTTATTTCCCCTCAGATCCAGTTTTGCTAATCAAGGAGAGATTTGCCTTTGTACCAGTAGAGTTTTTGTTCAAAAAGGAATTTATGACCAGTTCTTAGAGAAGTTTGTGGAACAAGCTAGGTATGTGGTAAATACAGGGTGCATGGCAATAATAAAACTAAAGCATGGTCAAACCTTGACTACTACATGAAATACGCTTCTGTCTAAATAGAAGGAATTATTAGTAGACTAAGGGGGTGTTGGTTGGTAAGCCTGTGTTCAAGATACATTTAGATATATACGATTTGATGACCAGTAAATTAAATAATTAAAAGCAATCTAGAGTTCTAGTTCCAATGAATCAAAACCCACCAATCACAGCTTATCACTTCATAATAATTGCCATGTAATAACAAGTCGCGTCAGTGTGTTATGATAGGTGGATTTTGTATCATTTGACTTAGAAATGCTCGACATTACAGCACTGATCAGACATTTTATATTGGCCGGTGTTCAAGAAATTTATATTTCTCACACACCACTGGTAGCCATGTCAAGCCGACTGCTGCAAGCCTGACCTTTATCATAAAATCAAAAACTGTACACATGACATGCTAAAAAATGGGATGCCTCAAAAAAATTACAAGGTTTGTGCATTGTACAGTATAATGTCGCTTACAACTGAAAATCTTTGGGTGGGTGGGTGGGAAGGTCAGAATTGCGGACGCAACAAAAAACAACTGCCCGCCTCACCGGTCACATGACCTATACCCAGGCCCCAGCGGTGTGTGAGAAAAACATTTTCCACTTATTTCGTTTCACTCAGCCAGTGGAAAATTACCCGTTATAAATTTATTTCAAAAATGATTGATTTATTGCTAAAAAAAATGGTTTTGGTAAAAAGAAGTTTTGTAAGTTAGGATTTTTATTGTCTGATGTTTTTTATTGCTTTCATTTGTATTTGAATGACCTTTTTACATCATGCAGGCAACTCAAGGTTGGTTCCCCAAAGATGCAACAACAAATCTTGGAGCACTGGTTAGCAAGGAGCACTTGGCTAAGGTATTACTTTATTTATGGCACAAACAATAATAAAGGACTGGGAAAAAATCATTGGTTAGAAGTTAAAAAATATATATTCTGAGTAAAATTACCTACAGCGCTAAATATATGTTCACCCTCTAGATAATTAACCATTGTTGTAAATAACACTTACCCGTTGCCACTTTAGGTGCTAGGATATGTGAAACTTGCCGTGAATGAAGGTGGAGAAATTGTATGTGGTGAAGGAAAGGACTCTGCTCTGGAACTTCCAAGCCCTCATTCAGAGGTACAGAACTATTAGCTACAACCCGACATGAGATTGTCAAGACCCCTCTGTTATGCTCGCTATTCTCAGTGACCGCTTGCGTATCATTTATAGTCAGAGCAATGGGCGGGAAAATGAGAGACCCTGGGAACGAGGTTGCAATCGCGAATCAATTGGGAACTTGCAGAGGTGGTCTCCGCAGTTCGAGGAGGCGGCGGGGGCGGGGAGGTTAGATGGTGGTTGCTGGTGGTTTTCCCGCTACATTACACTCCACTCAGACTAGTCCTACGCTCAGGCCCGTAGGGAGGGGGGTGCGATGGGTGCGTCCGCACCCCCCCCCCCCCACGGGCTGGGGAGGTCCACCTATAGTGGACCGACGGTTCAAAAGAAAGTGAAATAGTAGTGCTTTTGCTCTAATTCGATAACTCGACAGGTGTAGTTTGAAAATGAAGTCTGAATCAAAACAATCGCAGCTTTGAACGTGTTTACATATCGTCTTCATCGACAAAGACAACATCAAGCGAGTCATTTTCTTCATCTAAATATTCACTCCTTTGGCCTAAAATGTGTCTTTAATCGAAGGTCTGCAATATGTATTCTGCAATATGTATTCTTTCATCGATATTTTCTTTAACTGAACAGTTTCCCGAAATATTCATGTTTTTACGTTCGCTTTTGGCTGCCTGGTTTCATATCATACTGCCTTCAAAACGCACGAAATGCAGTCTTAGACAACCTAATATTACAAAATTTCCAGGGGGAGCATGCCCCCGGACCCCCCTAGTAGCTCGCGCCTTCGGCGCTCGTACGATCCAAACTTTTCATCTCTAACGCACCCCCAAAGTATTCAGGCCTTTGTGAAGCGAACGTCCACTTGGAGTATATATAGATCACTACTTTGAGCTTCATTGTGGCTGACTTTGTTTGGTTTGTCTTTAGGGATATTTCATGCGGCCCACGGTCGTCACTGGTTTGTCTGATAGCACTCGCTGTATGCAGGAAGAAATATTTGGTCAGTGCATTATATTATAAGACTGTCGTATATATATTTAAAACCTAGACTGGAAAATGCGCGCGCTCTGATTGGTTAAAAACCATGTTTTATCAGAGTATAAATCATAGAAAAGCCGTGTTTTATCGTTTCGCGCGCGTTAAATCTATATTTTAAAGCACATAAAGAAGCCAAAACCATGTATTATACTGTCATAAAAACACGACGGGAATTTGAGAACACGAGAGAAATTTAGAAAACACTCGCCTGCGGCTCGTGTTTTCTAAATTTCTCTCGTGTTCTCAAATTCCCGTCGTGTTTTATGACAGTATAATACATGGTTTTGGCTTCTTTATTTGTTAAACATAATATAACTAATATATAAAATAGAAACCAAAGTAATCACATCTGTTCAATCACAACAAACGCCAATAACGGCAACGAACTAGCCAGAACCCAAAGCAAAACCGGTCCAAAGAGCGTTAAAACAGGCAACTGATACCAATCGTAAGTGAAGTCACGATTGGTTTTGGTTTCGCTTCGGATTGGTCGAAAGCATTTAAAGCATGGTTACTCTGATTGTTGGTACATGGTGTGCCAGTACTTAATTACTAATGCATGTCTGTCAATGTTATTAAGTTATAGATTCAAATACTATAGATAAATAACAGCAACAACCATGTGCAACAATAATGTATTAGGTCTATTAGATCATCCCCGAAGGGGCAGGTGTTTTGCAGATCTCCTGCGTAACGCTCCACTAACGTGACGTCCTCAGAATGGTGGCTTACTTCGTAACGTTTAGTTATGTTTATATCAATGAATGGTTATGTAACGTTCGATTTCACGTGTATTTCGGATTAGTATTATTTATTTTCAAGTTATATATCACATGACTTCATCCAAAGATGTGCGGAGAAATAACATATTAATAAAAGTAATATGATGGATGCACATCAACAACATCGTGAAAGTGGACCACAGTCAAATGGTGAAAGTAGTTTTGACTGCCATGAAAGCTGTTCCTTGAGCCTTAATGTACGTTGACTTGTATCGGTACTATTGAACTTATGGTCGATCCAAGGCGATACAATAGTTTAAGTTCGAAATATTCACGTGTCTTTGTTCTGGCGTGTAGACAGTTCTTGTATGCCTTTTTTCAATCCTCGTCTGGTGATTATATTGGTGGATTAAACGTAAACATACCCTACCTCCTCTGCCTCGGCTATTTTGGTTGTCAGTGCAAATGACATGGCCTTAGGCTTGTAGTAAGCTGATTGGTCAACAGCACTGAGGGACTCTCCCGATTGCTGATATTTTAAAATATTCAGTCCCATGTCAGTCAACCTTCGACAACCTCCTGCAATACAGTGTCACGTCTTAGTTCTCGTAAAAACGACATGGAGCCAGCGACGGACGGGAAAAGTCTCGAGAAACGTCTTAAAATAGCTGCGTTAGCATGGGCTTGTACACTCACGCCGCCAGCAGGCTATGATCATCCTGAAGGTCCAACGGGCTATGATATAACCGAACCGATCAGTCATTCGGAAAATGGAGTCGATATCGGGAAGGAAAGACAAGCAGCGATGGATCAGGAAAGTCTCGAGAAATGTCCTAACACCAATCCTTCATCCGGAAAAAATAATGGCGTCGATATCAAGAAGGAAAGACAAGCAGCGACGGCGGACCAGAAAAGTCTCGAGAGACGTCTTAAAGTAATTGCTTTAGCATTGGGTTGTACACTCGCGCCACCAACAGGCTTTGAAGATCCAACAGGCTATGATATAACCGAACCGATCAGTCATTCGGAAAATGGAGTCGATATCGAGAAGCAAAGACAAGCAGCGGTGGATCAGGAAAGTCTCGAGAAATGTCCTAACACCAATCCTTCATCCGGAAAAAATAATGGCGTCGATATCAAGAAGGAAAGACAAGCAGCGACGGCGGACCAGAAAAGTCTCGAGAGACGTCTTAAAGTAATTGCTTTAGCATTGGGTTGTACACTCGCGCCACCAACAGGCTTTGAACATCCTGATGAACCTTAGACAGACTATGAACCTCAGACAAATGATGCTGGATATCGCAAACGATCCAGGATACATTTTGGAAACCTCTGACAATAACCAGAAGCGGTACATTGCAAGAAGTGTGATGCACTACATGTATTGTTATAGCTAGAACATGGATTTACATTTATTTGCTCCTGGAGTATTATTACTGATTTACAAAGATGCTCTATGTGTATATTAGTGTCTTTTATTGAGCAGGGGCTCTCGACAAATCCTTCTGGGCTTTTATAATACGGGGAGAGCCCCTGTTACAGAGAGCCCCTGTTGCAATGTTTATGCTAAATAGTATTATATTTACTGCTGTTACGGAGTAAATTGTAATATTCTGATGTTTTTCATTGGATTTCGAATCCATGTAATAGTCTAATTAATCTTGAAATGTCGTAATTATTCATAGTGTCGACGTGGCAATTTCCTTGGTCAACAAACTATTTTTAGTTGTTTTGTAATGTAAAACGTGCTCTAACAAAAGAACATTGCTGTGGAGTGATTTTACATCTAACAGTTAGTGCTAAATAGTCAAAACTAATCAAAAGAAAACAGTGGAATAAGTGTCTAATAATATCTAATAGTGTAGTCACTATTTCATGGTTCAAGTAAAATCACCCCAAGGCCCGGTTTAAACGTCGCATTTCACATGTGCCGAATCTAATTCAGGAATTAAATGCATGTGAAGTTCGACGTTTAAATCAATTAAATTCGACAGATTTGAATTAAATGCGACTTCTGCCGCATCTTCGACTGGGCCAGTCGAATATTCGACATAAGTTCGACAGTTGCTTTATACGTCGAACTTCACATGTGCCGAATTGAATGCATGAATTATTATAATGTATTTCTGAATATAACAGCATTCGTGATTGGTTGAAAGGTATAAGTGTTGACGTGACCAAGTCATGCTTGAAAACAACGAGAGTGGCGCCAAAAATAAACGTTGGTTCGCGAAAAAATAAATTCGTTCTAATTTTCTCTTGTTCGTATTTTAGCTTTTAATCTAAACATGCTAGTCTGCAGCAGGGAACCCTAATGTTTGAAATAGCGCGGGAAGACTCGAAATGAAAACGGGGCCTAGGAACGAAACTTTACAAAAACTCGCTCATGAATTAAATGTGACTCTATAAATTCGACGTCTAAATCAAATGTCGAATTTAATAATTTGAGTCGACCCAAATAGGTATTAAATTCGGCACATGTGAAATGCGACGTTTAAATCGGGCCTAATACTATTCTTGGCCCGAACTTTTGTACCTGCCGTGATGTAATGCATGTATCTGGCTGATGATGTAATGAGTAAACAGCCGTTTTTACATTAGTATGATTTAGCTGTACATCTTATTGTACGCCGAGAAGTGACGATTGAAGTTCAAGGTCGCTTTACAAACTGCTTGAAAACTTGAAAGGTTCTAAGACTTGAGCACGTTCAAAACATCAGTCCTCCTTATTGCTAATCGTAATGTTACATTTAGTTGTGATAAATTGGTGTTCCATCAAGGCTCTATCCCCTACTTTTCCTTTGTCACTTCCCAGAACGCCCCACGTGCCGCATAATTAATCTCGCTCCAGATTTCCCCGGCTAAATTGTTTTCTAATCAGACAAATAGCGACTGGGTACGAGTCTGCCCCTAGCTGATGTTAATCTTTATTCTCATCACCTGTCTGTTTAGTGATGTGTGGATACTGTAGGGAGAATCTAACTGTTGATCACTCCACATTCCCTTTACACAGGTCCTGTGGTTGCTATTGTACCGTTTGACTCCGAGGAAGAGGTATAAGTCAAAACAGATATAAGTGATTTTGATACGATATAAAGCATTCCTTGTCACACTGTCTGTGTCTCATGGAAGGCAAAACGATCGCGTCTCGTTTCATCCCTTACTCTTGGCGAACTCTACTGTTTGTTTGGTTTGTTTTTTTTGTTTTTTGTTTTGTTTTTTAACTTCTTTTTTTTTTTCTTTTAATTGCAAAATTTGCTATTGCTCTCTCGTTGTTTACAAACTCTTCTTATGTTCCTACAACATCCCGAGTTGTTTTATTGCACCATTGAGCCATAAAATGAGTGGATTAGACGGGTACAATATTCATAGGTATTGACCGATCATTGCACAGCAAAGGAATGCTCCACTGTTGGAATTGATGGAAACATAATCTAAACCTAATTTTTTTTTTTAAACAAAGTAAAATAATGTCAACGAAAAAACTTGCTAACAAAATCTTTTGCATTTTGAAAATTACCCGCGCGCCGGCCATCTTGTCCATTGTTTTCTGAACAATAGTTTGCAACCACTGTTGCAACCCACAAATATACGTCATATAATACTAAACGGCGGCGCGCGGGAAATTTAAATCCCCCAAATGGTTGAATATTTGGTATCTAAATTTAACTCGCCACACCTTGAAACGTTTTTTCCCAATTTATTTTTCAACACATTTTCAGGTTTAGGACACCAATTTTCCAACACTTTTATTTTAAACGGCAACTTTGTTCAACAGGGGAAGGTTTATTTTAAAACACACGTAATTAAGAAACATGACAAACCCGTGAGAAGGCAGTATATAGCAGCTGACCAGTTGACTAGAAAGCGCACTGTCTTTCAAATGTGTTTTCTCTTTTCGTGTCAGGTTATTAAATATTTTTCCTAGTACGGATCACCGAAACACCGCTAGTGTAGTAAACATCTATCTGTTCTTTTTGTGCCAGGTTATCAGAGCGAGCTATGGTGTCCAATTTGGATTAGCCGCGGGGTAGTTTTGGTGCAGGGTAAAAACCTTTCAACCGAACTCAACACGCGTGTCAAAACGCTTACAGGTTACCACGAGACAGCTAATGTTATAGTGATGGTAATTTGGGCTACGTATCCCGCTGCAGTGCTTTGTTTCTTGGCGAACGATCATTAAAATAGGCCATCTCCGAGTTTCTTTTGCCTCTGTTTCCAACAACGAGTCCAAGTGCAAAGCCTTTCATATCAAAATAAGTTTTCCTCTCATGTTTCATTTTCATGCAACTCAAACAACGTTTCTCGTTTTGAAATGGTTTTGCACCAGGGACTCGTTTTTGAACACGATAGGTAAACGGCAACTCAGAAATCCGCCTAATTAATTGCCCGTTCCGAAAGTTCAAATGGAGACTGGGGACGATTTTTTTAAATTTCAATTTATATTAAGAAATTGGAGCCGCGTCACAAAGAAAAGATTCACATTAAAAAATTTAGTTCAGTTTAACCAAGTTTGAGGTTTGTTTCGTTAGATTGCACAACCATGTAGAAGGCTTTCAAAAAATCAGAAAAATTAGAGACTTTATATGGATTTGGGGGGACCGCTCATCTCTGAATTGAGAGACGTTTGTATGGAATTTGGTGCGACCTTTGACAGCTCACGAGCCTGGTTACTATGCAATGTAAACATAACCAAACTTGGTGAACTTACTCATTTTTCATTGGAGATTCTTATTATGACGTAATTTGAAACATAGGTTAAACTAGTGCCCAGTCCCTTTTTGAAACTTCGGAACGGGCGCAATTTCAGTGTTTGTATCAGTCACAGGACAGAGAAAGGAGGAAAACTGGGGCGGGTCAAAATGCAGGCACAGGAGTTGGGGCGGCGGGGTAAGAAGTAGTACATAGCATACTACCCGCGGGAAATAACCGCCAAACGTATCCTCCATGGCAATGAAATAAAATGTGTGTCCGCCGATTATTTTCATGGCAAAGAAGGAGGACCTTAAACGTAATATTTGTACTGGAGGCCTGCCGTTCAAATGCCGATAGGCGCCAAGGTAGAAAACACCAGAGTTAATAATAAACCAAACAGAAACAAGGATGGCTAAGATATCCACTCTACGCTATGACGTATTTTCCTTCAATGTGTTACTTTGGCAACTTGTGTTCATGCAGCGACCATCATATATCAGAAAATAAAAACATATCCGTACTAAAAAAAACAGTGTTCCTCGGTTTTGAGGGGGGGGGGGGGGGGGGGGGGGGGTGTACTCCCATACGAAAGAGATGGGGATGCTCGTCGTCCCTTTTAGGGGTGTAAATTACAGATTTTGGTCCCCCTTAGGGTGTTTCAAGACGAACGGTGGTATTTTTGCGAACAAATGTATCTTTTAGGGATTGCACGCGAATAAAATAATTAAAAAAACACCGTCATACTGTGTATAATTTGGTAATGTTTTAAGGGGTCAAAAAAGAAGACTTGAGTCCACGCCCCAGAATTGGTCCCTTTTTAGGGTGTAATTTTGAAATGTTTCCGATCCCAGCATCCCCGTCTCTTACATATTGGTAGTCTCGCCCCCTCCCCCCCCCCCCC
>MU826888.1:0-15586 GCA_029204205.1 Desmophyllum pertusum | reverse complement strand
GGTAGGAAAAAGAGTAGAAGTTGAGAGAAGGGGAGGAGTGTAAGGGAGGGGAAAGAGGGGTGGAAGAATGAAAAAAAGAGAGGCGGAGGAAAGGAGGACAGGAGAAAAGAGGGAAGAAAGATAGGAATGTAATAGGAGTCAAGGGAGAGATTATAGGATCAGGATGAATGGAGGGAAAGGGAAATAAGAATAGGGAAGAAGAGGGAGTAGATTGGAAGAGTAAGAGTGAGTATTTGTATGGGGGGGAGGAGGGAAAAAGAAAAGGTGGGGGATAGGATGATGGAAGAAGAAGGAGAGGGAATGAGACTAATAAAAAGATAAAAGAAGCATTTATAGTTTATTAAATTAAAAAGGAAAGGGGGAAGGGATGGGTATAGATTAAGGAGAGATAGTTTAAGAGAAGAAGAGGATAATAGAAGAAGAAAAAAAAAGAAAAAGTAGTGAAAAAAATTAGAAGAAAATAGGAAGAAGAGGGACAAATGTCTGGAAAAGATTAGAACATAATGTAACGTACACAACATAAGAGGACTTGACTTGTGAATGGAATATACTCAGCGCGCGCATACAAGACAGTAGGGGCTACTTTTTTAAACTATATTACGATTCGAGCAAGCAATATTCATTGCCAGCAACTCTCGTCGTTATTGTCTATTTGTAACCGATGTGATCATGGCTCGTAGCTTCATGAATCACGTGGTTCCCCCGCCCCCGTCCCACCCCGCACGCTCGCTGTCCGCCTCGCTTCGCGCTCGCGTTTTACCGTCGAGTAAGATAAAGACAGTCTACATGATATCGTTTTTCAAATAAAATTAACGTGGAATTCCGACGACAAGCACTGAATTTCCCCAAAGTAAATGAAACTTGATTCAATGATTATTGACGAAGGGCGTTATGCAGGGTTCATTTCCTACTGTTACCCCCCCCCCCTCCGCCCCCGCCCCCTCCTCTCCCGAACACCTCTGGACAAAGTCAGCCCTTGTGGCCCGGGGGTGGGGAATTTGCATAGTTGATCTTGTCCTAGGGGTAGGGGGTGGGGATAGTTGAATTATCTAGTCGCGCAAGGAGTTATGGGGCGAAAATATTGGCGAGCAGACTTCTTTGCTAGGGGAAACCCTTCAATTTGTAAGCGACCAAGTGTTATAAAACCTTTATTTGAAAAAAATCCGGCAGAGAGCAGCAGTTAAAAGCAAAGAAACGCGGCTAAGAAACAAAAACAACGGATGAGATGTACGAAATATATCACATATATAGATTAACAAGATAATATTTCAAATGTACTTACGGGATCCAATAATACAGTGTAAACCATACATTGACACATGATTTCTTTTGCCATATCTGGTGTGATGTATCTATCAGGAAGTGAAACCTATTCGTTCTCTGGTTACTTGCGTGTGTTCTGGATGACAGCAGGCGGTTGCCGGGTCCTCCAGTGTGTCCAATGACTCAAAGCGGGATGTGCTCCTGTGGACATAATTATCATGATAGCATTTTGTTGTTCATCATTTCCTTCTAGGAATGCCTAAAGTTAGTAATACCCATACACTACTATGCAGACGTGATAAGTGTTGCGCGAGTGACATTGTATTTTTTATGTTAAGTCGGCACGTTTCCAGAGGGTATGGAAAACTAACTAGTATTTATACAAGCGAACTTCAATATTTCTAAAATCTAGGTCAAAAAATTATGTCATACTAAACCGTGATTGAGATTAAAACTGCTCGTTTTAACAAAAACTTAAAAATGTAATTACAAAAAGGGCCCTATGCATAATCTCAAAACATTTTACCTGCTTCTGTTTAGTTTTTTTTTGGGGGTTTTTTTGTTTCTTGTGGTGTATTTTTTTTTTTTTTTTTTTTTTTTTTGGAAGTAAATCTTTTTCCTGAATTGTCCATGTTTCATGTTGGGCAGTTTAATGTCTCCAGCGAAGGTCAGAACGAAGTTTTGGTGATATGGTGTTTCTTCTCTTACTTGTCGATTACCAACATATTTAGAACTGAGCTTGCAGCTCGCGACAAAACGAACAAATCATGATTTTTTCATACACTTCACCGAGATGGTCGTCAAAAAAGAAACACCAGTCCGTAAAATACTGTTTCATGCATATGCTTTAGTTCCATTGCAAAATAAACGGGCGAAATGAATTAAACCGCAATCATTCTGTTTAATTTGGGAGAGACGTCGGGTAAATAACCAGCTTGCAGGTTCAAGCAATGAGAAGCAAAGGCGTCGTTTCTCACGCTTTATTCAATCGACACCTACGTATTCAAGAAATATAATTTTGATTCGAGCCATATAACACCAACCCAGTTCATTAGAAGGAAATTAATACCATATATCCTGTGAATCTACATTAAGATATTCAAAAAAAATCATTCAAAATTTTTCAAAACGCCGAAAATATGAAGGCCTCACGCAAAAATGAGATGACACCGATGTGGGGTCTGTCACACAACACTTGACAGTAAAATGAACCTAAAGTGCGCGGGACCATTTCTGTGCTCTAGCAGTGGCTATCAGTAAGAAAAACCTTATTTTTACTTACCTTTAGTAACAGGCTGGTACCAATTACGGCATAAAAATATCAATTTAACTTAATCAAATAAACTTGTTTATATTGTGTCACGCAACTCGAAGTTGGCTGAATGGCCTAAAAATACTCAGAATATTTCCGAGAAAACAACTTGCCCAATAATTTGTTTTTCTTATTTCAAAATATGAATCTTTATCTTTGTTTTGGTGCATCAATTTTATCAATAGGATGATGGAATGGATCATTTTAATGCTTTTTAAAAACACCTATTTTGAGGCAAAACACGCTAACGAACTAGGGCAGGTCATTTACGAAGGCTTTTAAATAAAACATAACAGTTACAGAATAAATTTTTACATGACCTTAATCAGTTTATAAAGTTCATTACCGGTATTAAGTTTATTTTGCATCTCAACGTCTTGGAGTTGTGAGATAAATGTTTAAATATTGCCAATATTTACCCTCATTAAGCAAATAATAGAAGACATTTTAGCCTTGACCTTTGACCGTCTCTTGTTTTGTATTTAAAGGTCGGACGAATTTAAAACTGTGTCAAGTTAATGAGTACAGGTAGTCGTTCCACCACACCAATTTTCATCGAAATCGGTGATTTTGATTTTCATGGCTCTGGTCGGCCCACCCTGACATATGCACTTAAACGTTCGCCGTTTGGCTGGGCCCAACGGTCTATTCACATTGATGTAGGAGGTTCTACTAGTCATCCGAGAAGGATAAACTAGGGTAAATATTTCAGCTTGGATTGGGGAAGGCCATAACATATGTCACATTATAATCCATCAAAATTAATATTTTCCCCGCGTGCGAATGGCCAAGAGCTCCCAAAAGAGCGGCCTTGTATAACATATTGGAGGATAATAACAATGAATGGCTTCCAATTGGCTTCAAAATGTGCACGGATATTTTCCTTGGACATCATCTGTTCCTCGAAGTTCACAGTTTCCTCGTGTTTCGCTCTCGAAAAACTGTAACCTGCGATCAGGCGTTCTTTTCCTTTCTTTCTTTTCGCGGAGAACGAGAGCGCGGAGAGAGAGAGAGAGAGAGGAAAAGGAACGCCTGATACAATTATTTGCCGATTCGCTTTCCACCCACTTGTTCAATGATCTGTCAAGCTGTCAATTTTCAAAATCTACGTTACAGTTCGTGACATTTGTACACTTGCCGTTCTCTTGAATTCGGTCTTCTGATCTTCTTTGCTTCAAGTGCATTTCTAACGGGCAAGATATGTTGTATTATGAGGAGGTATTTTGAAGCAGAATAGAGCCTTCGACTGTGTTTTTGCCATCAATTTCATTCCGAAAACAGCACTGACTACGATTTGCGTTACACGACAAAAATTTGCATAATAACGTCCTAGACATGTCTAGTCAGTCGTTATGGTCGAAATGATTCCATGATTCCGTTTTAGAAATTTGAATCAAATAACCATTTTTTAAGCGGAAAGCTTCAGCCGTTTTAAATGTAAGATCTTTATATTGGCTTAGTAATGATTCAGAAGAGTCCTTCCCTTCGCAAAAGGTGGTAGCGGAGTGGGAAAGTAGAAGGCCTTCTTGTACTTTAATCGTGCGTGCACGCCGGATTGACAAAAGCCATATTAGGTACGCATGATTGACGGAAGTATTGTTTTTTCGACCAATCAGGAAGACATTCAGAATCTGAATGTTGTACATGAGATCCGGCAAGTAATTGTATCAGGCCCTCCTCTTCGAGGAGGGCCTGATCGCAGGTTAGAAAAACTGTTCCCTTCTAATATAGCTCGAAGATCTAAGATAATGTCCGAGGACAAATATCCGTGCATATTTTCGCGCTAATAGCGGCTATTGTTTATTTAATAGTTGCTTTATTTGGGTCAATCTTTAAACAAAGGATGTCCAACTTCCCTTCAATCTCGTTCCCAGAGTCCTCGTCCGTTACCCTTGTCCAGCGGTTGGAGCGGACAACAAGGACCTCTGGGATAGAGTGATCAGCCTGACTTGCGCAGTAAGACCGCAAGTCCAAGAATATTGGTGTCCGTTAGTTGAAACATGGGGTCGAACACATGCGCAGTACAGCCGGAAGTCAAAGAATCCTGTCATGGCGGATCGCTTCCCCCCATAGTTCCTTGTTGGCCGCCTCCACAGCTGGCCAAGGGTAACGAGGGACTCTGGGAACGAGATTGACTTCCCTTTTAATATAACCTGAACAAGACATGCGCGATACGTCGTCCTGGTTGTTGAAAAGCCGATTAACGCTAAACCTGGATTAAAAGTCAATCGAAGTTTTTTTAACTTCTTCTATTCACTGCTAGTATTCGTGGAGTTCAAAATTAGTCAAATTCAAAACTGAAGGACAGAAAAATATCAACATAAAAACCTCACCAAAAAACTACAAAACTGAAATCAAAATTCACGCGAGCGCTTAATCGTGGATTAGCTTAATTAATCGTGCTCTAAACAGCCGAGCCCAGTATGGTTCAGTACAGGATATTGGAATCAGTTGAATGCATTACACAACTGCTTCAAATCAATGCTTAGAAATGGCGGTAAAATGGCAAGAAAGAAACAAACAAAATAAGGTAAAATTGATCTAGTCTATATTTATTTCTAATATTAATCCCAGTGTTTGCATGAACGTGAAGGTATTTTATAGTCTCCAGATTATCATTATTGCCCCACGTTAGTTTAGTGAGAGACTTTTCACAAATGTAGGCACGTATTACGTGCAGATAGTCTGGTAGACGAGAGAACTGTAGAGTTCCATCGATCCTGTCAGTATCCGGCCCCCGGAATTTACTTAGCCCACGCTTTTTTTTTCGTCTGAGAAGTTGCTAAGCGACATGACGTATTGTTACCACGTATGCGAAGGAGTGCTTTAGTTATTTTTGTTTGGATTGGGTAATAATAATTGGAAACCTCACCGAGTGCTTCTACGCAGATTTTCCTACAGTAGCCATTGATCTCCCGACATTCGATCGCTTCCGGTAGTAGTAGTACTAGTACTAGTAGTACTTCCGGTGTGTTTGTAGTGGTACTTCCGGTGTGCTTGTCAAGGTCTAGTCTCTGTAGTAAAATTCATGGTATTAAAAATGCCCCTGATGACATGAATTATGAGAACTCAAATGAGAAGACTGTCCTTGCCCCTACCATCTTAATGCAAACGGTTTTTTAACTTCCGTGTAGAACTCGTACGACTCCTTGGCTCCTTCTCGGCCAATTCCAGAAGCTTTGACTCCACCAAATGGCATGTTAAGGTCACGGACCAGCCAGCAGTTACACCACACTGTCCCGGCCTGAAACAACAGTAAACATAGCCTTCTTTTTAGTCGTTACTTTTCACTCGTCACGCAACACTCCTTTCGAGAGAAGGAAAGAAGCAGGAATGCGTGACGAGCCACTTGAACGGCCGCAAGTAAGGCTCATACTCAGTAGCTACGGATTAACAGACTCGTTTCAATTCCATACACGTCAAGAAGTAATGGCGGGACTAGTGAGACGAGTTTAGAGAATGTATTGAAGCAAAGGATTTCCAATGGGGTACTCTGGGCCCAGATGTTTTCTTTCTTGTCAATTGAATTGATGGGCGAAGCGGCGAAAGAGAGTAAGAAAAGAGAAAGAAAGCCTCTGGACAAGAATGATTCAGTGAGATGGAGGGGGTGGTGACGAGTCCAATGGATAAGCAAACCCTCTTGCGGCAAGTTAAACACAAATATACAGTCCGGGGTGGGGGGGGGGGGGGGGGGGGGGGGACTCCCATATGTAAGAGACGGGGATGCTGGTCGGAAATTTCAAATTACACCCCTAAAAGGGACCAATCTGGGCGTGGCTCAAGTCTTTTTTGACCCTTAAAACATACCATTTATACACAGTATGACGGTGTTTTTTTTAATTATTTATTCGCGTGCAACCCTAAAAGATACATTGTTCGCCAAAAATATCATCGTTCCGTCTTGAACACCCTAAGGGGGACCGAAATCTGTAATTTTACACCCCTAAAAGGGACGACGAGCATCCCCAATCACTTTCGTATGGGAGTCCCCCCACCCCCCCCCCCCCCCCCCCCCCCCCCCCCCACCCCCCCCCCCCCCCCCTGTTTTAGTACGGATATGTTTTTATTTTCTGATATATGATGTCGCTGTATGAACACAAGTTGCTAAGTACACATTGAAGGAAATACGTCATAGCGTAGAGTGGATATCTTAGCCAACCTTGTTTCTGTTTGGTTTATTTATTAACTCTGGTGTTTTCTACCTTGGGCGCTGATCGGCATTTGAACGGCAGGCTCCAGTACAATATTACGTTAAGGTCTCCTTCTTTGCCATGAATAATCGCGACACATTTATTTCATGCCATAGAGGATACGTTTGGCGGTATTCCGCGGGTAGTATGCTATGTACTATTCTACCCCGCCCCAACTCCCTGTGCCTGCATTTGACCAGCCCCAGTTCCCCTCCTTTCTCTGTCTGCTGACTGATCCAAACACTGAAATTGCCCGTCCGAAGTTCAAAAAGGGACTGGGCACTAGTTTACCTATTGTTCAAATTACGTCATAATAAGATCTCATGAAAAATGAGTAAGTTCACCAAGTTTGGTGTATGTTACATTGCATAGTAACCAGGCTGTGAGCTGTCAAAGGTCACCCAAATTCCATACAAAACGTCTCTAATTCAGAGATGGCGTCCCCCAAATCCATATAAAGTCTCTAATTTTTCTGATTTTTGAAAGCCTTCTACATGGTTGCAATCTAACGAAACAACCTCAAACTTGGTAAACTGACTAATTTTAATGTGATCTTTCTTGTGACGGGCTCCAATTTCTTAATTAAATTTAAATTTAAAACTCGTCCCAGTCTCCATTTGAACTTCGGAACGGGCAATTAATAGGCGATTCTGAGTTGCCGTTTACCTCTGTTTCAAAACGAGTCCTGGTGCAAAACCATTCAAACGAGAACGTGTTTGAGTTGCATGAAAATGAACTTGCGAGTAAAACGAATTTTAATATGAAAGGTTTCGCACTTGGACTCGTTTTTGAAACAGAGTGCAAAATAAACTCTGAGATGGCCTATTTAATGATCGTTCGCTAAGAAACAAAGCACTGCAGCGGGATACGTAAGCCAAATTACCATCACATAACATTAGCTGTCTCGTGTACCTGTAAGCGTTTGGACACGCGGTGAGTTCGTGAAAGATTTTCTGACCAAACTACCGCTGCTAATCCAAATTGGACACCATTAGCTCGCTTGATAACCTGGCACAAAAAGACAGATAGATGTTACTACACTAGCGTGTTCGGTGATCTGTACTAGGAAAATATTAATAACCTGACGCGAAAAGAGAAAACACATTTGAAAGACAGTGCGCTTTCTAGTCAACTAGTCAGCCTGCAATATACTGCTTCTCACATGTTGGTCATGTTACTTGATTACGTTTGTTTTACAAGAAACCTCCCCTGTTGAACAAATTGCCGTCAAATAAAATTGTTAGAAATAGTGGTCTAAACTGAAATGTGTTGACATAAATTGGAAAAAACGTTCAAGTGTGCGGTTAAATTAGATACAAATATCAACCATTTGGGGATTAAATTTCCCGCGCGCCGCCGTTTAGTATTATATGACGTATTGTGGTTGCAACAGTGGTTGCAACTATTGTCAGAAAACAATGGACAAGATGCGGCGCGCGGGTAATTTCAAATGCAAAGATTTGTAGCAAGTTTTTTCATTGAAATAATTTTACTTTGTTTAAAAAAAAAAATTAGGTTTAGATTATGTTTCCATCAATTCCAACAGTGGAGCATTCCTTTGCTGTGCAATGATCGGTCAATACCTATGAATATTGTACCCGTCTAATCCACTCATTTTATGGCTCAATGGTGCAATAAATAACTCGGGATGTTGTAGGAACATAAAGAAGAGTTTGTAAACAACGAGAGAGCAATAGCAAATTTTGCAATTAAAAGAAAAAAACAAAAGAAGTTAAAAAAACAAAGAAAAAAAACAAACAAAAAAACAGTAGAGTTCGCGAGAGTAAGGGATGAAACGAGACGCGATCGTTTTGCCTTCCATGAGACACGGACAGTGTGACAAGGAATGCTTTATATCGTATCAAAATCACTTAGATCTGTTTTGACTTATACCTCTTCCTCGGAGTCAAACGGTACAATAGCAACCACAGGACCTGTGTAAAGGGAATGTGGAGTGATCAACAGTTAGATTCTCCCTACAGTATCCACACATTACTAAACAGACAGGTGATGAGAATAAAGATTAACATCAGCTTAGGGGCAGACTCGTACCAGTCGCTATTTGTCTGATTAGAAACAATTTAGCCGGGGAAATTTGGAGCGAGATTAATTATGCGGCGCGTAGGGCGTTCTGGGAAGTGACAAAGGAAAAGTAGGGGATAGAGCCTGTGATGGAACACCAATTTATCACAACTAAATGTAACATTACGATTAGCAATAAAGAGGACTGATGTTTTGAACGTGCTCAAGTCTTAGAACCTTTCAAGTTTTCAAGCAGTTTGTAAAGCGACCTTAGACTTCAATTGTAGTTTAATCACTTCTCGGCGTACAATAAGATGTACAGCTAAATCGTACGAATGTAAAAAAACGGCTGTTTACTCATTACATCATCAGCCAGATACATACATTACATCACGGCAGGTACAAAGTTCAGGCTAAGAATAGTATTTAAGTCCCATTAGGCACATTTCACATGTGCCGAATTTAATACCTATTGGGGTCGACTCAAATTATTAAATTCGACATGTGATTTAGACGTCGAATTTATAGAGTCGCATTTAATTCATGAGCGAGTTTTTGTAAAGTTTCGTTACTAGGCCCCGTTTTCATTTCGAGTTTTTTCCGCGCTATTTCAAACATTAGGGTTCTCTGCAGACTAGCATGTTTAGATTAAAACTGAGCTAAAATACGAATCACACAAGGAGAAAATAAGAACGAATTCATTTTTCTTTCGCGAACCAAACGTTTTATTTTTGGCGCCACTCTCGTTGTTTTCAAGCATGACTTGGTCACATCAAACACTTTATACCTTTCAAACCAATCACGAATGCTGCTTATATTCAGAAATACATTTATAACAATTGATGCATTCGATTCGGCACATGTGAAGTTCGGGACGTCATAACAAGCAATTGTCGAACTTCTGTCGAATATTTCGACTGGTCAAGTCCGAAGATTGCGGCCAGAAGTCGCCATTTAATTCAAATCTGTCGAATTGAATTGATTTAAACGGTCCGAACTTCACATGCATTTAATTCCTGAATTAGATTCGGCACATGTGAAAATGCGGACGTTTTATAACCGGGCCTTGGAGTCAGTGATTTTACTTGAACCATAGGAAATAGTGACTACAACTATTAGACACTTCATTCCATTGTTTTCTCTTTGTTTAGTTTTTGACTATTTAGCACTAACTGTTAGATGTAAAATCACTCCCACAGCAATGTTCTTTTAGTGTAAGAGCCACGGTTTATTATAAGTTACACAATAACAACTAAAAAATAGTGTGTCTGGACCAAGGAAATTGCCACGTCTGACACTATGAATAATTACGGCATTTCAAGATTAATAGTCTATATAGGAGTGTTCACTGGTTTTATCAACATTTGTTTTGTTCATTCAAAATTTGGACCAACCATCTAAACAAAAATAACCTCTTTGTTTCATACAGCCAAATAGTTCTCTGGTTGGCACATTAATAACAATAGGCTGACTTTGATGTAAACGAGAGAACATGAGCGCTATTAGACTATTACTCATGGGTTTCGATAATCCAATGAAAAAAACATCAGAATATTACAATTTACTCCGTAACAGCAGTAATATCAATACTATTTAAGCAATTAAACATTGACAACAGGGGCTCTCCCCTATGTATTATAAAAGACCAGAGGATGTTGTCGAGAGCCCCCTGCTCAAAATAAAAGACACTAATATACACATTAGAGGCCATCTTTTGTAAAACAGTAATAATACTCCAGGAGCAAATAAATGTAAATCCATGTTCCAGCTATAAACTATAAAATACATGTAGGTGCTATGGCACACTTCCTTCGCAACTGTACCGCTTCTGCGTTATTTGTCAGAAGGTTTCCAAAATGTTGAGTCCTCGGATCGTCTGCGAATATCCAAGCATCATTTGTCTGAGGTCTCATACATACATTACATCAACGGCAGGTACAAAGTTCAGGCTAAGAATAAGTATATTTTTTTTTCTTTTTTTTTTTTTTTTTTTTTTTTTTTTGTTTTTTTTTTTTATTTTTGTTGTTTTTCTTTTTTTTTTTTTCTTTTTTTTTTTTTAGGCACCATTTAAGGCACATTTCACATGTGCCGGAATTAATACATATTTTGGTGTTTCGCACACCAATTATTAAATTCGACATCTTGATTTAGGACGTCGAATTTATCAGTAGTGTGTGCATTTAATTGATCGATGAGGTGAAGTTTTTGTAAAGTTTCGTTCCTAGGCCCCGTTATTCATTTTCGAGTCTTCCGCGCGCTATTTCGAACATTAGGGTTCCCTGACAGACTCAGTATGTTTCAGATTGAAAGCCTAAAATACGAACAACGGAGAAATTAGAACGAATTTATTTTGTCGCGAACCACACGTTTTATTTTTGGCGCCACTCTCGTGTTGTTTTCAAGCAATGAATTGCGGTCACTGTCAACCACTTAGACCTTTCAACCAATCACGAATGCTGTCTATAGTTCAGAAATACATCTATAATTAATTTATGCATTCAGATTCGGCACATGTGAAGTTCTCGACGTTACAGCAATAGCATTTGTCGAAACTTCTGTCCGAAATATTCGACTGGCCCAGTCGAAGATGCGGCAGAAAGTCGTGGATTTAAGTTCAAATACCTCCCGTCGAATTAATTGATTCAAACGTCGAACTTCACATGCATTTTAATTCCTGAATAGATAATAGATTTCGGGCACATGGTGAAATGACGTACGTTTTAAACCGGCCTCTTGGAGTGATACTTTACTTGAACCATGAAAATAGTGACTACACTATTAGATAACTATTAGACACTTATTCCATTGTTTCTCTTTGTTATAGTTCTATGACTATTTAGCACTAACTGTTAAGATGTAAAAATTAACTCCACAGCAATGTTCTATTTGTGTAGAGCACGTTTTACATTACAAAAACAACTAAAAAAATAGTTTGTTGAACCAAGGAATATTGCCACGTCGACACTATGAATACTTACGGCATTTCAAGATTAATAGTCTATGTATAGGAGTGTTCACTGTTTATCAACATTTGTTTTTGTTATTCAAATTTGCCAACGCCCCTCATTAAACAACAATAACTCTGTTTGTTTGCAACAGCCAATAGTTCTATGGTTGGCACTATTATATTGATACAATCAGGTGGACCGTAACGAGAAAACATCGCTAGTAGACTACTTACTATGGTTGTTCGAAACCCAATGAAAAAAACATCAAGAATATTACAATTTACTCCGTAACCAACAGTCAATATTAATAATATTTAGCATCAAACATTGCAACAGGGCGCTCATTCCCCGTTATTATAAAAGCCCAGAGGGATGTGTCGAGAGCCCCCTGCCTCAATAAAAGACACTAATCTTACACGTAGAGCATACTTTCGTAAATGTCACAGTAATAATACTCCAGGAGCAAAATAAATGTAAAATGCACCATGTTCCAGCTATAAACAATACATGTAGTGCATCCATCACTTACTTGCAATGTACCGCTTCTGGTTATTGTCAGAGGTTTCCAAAATGTTTATCCTCGGATCTGTTTGCGATATCCAGCATCATTTCGTCTGGAGGTTCATAGTTTGTCATGATGGTTCATAAACCCAGGATCGCTTCAAAGCCTGTTAGGCGGCGTGAGTGTAACAATCACCCAATGCTAAAGCAGTTACTTTAAGGAGTGCTCTCGAGACTTTTCTGGTTCCGCCGTCGCTGCTATTTTATTGTACTTTCCTTCTTGATATCGGACGCCATTATTTTTTCCGGATGAAGGATTGGTGTTAGGACATTTCTCGAGACTTTCCTGATCCACCGCTGCTTGTCTTTCCTTCCCGATATCGACTCCATTTTCGAATGACTGATCGGTTCGGTTATATCATAGCCTGTTGGATCTTCAAAGCCTGTTGGCGGCGTGAGGTTGTACAAGCCCATGCTAAAGCAGCTACTTTAAGACGTTTCTCGAGACTTTTCCCGTCCGTCGCTGGCTCCATGTCGTTTTTACGAGAACTAAGACGTGACACTGTATTGCAGGAGGTTGTCGAAGGTTGACTGACATGGGACTGAATATTTTAAAATATCAGCAACCGGAAGAGTCCCTCAGTGCTGTTGACCAATCAGCTTACTACAAGCCTAAGGCCATGTCATTTGCACTGACAACCAAAATAGCCGAGGCAGAGGAGGTAGGGTATGTTTACGTTTAATCCACCAATCACCAGACGAGGATTGAAAAAAAGGCATAAAAGAACTGTCTACACGCCAGAACAGACACGTGAATATTTCGAACTTAAACTATTGTATCGCCTGCATCGACCATAAGTTCAATAGTACCGATACAAGTCAACGTACATTAAGGCCCAAGGAACAGCTTTCATGGCAGTCAAAACTACTTCACCATTTGACTGTGGTCGACTGTCACGATGTTGTTGATGTACATCCATCATATTACTTTTATTAATATGTTATTACTCCGCACATCTTTGGATGAAGTCATGTGATATATAACTTGAAAATAAAATAATACTAATCCGAAATACACGTGAAATCGAACGTTACATAACCATTCATTGATATAAACATAACTAAACGTTACGAAGTAAGCCACCATTCTGAGGACGTCACGTTAGTGGAGCGTTACGCAGGAGATCTGCAAAACACCTGCCCCTTTCGGGGATGATATAATAGACCTAATACATTATTGTTTGCACATGGTTGTTGCTGTTATTTATCTATAGTATTTGAATATAAATTATATCGTAATACATTGACAGACATGCATTAGTAATTAAGGACGGTGCCTCCTAATACCTAAAGTATTTTTGCGCGGTTTATGACTATGCGGGAAAAGCAGATCTTAGCAAGGGCTATTGGATTCCAAAAAGAAAATTGGGGGTAACCACGCATTTTTCAGAGATAATCAAGCTTCAATCTGGAAAAAAAATGCTGAAATAGCATTTGGTCTCGGAAAAAAAGCAAAAAACATATTTGTTTCGCCAGATTCCCTTTGAATTTGCTCTTGACATACACGGAAAAAGCAAAACATAAATATAAAAAAGCGTTTTAACAATACTTAACAAAATGGTAATATAGACAACCTACTGTTTATGTGTTTTTTAATTAAAAAATCACTCGCAAACGTAGCCCATTATCAACCCTGACAAGACTCTCGTCTGGTATACCACCAAAATTACAGTCTAATATGCAACCTTCATTTGCACACAACAAAAAAGTAATCATATGTTTAATAGGCTTACCGCTTCCATTTTATAACATAAAAAGTGAAGGTGTGTCACCACGCGTTTTTGTAAGTTATTATGAAGAAAACGACCATCTATATTTCTCCTGCCGACAGCTTAGCCTTAAAGAGATCTTGCATGATATGTTACTGAGAGATGTGCGCGCGCTTGATGCGCGCGCTGATGACGCGGAAGAGAAATCATGCGCATAACGTAACATGCCGCCAGTAACACAAATGAGGATTGGCTACCGTCCTTAAGGGTACTGGCCACACCAGTGTACCAATCGAAATCAGGAGTAACCATGCTTTAAATGCTTTCGACACCAATCGAAGCGAAACCAAAACCAATCGTGACACTTTCAAGTCTTCGGATGGTATCAGTTGCCTGTTTTAGATCGCTCTTTGGCCCTGGGTGGCTGTATGTTTTGATTTGGGTTCGTGCTAGTTCGTTGTGTTATTGGCGTTTGTTTGTGATTGAACAGATGTGATAACTCTTGGTTTCTATTTTATATATTAGTTAGATTCTGTATATATATACGAAATTGACAGTACTTATTAAATATAATGCACTGACAAATATTTCTTCCTGCATTACAGCGATGTGCTAATAGACAAATCCAGTGACGATCCTGTGCGGCCGCATGAAATATCAATCACAAGACAAACCAAACAAAAGTCAGCCACAATTGAATGCTGCGTAAAAGGTTAGTGCAGTTCTATATATAGATTTTCCAAGGCGATAGTTTCGCTTCACAAAGCTCTGAATACCTGAAGGTGTATCATGCGAGATTGCAGCGGGACGAAGCGTGATGGACTAGTCTGAGTGGAGCTGTAATGTAGCGGGGAAATAACCACCAGGCAACCACCATCTCCCCCACCCCGCCCCCGCCCCCGTGCTATACCCCACCGGACCCCCCCCCCCCCGCCCCCGCCGCCTTCCCAAACTGCGGTGAGACCACCTCTGTGTTCCCAGGGTCTCTCCAGTATCTTCCGCCCATTGCTTTGACTATAAATGATACGCAAGCGCGTCATGTGGAGAAATATGTCTGAGCATAACAGAGGGGTCTTGACAATCTCATGTCGGGTTGTAGCTCGAATAGTGTCTGCTACCTATGAATGAGGGCTTGGAAGTTTCCAGAGCTGAGTCCTACTTTCCTTTTCACAACATACAATTTCTCCTACCTTCTCATTGCACTGGCAAAGTTTCACAATATCCTAGCACGCTAAAGTGGCCAACAGGTAGTGAGTTGTATTTTTTACAACAATGGTTAATTATCGTAGAGGTGAACATATATTTACAGGGGCACCCAACGGAATCTGTTCCTCGCTTTATATGTTCCCCAGTCGGAATTCCCCATGTGCTGGCTGGCAAAATATTTCGAAGTTTTGTCATTACTTCATTTCTCCTGGGAAAATTACTTTGTGACATTCTTGAATAATTAACTATTTTTGCGCTGGCTGACTCGAAGTAGATTCGGACAAGAGACTGGATTCGAGAGAAAAAAAAAAACGAGACAGATACAAAACAATAAACCGCAGTATTCAGTATTACTCAACAAAATATGCAGCTTCT
>MU826887.1:119745-302278 GCA_029204205.1 Desmophyllum pertusum | reverse complement strand
CTTGTTCAAGAAATCGTTGAATAATTCGTCCAACGATATGCCTGTACGGGGGGATTACAGATAGAGTATCGCGGCAATAGCTGCAGAGTTCTTGCTTGTATAGTGTATCGATATTTAATGATTACTGGAGCTTCGAAGTCTTGTAGCCTATGGATAGGCTTCCGCGGTGTCTTTTGTACCCACAATCCCCACCGCGGAGCCTGATTCATAGGCTAGAAAGTCTTGTTGCTGATAAAGACTGTTTACGAACACTCCTATAAAAGAGAGAGCCCTGGAAACGAGGTTGAAAGAGACGACGAGCATCCCCGCCCCCTTTCACATGGGACCACCGGGGGCGTGGACAGGCTTGTTGATATTTGTTTTGCGAGACAAACAAGCTGAGAGGGGTTCGAGTTCACTTCGTCGTGACTGACTGATTCAGACTCGTAAATAAAATAATGCAAGACTGCTTCTCTGTTTGCGCTCGAGTCTTACTATCATTATAAGCAGAGAGGATAGCTTTTAACTATTCCCTAAGTTTGATCCCATACATGCAGTTTTATGGGGTCAAATAAAGCCTTGAGCCACGCCCATATTGGTCTCCTTGTAGGAGTTTAATCCACATCCGACAAGCATTCCCGTCCCTTTTCACACTGGGAGTCCCCCGGGGTTTCATGTACGCTACAGTCCCCTTCGATCTTCCTAGAAAAATCGGGAAGAGGAAGATCGAAGGGGACTCTGCTCGCATAGCCTGCGTAGCTGGCGGTCTTGTTGCGCGCGCGAAGTAAAAATTCGTAAGCGGCGAAGCCCACGAAAGCGAGCGGGCGCAGCCTCGGGAGTTTTTTACTTCGCGCGCCAACAAGACCGCCAGCTACGCAAGCTACTGCTCGCAGGTAATGCAGGCTAGCTGATACAATGGAATCCGTTCTAACCAGGGGTCCTTGATACTTCAGCTGAAGAGTCAAAAATGGATTCAAGCTTCACTTATAGACTGGTAAACCATTTCGTCTCTCAAAATGCCAAACATTTCTTCTCCCATTCTCGACGCCAGAGCTCTTCTCTATTGCTCAATAGTCAAGAAACCGAAGGCTCTGGGGTCGAGAATGTATTCTCCCCAATCCACACACTCCAGACGCTTTCCTCAGAAGCCGTGTTAGGATCGAGCTCACCTAAAATTATGGCCTCGTTTTGCAGTCTATAGACGGTAATAAGAAACAAAACCGTATCAAAAATGGTTAAGATTTGGGAAGAGGACTACAAGTCATTTACATAGTGACTTCACACACTTTTAAGTTCGCATTCCAGTCGTGTCGAATGTAATTCAAGCCGGCAGAAATCTAGTTGGTATCACTTGATTCGACTACGTTGCAATACAACCATGAAAACAACGTGTTCAGCATTGCTATTGTGTAGGCATTGTGCTGATTTAAAAGCGATTTTAGCGATCAAATTTTCTGGGATTTGACGCGACTGAGATGCGACTGAAATGCGACTGAAATGCGACTGAGATGCGATTGTATAGTTGAGCCTTGGCCTTCTTTTAAAGAAAGGGTACCAGTGGATAAAGGCATTAATTTAATTGTTTGTGTTATTTTTATTGCCAAATTTATGGGACAAAAATAAACTTCATTCCTTTGTACAAATAAGTTATCTGTTTCTATGGTTTCCAGTTATGTTCATCTGTAATATAAAATTACGGTTCTGTTTCTATTATAAAACTTAGCTGCATATCTGCAAGTGAACTGTCACTTCTATACTCACATAAACTGACTGAGGGGGAAAATTCATATTTGTATCCAAAAATAGAATTTAGATATGTGCATGTACTTCCATATTCTGAAAGTTAGAATTAAAACACTTGCATGCATAACGAGGTTCGTGACTAGTCTTCATCTTTTTTTAAATTTCCTTTCAACATTTCACTCATCTAGTTTGCATTCTTTGACGAAAACTAAGTAGCCTGATATCGATACCTTTTCTTAGTGGAAGCAAATTTTTTCCGCTAAATCTTTACGATTTACAAAATTCATGGCACAAGGCCTCACTTAAATCCTGATAAGTGGCAGCTGAACCGTTTAACTGTTTCCACCGCAATAACATTCGACGTGCCTTTTCATCTAATTCCGGCCATCTTGTATCAATTGCATCAAGTTTTGCCTCACTAATTTCCAGGCGACGCCCAAGTTTCATCCAAGACTTGGCAATGAAGTTGGACAACTTCTCCAGGTCATAATCAGACGGAGTACCTTGTTTCATAACTTTTCCTAAGGAAGGAATAAAAACATGTTTAAGAGATCTAGATTTCACGTGGGAGAAGCAGTGGCCTGATGATTAGCGCGTTTGGACTCCGAATCGGGCGGTCTGGGTCGGGGACAGTGTGTTGTTTTCTTGGGCAAGATACTTTACCCTCACAGTGCCTTTCTCCACCCTATATGATATATGATTTTAACCGATATAGCCTGGCTGTGGTTGTAAATGATATGTGATGCAGTCGAACCCCTATTAAAATTTATAAGCGGCCACCCTCGGGGAAAAGGCAAGTTGCCGCTTAATAGGGGGTAGTCAGAAATTACCATACGGGTGTGGTAGAAACGTCATTTTATTTGAATACGGAATCACGTCAAGACGATAATAAACGTGTGTTTGAATGTTTTTATCAGTCGTCACCTTCTATTTCGGACTCTTTCTGTCATCAGCTTAGTCAAAATAACTCAAAATTGCGTGTATTAAATCTTTGGTGGCCGCTTAATAGGGTAAAAACAATAGAAGAACCCTCATGGGGATTGCGAAAAGGTGTCCGCGGCCGCTTAATAGGGGTTTATTTACAGTATTATATTGAAAATAGGTTCGGGACTTTGATAACTGGGCGCTTAAAAGGGGCTGGCCGCTTAATAGGAGTTCGACTGTAATAGATGATGTTACCTGTACGTGCCACTTCCGCGGGAACAGTTGCTTGCGTATCCAGGTTTGGCCGTTGTCTCTTGGAACCTACAGTAGAGGTCTGCTCTTTGTCAAGAGCATCTGAAAAACAAAATGAACAACCAGGTCTACTTGTTTTACTGCATTTAAAATACTAAGTATAGGTCATTTATTTCACGCAGCAATTTCAATTACGTTAATTACGTTTATAATTGACACACCAATAAAATAGGTACTAAATACAGATGCTGTTCCAGTCAAGTAAATTCACTGTAACTAATAGCTCACAGCCTGGTAGACACTGGTGAACTTTTCTTACTTGCTTTTTTCCCCTTAGATGTATATGATGATTTCAAAGAGACAGGTGCATTTTTTACACACTGGTCCGGGACTGGTGCATTCACAGCAGCAAGGAAAATTTCACAAAGCTTACCATCCTGATTGTGACGAGAGGCGTCCTCCGAGGACTGAAAACAAATATATAGAATTACGATCAAACAAAAGTGACACAATGAAATAATCAAAATATATACGGATTTTACATTACAAACCTGCGAAGTAATTTTTTTTTGTTTGCAGACCGTGTGGTGAACAACAATCCAAGTGCATCTATTGCTTTTGTTAAGATAAATTATACGTACAACCAATTGCAAAGGCCACCTACTCTGGGCCCAGAGGTTTTCATTCTTGTCTTTCTCGGCAATCGAATTTGAGTAGAAGAAAGAAGAAAGAAAAACTTCTGGGACCAGGGTAAAGGCCACCATGATTGTACAAAAATCGTTCGTCTTTCGCTGAAGTAATTATTTCGCCTTCAAGTTATTATTACCTGCGAAAGCTTATGAAACAGATTTTACTACGGAGTGTTGTTTCGTTGAAGATAAAGGAGAATAATTCATAACTGATGGCTACATGATCATACGGCTTACAGCGTCACAATACATATTCAGTATAAAGTCTTGTGGAAAGCAATACTTTAACCCGAGAAAATTAATGCGTATAGGTAAATCAACAGATATTATATACATATATACATTATACAAATATGCAACGTAACTTTGCAATATAATGCAAGTAATATCAGCCAAGATATTTCACTATCTAGGTTCTACCGTTAAAAATATTACGTTCATTTCACTGACCTGACACCAAGTTTTGGGCGGACAAAAGTTGGGGCCATCAGTACGCGAGCAAAGGACTAGTTTTTTGGTGACAGACACGTAGTGAGCACAGTCATCATGGCAACATCCCTTTTCTCCATGCCATAAACACTCTTCAGTCTCACTGGCTAATTCAGGTGGACATAAATTGCATCGAGCACAGAGATCCCAGGATACTTCTCGCAGCCAGTGACACTCATCATGCAGTCTCTTCAAGCTATCCTTCAAAAATCTGAGAGAAACAGGATAACGTCGTTCAGAGTTGTTTCCCGGGGGGGGGGGGGGGGGGGTTACTCAAAAACGTTTTATACGGGGAGGCTCCGCCCAGAGGTCCAACCCCTTACCCTCTTATATACCATTTTTGACAGAAAAGGTACCCCTTTCATATAGCTTCCATGGAAAATGGTACTCCTTTCATATACATTCCATAGAAATTATGAAGATGGTACCCCTTTCACATACCTACAGTAGAAACACTGCATCCCTTTTCTATACCCTTGGAATGAACATAATGAACAATATATATCCCCAGAAGGAAGTGGAAGGAAGCTGTCTTACGATGGCTAAGAACTTCAAACCTGCAGTCCACCTCATACCTAAATGACAGTTTTCCCTACCCTTTTCTATAATCCAACTCGTGAAATCCCTACCCTTTTTCTATACTCCAACTCGTGAAATTCCTACCCTTTCCTATACTCCAACTCGTGAAATCCCTACCCTTTATATACCTCCAGTCTGAAAAGGTACCCCTTTCGGGCGGATCCTCCCCGTATAGTCCATTATAGGGAGTACCCCCCCCCCCCCCGGGAGTTGTTTCCCCATCAGTGTTGCCCAACGCCCAGGCATTTGTTTGCCATATGCCCACCATTTACTTTTTCAATATCACTCTCTGAACATTCATTATTATTGCACTTAAACTAAAATTAAGTTAAACAAATTAAACTAGCACGAAAAAGGTCAATAACCAACGATGTAGATCGACTAGTACGTACTGGAAACACTCTATACTCACACTGACACTTAATATTGCTATGCTTGACTCAATGTTACTTAAGCCCGGTTTCCATATGATCGCAACGATCGCAACGATCGCAAGAGTGGTTTCCATATGACCGCAACGATCGCAAGAGTGGTTTCCATATGATCGTCGCAACGATCGCTGCGATCGTTGCGACTGCGATCGTTGCGATCATATGGAAACCAGGCTTAAGTAGAACATACCTACATTGAATGCGTCCAGAAAATTAGTATACGAAATCGTATGAACTTAACGCGAGTGCAATTCGTGATAAAGGCTCGTGCAATTTTGAGAACTTTCAAAACATCACGAGTGGCCATAAATCACGAAATGCACGAGCAGTTCATACGATTTTTTGTTTATAATATTCTCAACAAAATTTTCCTGCGGCCGTCACGCTACTCTGCACACAAAACGCTTCACTGGTTTCCAAAGTGCTGACATGTTTTATTTGGACGCGCAGGCAAACCAAGCTAAATTTTTGAAATAATCCCAGTACTGTAGTTCAGAAAATATGAAAGCCTATTTCAACGTCATTATAAACCTGCAAAAACGTCTCTATCGAGTCTTACTTGTCCGGTACCGTTTATCACAATTCCGTATTGCACTCTATAACCTATTTATGCACTCGTCATTGACCAATCAGAAGCTACATATTTTGTTGAGTATATTATAAGTTGTCATACATTTAAATTGAGTAAAAATAAAATAAAAATGTTAAAATGTCACGAATTTTCTTTCCGGCAATATGAAAAACAAAATTAACAACACAAATGCCGGAAACAATACATGATATAATCTAGAGCTTTGACAGTCGTCAAATACGTACCTTAACAGCTCTGAACAAATTTGGGATTCCTTCTCCACTGGATTTGAATTTGAGTTGGAGTAATCCCAAACGCGTACCTTGATCACACGTTTGTAGCAAACAAATTCGACGCCAGTAAACTTTCCAATAAACAAACGAGCAAAATTAGCATAAAGCTTTGGTTGCACAGAGTGAATTCTTTCTGCATATTTCACAAAGAGTACAATAAGTCTAGAAAACAGCCCGCCTGGAACGTACTGGGTGTTAAACGTGATGTACACAGGTGCGGGTCCTTGGTTTCCCGGCTTCGGCTTGTTGTCTGGTTTCGATGTCAGCATGCACGGTACTAGATAAATGGAACTGCCCTCTTTAGAAGTGTATTCACAAAGAAGGTTGAATTTCTTCATGATGTCAAGCAACGATTCCTTGACGTCTTTAAGTTTCAATCTCTCGCAAGCATCATCTAGAAGTTGTGCATGAAGAATACCCTTATTTCTGAGATCTTTGCGAAGATTATGAATCCTGGTATGTTCCTCGTTTTGTTTCTCAACTGTTATTATTTGACAGAGGATATCAACAAGCCACTTTGGATTCAACACAACCAGACTACGTTTCTCATTAGCGCAGCCATGATAAACTACTGTGCCCCGATCATGCAAAAAATGTAAAAGTACTTCAAAGTCATCCTTGATCTTAAATTCGCAAATTTTGTCGCAGATGTCCTTTTTGAAGTTTTCCCTTGTGATGTAATTTGTTCCCTCGCTGGCTAGATCACAAACCTTGTTTTCAACTTGAAGCCACTTCAAAGGAACTTCCATTTTTGTATGTGGCATGCCTTCTCCCACTTTCAGTATCTCTTGCCGCAAGCTGACAATTTGTGGATCTTCTTCGTCAAGTTGCTTACCAGCAAGGGTGTTATCCACCGTAAAGGTTTTTCCAATTATATGGTTACTGAAATCTCTTGCAGTGTCACAAATTATATCCTTTACTTTCGTCACCTTGTCACCGGGGTCCTCTAGTAGAAGGTCGGCGTGTGTTCCCACGAGAATGACAGGTGGCAAGGTTTCACCACTCTCAACATGCTTAAAGGAATGAACCAAGTCCATCCACCTCATGATGTGATCTAGGTTTGTGTCATTGCCATCGGGAGCTAGAATCTCAACCTCCTTGTAATCGGGCTCTTTTACGCAACATTGGGCAATAGCAGAAAGGTCCTTTGTGAGATCAAGCACCAGAAGATAAATTACTTCCCTTGACACGAAGATGGGATGAATGGCACGAAAATAGCTTGACCGGCAAAATCCCAGATAACTGGCCAAATTCCGTCATCATTGTCAGACTTTTCCTGCGAAAGGTTTTTAATCGCAAGTCTAGTAACTTTATCTGGAATGTCGTCCTTGCGTTTCGTCTTTTCTCTTTTCTTTGAGGAAATTTCATCTGGGTTTCCATAATAACTCTCCGGCTCTGCAGCATCTTGAGTCACATGGGTTGCTACATCCTATAAAAAAATATCAATTTTCATAGAACGCTTTTAAGCTAAGATTCACCATGTTTTGGGCAAGGTTCAGAAACATGAACTGTATTTCAGTAACATATATTCTCATGACAAATGGGCGAGTGCTTTGCTGTATGCTGATTTTGGAAATGAAAATTACTGAAAGTTGCAAATTTAACCCTATTCAGACCTGGGGGGATCTGCCCGTGGAGACTTTTACCGTTAATAACGTTTTTAATATCAAAGTAAAAGCCGCCAAACTTTTCGACTTTACATAAAATTGATCTGGAAACAATTTCAAATGACATGTTATTGTTCACGGAACTTGCTGTTTACCATGGCATCCATAATTTCACAGGCATGTTTTTCCAAATTTGGAATTTTCATGTCTTTTAAGGAAAAAAATAACTTTCTGGCAATAACTTTTACCTTTTATGATCATTTTAGCATTCTTTTATTTGTTTTGTGTACTTTTGAGACATTTTTGGTGGTTTTCTGACGTTTTGGAAAATCAAGAAATCCAAGATGGCAAATGTTCGGAAATTATGACGTTATTTCTACGTCATATGACGTCATCATCTCGTGTTTCATACGTCAAAAGAAAGATTTTGGGACGTACTATTTATAGCTTTTATAATCTTGGAGAAATGGAGGGCGGAGGGGGGCAGAATCTCCCCACTCCCCCCCCCCCCCCGGATCGGAAAAGACCAATACGATTTTGAACACATTTCTAAGTAATTCCACTTTCATGATCTTAAAAAAAATAAGAAAACGGAATGCTTAAAATGATTTATTTAGGACCAGGAATTTGAAAACCTTTGTAGTTGTCTTCTTCTCCTGGGGTTCATGTATTTCGTCATCAACAGACAATTCTGAAAGGAAAAACATGTTATAGTTACATATTTTCTACCAAAACTTTGATTCGCAGTTTACATAGATGTATATGAATAAAACGCAGTTGAACACGCACACTTGGGAATGATAAAAACACTCCAGACCAGTCAGACATGCAGTGAAGTAGTACACTGCTACTGGTGGGAAACGCGGCAGTCTAATGGTTAATCCTCGTGTTGTGTTTTTGAGCAAGACACTTTAATTTCACAGTTTCTTTGTCTATCCAGGTGTACAAATGGATACTGGTAGGAACGTTTTGGGGGAAATCTGTGATGGTCTAGTATACCATACAAGGGGAATAGCTATACTCCTAGTTGATTCATGCTAAAGAACCTTGAGCGGTAAGCCGCAGTCAGGCTTCCTTGATGCCTATAAGATTCGTATAGCCTATAGCTAGACTGTTATTTACGTTTACGTACGCCTGTTCTGGCACCGCGCCGCGTGAGTTTATGAAATTTGATGGGAGAGTAGCTACATGTAGCTAATTAGATCCAGAGAACACACACAAAGTTAACCTGTCATGCATACCAGCTATCTTTTCTGTTATGTCTTCCTTGCCAAGAGCCTTTCCTTCAGAAGATGCAGTTGACAATGGTCACTTACGTAAAGAGCAGATTTGTGATCAAATGCAGTCATTTCTTGTTCGTCAGTGGAATTCTTCCATGGTTTTGCGCCAACATGTTTTAGAGGTATATCCATTTGCACTCCATCTGTGCTTGACTCATCTTTTCTAAACTCCTCACCTTTAAGAGATCGCACAACACTTGTCTTTCCAACACGGTCCTGGCCAATCAACAAAACTTTAACGCGCTTATCTTTCGTCTTTCCGATTTCAAGAGCTCTTTGAAAAGCTGCTTTGGCTTCATCTCCTCTAGCTAGAATATACAGAGGAATTGATCGTTTACTGAGGAATTGATCTTTAAGGACTTGTCCTTCTTGATCGTCGTGAAAGATCTGTTTAAAGACATCAAGCACGATCCGGTGTGCTCGAATGTAGACACCACTCTCTTCTTCTTCAAGTAACAACAGCGAACACCTTTGGATCCTCATGAGAATCATCTCTTCATCTTTCGTTTCTTCATCTACGTTGAGAATGTAATTGATCACGATGTCTAGACGTATTGACTGTAGTGCAGACAGATGGAGGAATCTGAGCGTATGGAAAATGACTTTGTCTGATGTCATCTTTTGAACGGCTAGTATTATTGCTACTGTCATGGTGTGTGGGTAGCTTGGGTTGGTCTCGGCAAGAATGACCTCAGTGCTCTCTCGCTGGCCTGTATCCAGTATTTTCAGGAAGAAGTTCCAGCCAAAATTAGAAGTTGATTTGTTCTGCCGAACCTGTCTGACATAGATGGCGGCGCTTGCTAAGGCAAGGGGTTGGTAGTCCAACGCCTGTGCAACTTCTTTTTCTATCTCGCTGCTAGCGATACCAGAAAGCATTGCCAATAAAGAACTGGCATCGTGAGGCTCCATACCTTTGCTAACTGAGATGTGTTGGATGAAAGAGTTTGTTGAAGGGATGGACGCAGTGTCCTGTGTTGTGATTAGCAATTGGCCCCTTGCCCACTGCTCATTTCCAGACTCCGGCAAATGAGCATGCACACCAGATATGCTTGTGGCATTGTCGACTACCAGTAGCCACGACGTGTAAAGCTCGATTTTTGTGCTAATTAACGCCTGAAGATTGGTGATCTTTTCGTCTGTCTTCAAATCCTTGGAGTTAACGATGGTTGTAACTGCATATTCCGGACATTTTAGATGCCGAGCGAAAGAGACATACGATTCCAGAAGTGTGTCTGGGCTTTCAGCGTTTAACGTCATTACAAATGAAGCAGCTGCTGCACTCGGAATTTCTTTGACTTCATCGAAGAATCGCTTCGCAACGAGGCCGGCCAGCTGAGATTTGCCACTTCCTGGATTCCCTGAGATGTACAAGTAACTTAAGTTGTTTTCATTGGCGCTTTTAAGCTCTTTGAGCCGTTGCGTAATTTCAGTCACCTCACTGTTGCGACCTGCCACATCGTGTGAAGGTTTAGGAGGTAGAATGCAAAAGGGGGAAATATCGCTTTGTAGCTGATCTTCAAAGACTTGTCGTTGTTCTTCTTTCTCTTGAAGGTTCGTTTCCTTCTCTTGAAGTTCCTTTTTAAGGTCGTCAACCTTTTTCAAGACACTTCTTAACTCCTCCGTGGTAAAACTTGTCCGATTCCTGATGACTTGAATCTGCAAAGTGGAGATACCGAGTGCTAGAAACGCAGCATGAACTTTGCTAATGGCATTTTGAAACTCTACGTCTGAGAGACGACATTGTGGCATGTGAGCAAATTCTTTCTGAAACTTTCTGAGATTATCCACATTTGATCTGACTGTTGGATTGAGACTGTTGATACAATCTGAGAAAAGTATGGCGTAAAACAGACTGGTACAATCCCATTCTGCTCTGTTTCCGTTAAGCATGGTACGTAACATGTGGGCATTTCTTTCCTGGTTCCGAGGAGATTCCCCATTCCAAAAGTCCAGTCCATTTCTAGGCTCATCTTTCCATTCTCCTAATGTTGCCTTGTAGAGGTTGTCCCATTCCTGTTTGAAGATTGATCGCAGACCCTGGGGTATTATATCAGTGACGACATAACAAATCCTGTAGTAGTTCAGTTGCTCCTCAGTGTATTCCATTCAGCAGCTATGTTCAGCTTGAGGCATCAGCGCTTTGTAAAAAGAATAGTCTATTATTAGCAAACCGCAATTATTTAAACGAAGTTTTAGATTAAGATACCATTTAAGAAAGACGTGGTGTCAACCAGTTTTTTTTTAATTGTTACACCACGTCTAAACGCAGTCTACGTGAACTGCGGCGCATCCATGTTGTAATAATAACGCCGGCAATTTAGTATCTAGTCGTGATTACAGAATCCTTGTATCCGGGGGGAGGGGGTTCTCTGTAAATTTTTAGGTGTGCCGCTGGGACTTTGAAACCCTTACCCTATACAGCAACCCTATACCAGACCTTGTTCAGCCGCATTTTGCAACCATATCCAAGACTCACTATTTGCTATTAAATTCCCTGTAATTTTTTGTATATGTCAATTGATGTAAGACTCTTTCAATTCCGAGTGCCAATTCATATGCTGTAAAAATTCCCTTTTGATTAATCCGGATAAAACCAAAGTTCTAGCCGTTGGAGTACCACAACTCTTGCAGAAACTGTCATCATTCAGTATAACATTGTTTGACAAAGAAATAACACCTGTGCCTGTTGTTAAAGACTTAGGTATTCACCTCGACGCAAGCCTCAATTACAACGAACATATCACTAAAACCGTTTCAAATTGTCTATTTAAACTGAAACAAATTAACAGAATTAAGCATCTGCTGGATAGAAAAACGCTTTTGTTAGTAATGAATTCCTTTGTTTTTAGTAAACTACTGTACTGTTCAACTGTTTGGAGTAATACCAGTAACAGCAATATCGATTAGTTACAAAAAGTCCAAAACTTCGCTGGACGAATTATTCTAGGCCTTAGAAAGTATGATCATATTTCTGAAGGGCTGCGATCATTGAACTGGCTTCCTATTAAAGAGAGACTCATATTTAATGATGCAACTATGATGCACAAGTGCATCAACAACTTTGTCCCAGACTACCTTGCAAATAAGTTCAAATTACGTTCCCACGTCCATGACAGACAAACTCGATCGTCTAGTACCCTGGACATACCCTTTTGCCGCCTATCAACTGGTCAGTGCTCTTTTGCTTACAGAGGGGCAAAACTCTGGAATTCCTTAAACAGTAATATTAAGTCTTTAAAATGTCCCAATAATTTTAAGCGTCATCTTGCTAATTTGTTATTAGATTAATTTCCTACATTTGTAATATTTTTAATATATTTATTGTAATTACTATATTATTGTATTTATATTCTTAATTAATTTAAATTTGTATTTGATGCTGAAAACCCCACTTAAGGCCGATTTAGACGGTACGATTTTGTCGCATGCGACGCGCTAACGACAAGTCTACGACATGAATTGTGTCGTGTAAATCAAACCTATAACTCGCTTACGATTATCGTATACGACACGAAAAATGTCGTAAGATTTTGAAACATGTTTTAAACCCTGCGACATGTCGTAGCCACAGACAAAGTTACATGATGAAAGTTGTATACGATTTTTGCATGACGCTAGCAGCGCGCGCTACAAAAGTCGCATGCGACAAAATCGTACCGTCGAAATTGGCCTTTAGGGAGCTTCAATAAAGTATGTATGTATGTATGTGTGCGTGCGTGCGTGCGTGCGTGCGTGCGTGCGTGCGTGTGTGTGTATGTATGTATGTTCTAGACTAAATTCTTCATACCACTGATCAGTTTTCCAGTATTGAAATGACGCCCTATTCTAGACCAAAACTTTCTGATTTCTAAACCCTATCCCAGACTAAACTGCTTGAAAACCATACCCCCACAGCGGCACATACCAGTATAGCTTATATATGCCCCCCCCCCCCCCCCCCGGCCCTGTATAAACCTAAATCAACTCAACCTCGATCTCGATCCCAGGCTCTATCTGTTGCCTGCGATCGAGGTTGAAATCAGCCATAAACCAGGTATGACTTAGACTTCGTTTATAATCGATCACAATCAGCCTTCATAAGACGTACGTCTTATGAAGGCTAGGACAGGAATGACAAAATCGCTCAAAAACACCTAAAACCGCCTAAATAGCCCAAAAGCTACACAGAAACCAGACAAGGTGATTTCATTTACTTCTTTTTATAAAAAATACGACAAAAATTTACCATATCGAACGCTTAAATTAAACGCTGTTTTGATCGCCATACAACGTCTTATAGAGCGCTCAAATTCCCAACGGCCGACATTGTAACACAACACCGCTTAATTCAGAGAGTCACGTTCCACTCTGAGCGCTTACATAAACAAGAGTAATTTATTCATAAAAAAAAATTATCACGAACTTGGGAAGCCTGTGGTTGTTCAGGCTGTTTTTGTGCTTTTCCTGTTTGGATCGGGCTAGAGTTCTCGCTGTTGGTAGTTGTACTAAGTCGGGGGGGGGGGGGGGGGGGGGGGTACTCCACGGCGCACGCGAAGGAGGAGATGCATGAGGCGAGGAAGAGAGAGCGCCTACCAAGTAGTTTCCGTCACCAATTACTCGACAACGTTGTATATTCTGTCCAACTTTCGATACTCTTCCTAATAATTTAGTATTTTGGCACACTTCACTACTTTGTATTTTATTAATTTCGGGTAAATGAATTATTTACTCGGAATTTTTTATGCCTTATTACTAGTAACCTGCGATCAGGCCAATTTTCCGCGCTCCTTACATTCTCTTTATGGGTGTCCGTTAAAAATGGGCCTGATCCAATTCGTGATTTTGGACGTGATTTTAATGAATCTGATTGGCTGATTCAACAATAGAGCTCCGCCGGAAGTAAAAGCAACTGCGCGTTTCGTGGAGAGTCAAGCGAAATCCGCCATGTTGGAAAGAGACATTTCTTGTGTTCTTGTTCAACTTTTTTCATCAAAGGTCGATGAAATCAACCTTTTCAGGATTTTTTTTCGGTTTTTGAGTATTTTGGGAAGTTAACAAGGCTTACAATTACGAGGTTACGTTGGATTTTCAGTCCACGAACGACTGAAAGACTCTGAATTTCCGAAGAATACAGCTAAGCTTGTATGTCAGCTATTACCTATACATGTAGCTGTCTGTTATTTGGTTTTGGGTGCTTTACATGTACATGACAGCCTCTGTATTTGACCCTTGTTTCGTGGATGGAAGCCGCTACTTAGGACAAAGGAGTAAGCAGTACGAGAATATTGTATATTTTAATGAAGTGAACTAAGCTTAAGCTTATATTTTGTTTCTGCGTGTTTAATATAAGCTTATAAGCTTACATGTATTTAGTAGTATTCAAAGACATAAGCTTGTTTATGTAAAATTTTTCATTGAATGTATATAAGCTTATTAAGCTTTTGAAACGTACAGTGTTGAACGACTTATATAGCAAAATTGGATAGAAAAAAAAATCGATATTTCTACAATAATAAAGTAATGGCTCCGTCAATTCCAAGCCCGCTCATCCCCCCCCCCCCCCCCCCCGGGCATTTGTCGGGCATTTGTCATTTTTTTGTCAGAAGGTTGAAAATGCCCCACGGTGGGGTCAGCTTACATGCACAAAATCCCCACGGTGGGGCTTCAGGAGCAGTGCAAATGCCCGACCCACGGGACAAGTTCAAAAACATTTTGAGAGGATCGAGGAATTTAAAAATCTAAATTCCAAGCAGAACTATTAATGATGGATACTATAATTGTTCACAAATACATAGCTCTTTATTTATACCTGTAATCATGATTTTTGGAACATGGTGTTGAAGTCGAAGCTTCGTTCCGCCATCTTTGACGTCTTTGGTTCGCACGTGGAAAGCAACGGTGTAAATGTTTGCACATGTGGGGTGGGGCTACGGTACACTTGAAAAGTGCGGGACTCAAACGAGGTTTAATATCAACTCAGTTTTTATATTTTTCTATCGGGGGCAATCAGGAAATTTTAAATAAACAACAAACCGTGTACGTCTTTTAAAATACGAAAGATCGCGTTGCCTTTGACAAATGCCCCACCCCCGGGCTGCCCGGTTATAGCAAATGCCCCACCCTAGGAATGGAAAAGTGGTAAAATGCCCGACAAATGCCCGGGGGGGGGGGGGGGGATGGTCGGGCTTGGAATTGACGGAGCCATAAGGGATATATCAAGTTGCACAAAGTTATGGCTATACTGCCTTGAAAAATCCTTATTTGTTGACAGTGGTGTTGTATAAATTGTATAAACCGAATTATTAAACGACCTGAAATTTATCAAAAGGTGGTTGCTGGACTTTTCACTGACTATATTAATAAGACCACTGATCAGATGAAAATTAACCAACGTAATAAATTTCAATATGAAATTATAAATTCATCGGCTAGGCAGTGGGGTCAACCCCCGGGACAACCAGGGGGATATGTTGTAGCCTGTTCCAGGCATTCAGATAATGAGAGGCGGTACGAGTAGGCGCAAGAGCGTGAAGAGTGGGCCCAATCCCCTCGCCACTCCCAATTATCCGAATGCCTGTTACAAGCTAGATTTGTTAGGGAATAGAAGGAGATGGATTTGATTGATTGCCCCTGGGTTGGGGAAAATACTACACTTATTGTAATATAATTATTGGGTGCATTCCATTTGACCAAAAATTCCAGTTTGAAATTCCTGAATGTTCCGTATACCCAAATTTCTGCAACTTTTTTCTGGAATTTTGGGTTGAATGGAAAGTGTCCATGATGTTTTAAGTTCAATGAATAGGGTGGGGGGATTCACAAGTTTGTAAAATCATGGACAACAACGAGTCTGTGATCCGGGACATATTACCGGTATATATCAGATGAAAACCTATGACTTTCACTGAAATACATATCAATGTAAATCTACTGTCTCAAGATGTTATTCTGTTTGATTTACAAATACAATTTTAAAATGATCCCAGACTATCGCCTGGTCATGAATCACTGAGACAAATCCCTCTCTATTAGGGACTGTGCAATAATTATCAGGAGAGGGGGGGGGAGGGGGTGGAAAATGGACTTCATGTAGGACAATATTAGGTAATACCCCCCTCCTAAAGGAGTGAATTTAGTTATTGCCCCCCCCCCCCCTCTAATCAGTCAGAAATTATGTACGACCCCCCTCCCTCACAGTATACACACACCTTTATACAAATACCCTGCATTTTCTCTACACGCACCTGTAGATTAAAATTTTATAACAGAAAGAAGAGCTGCTATTACATGTTTAATTGTTGGACATCGCGTCTGGAACAAACACCACCTCCGTAGCAATGTACAACATAGCCATAGCAGAAGGAAAAAGAGCATGTGTGTTATTTTCAGGGCTGATGAAGGCCCGAAGTGCCGGAAAATTATTCGGTCCCCACCTAAAAAATAGTTATGGATTCGCCAATGTAATATGTACTTGAAATAAAATGTTAAGCCCCCCCCCCCCCCCCTCTCTTGAGTGAATTATTTTACCTTGAGCCACCCCCCCCCATCCTTGCTTTGATTTTACTTTATGCCCCCCCCCCCCCTCTGGTTTTCCAACCCCCCCCCCCCCACCTGGTAATTATTGCACAGTCCCTTACCCATTATATATAGGTGGATATCAGGGGGAATGTTTGTTGAGAAACATCCCCTACCACTGGGTCAAGATTAACTAAGTTTACAATTCCCCTGGATGTCCCAGGGGTCTACCCCAGGGGCAAGCTGATGATGTGCAATTTGCTTTCATTTCTTTTCCACAAAACATTTTTTTGACCATAATAAGACAGTCTTCTGCATCAACAATACTCATCATCAAAACATGTAGCAACCTCCTGTCTACCTACCTGAGAAATTAAGAATTATCTGACCAGATATTAAATTCTCCGAATTTTCCTTGATACCATGAAAAAAAAATTGCTGGCTTTTTCCCGACCTGAAGCAACCATGCAAGAGTAGCTCTACAACTGCATATTAAGTTATTTTTGTTTTAAATCATTAGCAGTGTCCGATCCTGTCAACCCTCATCCAAAATAGAAATTTGACAAGAAATTTGTGTGCAATAATATTATTACACACAAATTTCTGATACTTGGCTAAAATTCGCTAAGATCCACTGTGTGACCAAGAAAGGAATATGTTTCAAATAAAATAATGGGATTAGGAAAAGGATATTCCAAGAAATCACATTCCTTGATCCAAAGTGGCATATAAACATTTAATAATCATTTTAAAATATGTTTAAAATGCTTTCCATGATTGCTTTACAAATTATCTATCGCAAAATCCGGGCGCAAAATAGTTTTTCCATTCAGTACAAGTCAATGATCTAACAATAAAATCACATCAATCTATTTATTAGTTGCTAAAGAAAATGAAGCACATGCCATCGCGTTGTAGTCGATCGCAACAGCCACACAGAGTAGGTAAGATCGATCGATCGATCGAAGATAAGCTTACTATTCCTTCACTTGCCGTGCTGTTTACTCACATAATATCTAATAGTCCTTCCTTCTTTCAATGGCAAAATCTCCCATGTAGATATAAATATCGGGAAAATTGAAAGATTTGATTTCAAACGTTTCCTCTCGAAACATTCACAACAAAAATGGCGTCCAAAGCTGTTTCGTTCCACGCGTGGAAATCCGGCATTCTCGCGAGTGTCGCGTATCGGAAGTAATTTTGATTGGCTATTTAGAAGTCATGTCAATCAATGTCAATCCATCACGAAAAGGGGGCGGAAGGCATTTCGTTAAGGAATTGTGTCAGGCGTTAATTTTTCAGCGCGACCACGTAAAGACGAGAGTAAGTGAAACGGTTGACCAATCAGAAACGACGTTCCGAGAGCTTCGTAATAACTGAAAGACGAAGAGTAAAAGAGAGCGCGGAAAAATTCGCCTGATACTGAGGTTATATTACTAGCAAAAATCTTTGCATTCACATCGACAGCAGTCACTTTCATACTGAAATTCCTTGTAAATAACAAAATTTACTAGTTTCAAAAGTTAAAATTAATCTTGTGTTACACTTCGCCACTCAGCTAAACGTCTCCTATTTACCTACACGGTCGTTACTTCTTCCGGGGTTTAAAATGGAGTACATGCAGCTTAGCACTTTTCCAAACAGCGTTCGCCAAGTTTATCTTAATTATCGAGTGTCAAATTTGCTGACTAGGATAAGTACCGAAACAACATGCAGACCATGCAGACCATGCAGACATGCAGACTGCAGACCGTGCAGACTCTGCAGATTGAGTACTTTTGTTTTTACCTTGATCGGTCTGGTTCTCAGTTTAATTTTTAACCCATCGATACAGCAGTCTGCAATGAGTTTGCAGTCAGTCTGCAGTTAGCCTCCTACGCAGACTTTCTTTGGGCTCGAGATTGCGTGACGAGCCCTAGCCGGCGAGCAAGCTCTCTTGGCGTTTTCCAAAAAACCCCAGAGAGCTTGCTCGCAGGCTAGACGAGCCCAAAGAAAGTCAGCGTAGGAGGCTAGTCTGCAGCCTACACTATTAAAGTCTGCATGGTCTGTATTGTTTGTTGAAATTGCTTGGCTGGCATGTTTGTAACCCGTTCAGTTGTAAACACTGATCTCTATACATGAACTGAGGTTATTTCGTGTGGTAGAAATCGGGTCAGAATTTTGAGTAAACATGTCGTACATGCAAGGTAGGGTTCTAGTCTACAGAATGCGACTACCACTGATTGATATCAAATATAAATGTTCTTATTTAGACTCCGATAGAACGTGACTAAATCAGTAAAAACGTTTTAAGACCGTCAACAGACTCACCTCCGTGATCACGTTCAGCAACAAAGACTGCAGAATGCCACAAGTGGCCGATTCTTCATTTGCACTGCGTCCGATGAGTTCGATCTCCAGGGACTTTACGCTAATTCTAAGTAATTGATTTGGATGAAATTGAAGCAAACGAACTGTTTATAGTAATAAACTTGATCGAACTTGAAGAACATCGCTAATGATCGCTTGCTTCGAAACCGGAAGTTGAAGCGGAGCCTTCGCGTTTATGGTCAGCGATGACCACGACGGGTAGATACTTCATATATGGTAATTCTTATGTCCCAAGAAAATCTTCAAATAATAGTTGCCCAGATTGAAAAACACGAAAAAAGTAATAATTAAGCAAAAAGGATTAACGGGATCGGTTATTGAGACGGATTATTGCTACAATTTCGGACATAAGTTGTTGGGACACTTGAGATTAGGTGAGGTGTACCCCTTCCCCCCTCAACAAAGTTGGAAACTGTTGCGTGTTTGAACTAAAAGGGAAACAATAAAGAAATTTCAACATTGCAAAAAGGGGGGAAGGGGGAAAACTTCTTAGTGTCCCAACATTAATGGCTGAGATTGTAGACTGCAAAACAGTCGTATTTTTTGCGTTACGACGCGCGGTCTTCGAATGAAAGGTCTGGAGCGAGTGTGAACTGGGGAGAGACGCTTTCGCCTCACACGCCCGGGCGTGCGAGGCTCGCGCGCTTCCCGTGCGAGGATCACGCTTACGGCGCTTCGCGCCTTTGCGAGCAGCGAATTGAGCGGCAAAATAACGACTGTTTTGCAGTCTAGATAATTGCGGACGATAAGCATGCAACTTATTCCTATCGAAAAAATACTTTCCACAAGAGACTCTATTCGTAAAGCCAGGGAAGCCAACCTTATTAGGGATGGACCATTTTATTTTGGGAGGGGGGGTTGGTTAATTTTTCTGAGCTCGAATTTTTTTTCCGTTTTGAGTTTGTGCAATAATTTTTTTCACATTTTGCTTGTGAGTGAGTGTGTGAGTGAGCTTTGCACGATTTTTTTTTTCTCTACTTTTGCTGTGCAGGAATTTTTTTTGGTAATTGCCCAACCCCCCCCCCCCCCCCCCCCCCCTCCCAAAATAAAATGGTCCATCCCTTATTCAAGCTAAAACACTTTTTAAACAAACATGTATTTCCTGTCCATTTATCTATTTACCTTACCTTAATTTTCCACCATGTACCTGATGAAGGCTAGTTCTGGCTAGCCGAAATATCGTATTGATAAATCAATTTATATTTTTTGCATCACTGTTACAGTTTATATAAATTTATAAGCAACTTCGGTCCTGCCTGAGGTCAGTACTAGGCCGACCTTAAGCAGCCACGACGGCGACGGCAACGAGAACGTCACAAAACAATAGTAGTAGTACAATTGCTCTGCACATGCGTTTTGCTTTTTGGTACACTTCTTTGCCGTCCAGAAACGTCAAATTACCAAATTCACAATATTATGGAGAACGTGAACAGACGACGGTGAATTTTCTTTTCTCTATCTAGATTTGAACTCCGTCGGCCTACGAATTCAGTTCCGGGACAGTTCGGCCACATTGGACACGTGTTAGAATAATCGCGAAGTAGTTTATAGGAACGCGAATTCACTTTTTAAGTGACGTTTTCCATGGCGTTGCCGTCTTGGTTGTTTTTAGGTCCCTAACAGTTTCTTCTCTGAGACGACTGATTTCGCCCTAAACTTGTACTTGTTCCCCCAACATTAAAATTAAAATGTCAAGAATTTTGAGCATTGTTTATAAGCCAATAAGTTTTTCACAATCGCATTATCTTTACCCTGGGCCCAGAGAGCTCCAGAGGTTTTCTTTCTTCTCTTTCTCAATCGAATTTGAGCCGCGAAGCTAGACTTGCCACAAGTCGACTTCTTTAGAAGATACCTCTGGGACCGGGGTACATTATCTTGGACACTATGTCACAATCAGATGTGACAGGCACACTATTGCGTGACTCAGTCGCTTATCACGCTTTCCTAAATGAACTGCACGAGACCGTCAAGCAAGTCACGCATATCAAAAGCAGGCCGACCACACCCCATGCCTTTCCCGGAGATCACTGGCTCCCCGTTTTACTCTTCTCCCAGAAGAATCACTAGATTCATTTTATACATGACTCGCTAATGACAAAAACATATTACACGGATATCAGCGAGATTCTCCTGGCGTAGCTAAATATAAAAAGCTGCTATTACAAATCGATTAACCAGGTAACGATATTTTTCTCATCTGCCAGCTCTGCGAAGTTGAACAAGTTATAAAATCATGTATCAAATTTATTTTTAATTTTGTTCGCTCTCTCACTGAGCATGTTCGTTTCGTACAAGCCTAATTATGACATGATCAACCATGCATGTTAGTCTACCTCGCGCCAATAGTCGGCATTTCTTAGATCATATGTTCGTCGGCGCGGGGCTTACCTCGCCCCGACATCGGCTTCCGAAAGCAATTTTGTATCAACATTCCCCGAGTTTTGCACAACTGAAGTTGTCTTGGCTTCTAGCCCTGGGAAAATATTTTTAATATCATCAATTAAATCATGAAAAGAACCTTTGGGAATCGTGTTGGGAAAGGAAATAAGAACTACACGGTTTATGTTCTCTTACTCTGGAAATTATTGGACTTGACACAGTAAACGTAAGCAGATAGAGAATTTATTGTTCACTGTAGAATTAATTGTATTGCATGTATCACCTCGCATTTTCACGAACTTTGAAAGGGTATAATTGGTAACGTAAAAAATTATAATATGCTGAAATGTTTTGGCCCGCAAACTGCTACGGCCAGTTACTTCATCTATATTCTAGATTAGGGCGAGGGAACTTCAAACTGGGTTCTTGTCCACATTAGAAAACGATTTCAGCTTCCATGTTAGTTTAGTGAACTTTATATTTTAATACTTGTGTTTTATTGTGCACGGAATTAAACTGATATAGCCTACATTTCCGGCGCTCTCTCTCCTGTGTCCGGTCTTCTCGTCGCACGCCTGGCGTTGCTTATCGTTACTGTATGAAGCCCAATTCGTTCGGATTATGGGTTCCCGAGTTGTGTCTTCATTGTTATCAATGAAGCAAGGCTGAATTCAGTATATATCCTTGTTCGTTTCCAAACAACTTTAAAATAATGCCTTAAACGATATGCCTGTACGGATTGCAATATAGATATGTATACTTTTGCCGTGACCGTAGAATTCCGGCAGTGAATGCAGTTCTAGCTACTTAATTTTTTAAAGATCTCATATGTACTGACTAGCTTCGAAGTCTGGTTGCTGAAAAACTGTTAGTCAGCTGGTTAGCCGGATTTAGCTTTCTTCAGTTTATAAGAGAAACTCTAAGTCACTTAGAACACTCTAAGTCACATCAGAGGTTTATAACTAGAGGTTTCCATCTCTGGTATTGGGCCTTGGTCCATCAGATTAGGGATTAGGCTATTTTTAGACATTTTTCGCGCGAAACCAGCAGCCAATCACGTTGAACCATTTTTAATATGCGAGCGCTAGGTACGCAAAGGCAAAATCAGAAACTTTGCCGGCCAAGGAAAAGCGAAAAGCGTCACAGCAGAATGTAATAATTGTTTAAATACTTCACTAAATTTAGGTCAAACTTCGGTATACTTTTTGTAAAACTATAAATCGACTGAGTGATTTTTCAGTTCAATCTAAATGAAGTATGATTTGTATGAATTCGGCGGCAAAACTTGGCGCGGTGTCCAGTTGGCAAGTTGTCGAAAGTTGAATGAAAAGACAAAGGTTTCTCCGCGGATTAATCTTCGTTCAATCTCTCCAAAGTTTCGTATATTCTGGAAAATTGTGCAGATGGTTTAGCTTAACATGGGAAGTTTCGAAATAATTGTGGAGCTGAACATTATATTCATTTTACAAGTTGAACGGACAGCTATACGCAGCCAAAGGTTTCACTTGTTTATACGGCGGGCGAAACTTGCGCGACTACAGAATTAACGAACTGAGCTAGCTTGAAATCAAGTTCATTGAAGTAAAAGAACAAAGGAAACCCTCAATGTCTACATGGATGGAAAGAAAGAGAATTTCACTGTGAAGTGATCTTTGAATGATTGACTGTCACGAACGCTTGACGAACTGCCGTAAGCTCAAGTTATAAGCTTATAACGGCTTAACTGATCCATGGATATTTATTGTGCTGATTTTAAAACTTAATTCAGCTGGAATTGACAAGCCTCGTCGAAATACAAGGTAACAATACTGAATAGACTAAGCTTAAACTTGTGTTGTAAACAGATTTTCATTCTTTGGACGAATTAATTGTGTCCGCGGTCTTCCCGTAAATTAATTTCAGGCTGCCTTTAGTGCTCTTTCAGTCGCATTAGTTGTACATTTTACAGGCATTTCCCATTAAATATTTCGTTCCCAACTTCGTGCATTATTTAGTAGAATTAACTTTTGTTTGATTTAGAAGGGCCAAGGCTTTTTACTTAGTGATTTTAGCCATCTTTTCAATCGACGAACAAACCGTCTTGAACAAAAATTGTCGAGCTAGCGCGTTCAATGACCATATTTGTCAGGCATGGTGCGTGATTGGCTGCTGGTTTCGCGCGAAAAGTGTCTAAAAATAGCCTAACTCCTAATCTGATGGGCCGCGCGCAATGCTAGATGGAAACCTCTAGTTATAGACCTCTGGTCACATATAACTTATACTGAAATCATTTGACTGCATATGGGCAAAAGATTAGGAGCACTATATAACATTCAGGCTAGAAACTGATATAGACTGCCCCTTCAAGTTCTCAGCGATAAGTTATTGAGGCACTGAGCGGCCTTTCAATGAACATATATAAAAGTGTATTGTTGCGTGTTCTGTTTAAGGGGTTAAACTGATACATATATAGCAGTTATGAAAACTGAATTGCATGGTGCAAAATTGCACTGATTCCTCCGCTTTTCATCAATAGACTTATCTTGAGTTAGAGTAAAACTTGAATTTAACAGGAATATGTATATCGGCGCGTGCTTAGCCTTGGTAAATGCGTTTATTTGTGTGAGACAAAATGATGTGTCAACTGTTTTACCAAGAGGTTCACAGTAAGGAAAAACGAACAGTGTAATGGGTATCATCAAACTCTAAGGAATAGCAAAGCTTGAAAAGCTACCCCTTATAATTATAGTAAGGAGCTCGAGAGCTAAACAGAGAAGCAGGCTTGTATTATTTTATTACGGGTTAGTCAATCTGCCGGATCACGACGGAGTAAACTCGAACCTAGACTACGAGCAGTCCCTCATTTTTCTCAGGGATCGAGTGGGACGCGACGCGTCTTCTCGCGGGAGGTGATTTCCACGCGCTTCGCGCGCGCTCGCCCACTCGATCCCTGAGAAAAATGAGGGACTGCCTCGTAGTCTAACTCGAACAATGCAACAGGCTTTCGCTCCAGCGCGGCACCGTATGTTTCTTTGCCAACACCAATTTATTTACAAGTTCTTTCCTAGTTGGAGTTTGCTTTTAAAGAAGGCTTTTCCCAGTTTGGCAGAGACTGCTTTTTTCGTGCTGGGAATAAATTTCTGCGATTTTCAGCAAGTTCATTGAAATTGCAATTGTAATATGTTCGTAATACATAGAGGATATTACACGGCGGCGCGAAGATATGAATTTTATTTTCGAGTGGTAAAAACAATATTTTACGAACGAGCGCAGCGAGTGAGTAAAATATTGTTTTTAACACGAGAAAATAAAATTCATATCTTCAAGCCACCGTGTAATTTTCTTTTTATTATATAGACAAACCACAAAAGCACAAACTTTATCCGCGAACTCTTGCAACTCGATGGCTGGACTTTCTTGAATTTATCTCCTTTCGTCTTCACTTTCAAGGAACTCCTTGAATAATTTTAAGTCATATGAAGTTTTCTTCTTCGTTTTAGCATTTTCCTACTCCTCAGTGAACGATTTCCGTGTCAGCTTCAAGTGAATTCACGAATCTATCGCTCGCCATTTTGCAACCGGCGTTTGGCAGCTTTGCACAAAAAGCCATGCAAAAGCTGGAAATTACGTCATCGATATCCTCACTAGTGAGGATATGGAAAATACGCCACTCGGGTCCCGGATGTAGTTTCGTATGAATTTTACGAGTGGTCTATTTTCCAGTAAAACACTCGTGTCTATATAATAAAACGTAATATTGTTTACTTTTTGATACATGTCATCAAAATACGGGTTTAATTATTAATTTATCATATTCAATATCTTATTCTGTTGTGGTTTATTGCTCTGATAATGGTCGAAAGCAACGCGGACGATGTCCGAACATCAAGAGAAAATTAAATGATAATAGTTATAATTTCAAAAGTGGAATAAACTTCTGCGGAATAATTTTTGCGGGAATTTTTTTGCTTGTGTGTGTATGGATTCTGGTAAAAAACCGCAAAAATTAGAACCCGCAAAAATTTAGTGCCTCGCGATAGCTCAAGTTTGACTCGCGATCCTCTCAGCTTGTTTGTCCAACAAAAAATATATATCAAAAGCCTGTCCACGCCCCCCCCCCCCCCCCCCCCCCTGGGCTGGGACTCCCATGTCAAAAGGGCGGGGAGGCTCGTCGTCTCCGTTTAGGGGTGTTAATTACGGATTTTGGTATCAATTAGGGTGTTCAGGACGGAACACCAATATTTTTTAGCCATCAAGGTATCGTTTAGGATTGCACGCGAAGAAATAAAGACGCCGTCATTTGGTGGTCTACACCGATCAGCATGAAATCATTAAAATTTATTCACAACCATCCATCTCAACACTATAGCTCTCATCAGAGGTACCTCTGCTCTTATTTGTCTGTCTGTTTTAGAATGGTATCTTTTAGAGGTCAAATAAAGCTTGAGCCACGCCCAAAGTGGTCTCCTTTATTAGGGGTTTAATTCAATTTTCTGACGAGCATATAGTCTCCTTCGCAGCCGTTATTTGTGTCGTCACGCAACGCTTCTCCCCACTAACGGCCGTTAGTGAGGGAGAGAGAAGCGTGGCCTGGTGACCCAAAATAACGGCTGCGAAGGGGACTAACGAGCATCCCGCCCCTTTCACATGAAAGCCCCCCCCCCCCCCCCCCCCCGGGAGTCCACGCAGGCTAGCTGATACAAAGAATTCGTTCTGACCAGGGGTCCTTGATACTTCAGCTTAAGTCAAAAATTTATTCACATCTTCACTTAATGGACACTATCAGGCAAAAGGGATCGGAGCAGACCGTCGAATTAATTAATGTAATTCAAGCCGCAGAAATATCGCTGGTATTAATTGATTAATTGGGTCTCTGAAAAAACAATCTGAACAACCAGGTCTACTTGTTTTACTGCATTAATTTTGCGAATACCTTACTAGTCCTATACTATATATAGCGTACTAGTATAGCTCGGTCAATTTGTCCACACAGCAAAATAAATTTCAATTGCGCCGGTTAATTACGACGTACCAATAAAATAGGTGCTAAATAAATGTTTAAACTGCTCTACAGATGCTGTTCCAGTCAAGTAAGCAAATTCACAGTAACTAATAGCTCGCAAACCTGGCTGTTATAGACACTGGTGAACTTTTTTTACATGCTTTTTCCTCTTAGATGGTAAGCCAATAACTACTAGGAATTAATAGCCACAATAACGACATAACACTAAAATTATATTATTCCAGTTGCTATACTTGACCTTGTGCTTGCGTCGCTAGTGGTAACCAGGCTTTACTGCGCATTCGGTTTGTTTTACCATCGCTTGCAAAATTTAATTTATGCAAAGGCTCGCTAAACAAGTCAATTTGTCTCCTCAAAGCTGAGATCACCTTTGACTTTGCTAAAGTTGTTTGAGTTCGACGAAGAAGAATGCTTCCTATTTTCGTGTTGGTTGCCGTGGCTGTGTGTCACGCGTGCCTCACACGTGCGGGAACGTATTTCACATTTTTGGGCTATCTATCCATGGACACCAATCAGTTAGCTCCCCCACGTCACCCAAAAATTTTCAGGAGCGAATGACCTAATCACGTCACATCACCAACCTCGTTCCAAGACTCCTTTCGAGGGAGGAAGAGAAAGGAGACTGGGAACGAGGTTGCGCCTGATAATGTAATAATAGAGAGCTTAAGCACAGACGTTTTTGAGCCACGGACGGCAACCGGAAGACGAATGTTCTTGGTTTTGGCGCGCTTTCATCCCAACCAAAGAGTTGGGAAGCCTTCGTTTTAGCATTTATAACTTGACGTTATGGACGAAAAGTCGATAATACGCGCCAAAACAGAGAACATGCGACTTCCGGTTGCCGTCCGTGGCTCAAAAACGTCCGTGCTTTTACTCTCTAATGTAATCTTTAGGTCCCCGGTTTTCTGTTGGCAAAAAACCTGTTCTTGACTGACATGACTGCTCGAAATCGTCGAGTAACTTGCCTAAACAAACAAGAGTGACAGCAAGTCTACCATTTTCAATCTCGGCCAGGACAACATACCGTTCCAATTTCGGAAATTTGGTTGAATGGATCACGCGCGCACCAGTTGTCTTAGTCCAGTCCCTGACCTCTCTCTTTACCCCGCCCTATATAGGGTCTGAACCAGCGGGAGAAGAGAGAGTCCAGAATCACTTGCATGCGCATGCTCAGAACGAATCAATCAAAATTAACTAGACTCGTACGCTCGATCGCGTACGCGCGTACACAGCAAACTTGAGTTGCAAAATGAAAGAAAACAACTGATGGAAATTCCAACCAAAATAGTGTACGAAAATTGCTGTAGAATTTGCCCTTCGAGAAAAGTCACCTCAACTGAAGCTGTTAGTTATTATCCTTAAAAGCGGAGAAAGAACAGAAATTGGGAAGAAATTATAAAACTACTGCCGAATAACAAGTGACTCGCACTACTAGGACAATCAACCATGTTATGTTTATTTGAAATATTTGTTTCTATACACGGCCCCACAAGCTTCTAGCTTTAACACAAACCGTGTATAAATAAAGTTGATTTATTTATTTATTTTTTATCAGCTGCATGAGGGTCTAAATGCACGCGCAAATGGCGAATTACGCGCAATGAATGACGAGTTTTATACGCGACCATTTTTTGTGGCGAAGAAAAATGAATCTCTTCGAGTTAAATACGGTTTTATTCTCTAGTTAGAAAATAGCACTCCGGTTAGGCAGATAATATATAGAGTGTTCATCTACAAATTTTCTAATAAAGCAAGGTCTGGGTTGTCATGACACAGCGGCAAAATGAGTGCGCGTGCGCCAACCTGCTCACTCATTTCCATACAAACATAATGGCGGCAATTCAAAATTCCCGGTATTTGTTTTCATTTCGCGTGGATAAGGCCGTCACGGAACAGATAAGGTTTTTTACCTTGAAAACAATTCCGAGAGAGACTCTTCTTTCACATATCTTTTTTAGCAAAGTAACTGTCTTTGCAACAATAGTGAATTTTTCGCTCGAAGTCGAGCGATCGTAAGTGAAACATACATACATACATACATACATACATACATACATACATACATACATACATACATACAACATACATACATACATACATACATACATACATACATACATACGTACATACATACATACATACATACATACATACATACATACATACATACGTTTTCACTTACGATCGCTCGACTTCGAGCGAAAAATTCACTATTGTGGCAAAGATAATTAGTTTGCTAAAAAAGATATGTGAAAGAAGAGTCTCTCTCGGAATTGTTTTCAAGGTAAAAACCTTATCTGTTCCGTGACGGCCTTATCCACGCAAAATGAAAACAAATACCGGGAATTTTGAATTGCCGCCATTATGTTTGTATGGAAATGAGCGAGCAGGTTGGCGCACGCGCACTCATTTTGCCGCTGTGTCGGTTGTCATATGTATATAAGTACCATTCTGGTTGCGCGCGCATCAATTAGTGAAAAAAAAATCGTCATTTGCGCGTGCATTCAGGCGGCCGTTTTTTAGAAGTCGGAAAAGAAACTGTCAACACGTCGCTGAAAAATGATCTTATCCGGCAAGAAAATGTTTTCAAGAACAAAGTAGCACATTTACTATCTCACTTCACACCGGCAGGAAGGTTTTCGCACAAGAAAGAGATCTAGAAAGTCGTTTTCTTCATTTGAAACGCCCGCCATTACTACATCGAGCTGTAAACAAGCCGCGAAATCCGACTAATGCCAAATATGGTTTTTCCCCCGATTTAAGGGGGAAAAATAGCGCATGCGCATGCAAGTGATGCTGGACTCTCTCTTTTCCCGCTGGGTTCCAGTCCCCATGGGCGGGATTAAGAGAGAGTTCAGGGACTGGACTACAGTTGTCTGGGATCGATCCTATAAAATACAACAACGTGGCCGTTACACAACACAACGCGCAGTCACAAATAATGTCACGCATTCACGGCTCGCAGACCGCAAAGTAATACGTTTTATGTTTGGTTTTTAAATCGAGCAACCCATTACCCAACTGTAATAGAGTGGTAAAGTGTGACGTCACAAATTTTCAAATTTGCGAAATTATGAAATTTGATCAGCTATTCAGAGGAAGCATGCCAAAAAAAACGTCCACTTGCCAAAAATTAGCTCTCCATTGCAATCGGCGGCCGAGATACAGAGGTTCAAAGTTTGCCGTCCCATACAAACCCCCCTAATTTTGCGCCTGTTCTAAACTGAAGGAACAGACGCAAAATTAGAAGGGTTTGTATGGAGAAATTAAAACCTGAAGTGCCCATATCTCGGCCGCAAATTGCAATGGAGATCTAATTTTTTGCAAGTGGACGTTTTTTGGCATGCTTCCTCTGATAGCTGAATCAAATTTCATAATTTCGCAAATTTAATTTTTGTGACGTCACGACCTTAGTACTTTACTTGAGCTAATTTTCATCAACCATCAACGACAATCCAGAAAGGTAATCTGGTATATGATCAATGAATTAATAAGTCAAATAAATACATCAAACCCGCGATGCCTACTTTTGTTGCTTTCTTTTAGCACTCGCAACTCATACGTCCATGGCGTCTCTTGCCATTTTCTCAGATTTTCCTGAAACGCTGAAGTCAAAGAACCATGAACTTAAAACTACCCACAATACCTTTCGGGATTGTCGCGTGCGCTTTTTTCCGACAACCTTTCTCGAAACAGCTGTATGTATTTGACGAAAATCGAATGTTCACTATTTATCAACATTACGTCAAATTTGTTTTGTTATTCAAATTCGCCAACCATTAGCCAAAAGAACTCTTTGTTTCTCTGGTTGGCACATATAACAATAGGTGACGTAACGAGAAATATCGCTAAAGTCTGCATGCCGTCGTTACACGTAATTGATACTTCAAGCCGAACCTTTAATTATACTCGAATTCAAGTCGTATCAGCCCACTGAGGTTTTGCTAAGTTTAAAAGAGTAGTGCCACTGGAAAAAGGAATGAACCTACAAAAGTTACTTCTTTCAGTTCTAATAGCCCTTTTCACGGTTAACTTGCGATATTTGCATAACAATACACTTGAACATAGAAGCGAGGCAATTTCGGGCACAAGCTGCAAAACATCGTGTTTTTCTTGAACTCCTTGAACTCTTTTAGTATAAAAACAGTTTTTAAAATGTATAAGAACTACAATTCTTTTAGTTTACGTTGTTTTTAGAAAAAAATGTAAAACGACTTTTCTCTATTAATAAAGAGTAGACTCGCATAAGCAACAGGGAGATTGGGTTACGATCTTAACGGCAAACTTTAATTAAAATAGTTGCATATTTAGTTCTTCTCCGTTTTAAAACTATTTTTATGCTAACATAGTTTAAGGAGCTCAAGAAAATCACGATGTTTTACAGCTTGTGCCCGAAATTGCCTCGCTTCTATGTTTAGCTGTATTGTTATGCAAATATTTCAGGTTAACCGTGAAAAGGGCTATTCTTTGGCCAAATATGTTTTTACATTGAATACATTATGTAAATAACGATGAACTGAGTACAGGCTTACAAAATAAACAACAGTCTACGTATTGTCCACTTCGTCTCAACCTGCACAGGTTGAATATAGATATAATAATAGAATGTAAGCTAGGTTCACAACTGAGAGGGTTAATTAACTTTGGAATTAGTCAGTTCTGATCAGTTCGGCGATCGCTGTACGGTCTGTCCCATTTCCTTGGTGTCAGAAGAATTCTGTTTCTAGCGTAATTGATACTCAAGCCGAATCTTTATTGTACATTCCGTTTATATACTCGAATTCAAGTCGTATCAGACTGTACACTGAGGTTTTGAGTAGAGTAGTGCCACTGGACTGGAAAAGGAATGAACCTACAAAAGTTACTTCTTGACTTTGGCCAAAGACATATATTGACTACATTATGTAAATAAGTCAAATAACCTGATGGGCGACAAAACTGAGGCATGCAGGCTTACAAAATAAACAACAGTCTACGTATTGTCCATTTCGTCTCTACCTGCACAGGTCTGCACAAACCGTCTTGGTTGTTGAATATAGCCGACTGAAACCGCTATATCCTATGACTCGAGCTATCAGCAGTATAATAGAATGTAAGCTTCACAACTCAACTGAGAGAGTTAATTAACTTTGGAATTAATGACATTAATCAGTTCGGCGATCGCTATATTGTCCCGTTTCCTTGGTGCAGAAGAATTCTGTTTCTAGCGATCGCCGATGCCAGGCAAACGCAACAGCTGTACATGTGAAATGAAGCCGAAGAGAATGTTGGCTCGATCACTGCAGCGGAGCTAACATTATATGCATCAGTAGAAATAATCTGTATGCTACGATCGAGTGACAGTATGGCATATATATAAATGCTAGAATAATCAGTGAACTAAGTTATCAGTCAGTAACTACGCATATCCAGGTTAGTTTTTTACGTAAATTAAGGAACAAAACAAGCAACAAACCTGCAACCACAGAAGTAAAAAACAGAAAGAACAGCAGACGAAGATACGGTTGAACTGGCGGATGACCTTGGCAATTTTAAAGTATTCAAAATATCAATTTTTCTCCACTGGACGTTTTTGGGGGAGGGGGTTAAGCACAGGCAGCCCAAGCTAAAGATAAGAGAACACCGTCACGATATAAGCGGTATTGTGTTACAACGGCTCGATTTATAAGGGTTTGTACGGGAACGGAACGGTTATGTTTTAGAAGATATAAAATCGAATGTTCTGTGAATAAAAACGACTTACCCAAAAAATCGAAAAATATAAAATCGAATGTTCTGTGAATAAAAACGACTTACTCAGTTGCTGTGTTGCATTCTTTGTAGTTTGCCTGCTTCTCAGGCCGATTTGAGGCGATTTCGGCGAGTTATAATTTTTTTTTGCTTTACGTGTAAACGGTAATTCCATGCTTGAGATGATGAAAGAATTTAAGCTGCCTCCGATCTGCTAAAAAAATTGAATCTTCATTACTTTTTCTTTGATTAAGCGTTTTTTCATTCTAACGCGCGGTTAGGGACTGGCACTAGCTACGCACGCGCAATGTCGATTTGGGATGTGAGGTGAATCTCATCCATTCTCGTCTCCAGAGTCCGCGATCCTTTTGGTCAGCACCAAGGATCGCGGACTCTAGGGACGAGAAGGACGAGAATGACTTCCCGCCATGCCAGTTAGCATTTCACAACGCGCGAAAACTGCTAACCACGAATTAGCGTACTGTACTTAGCAACAACTCTCTATCTATAGATAAGGGTCACCCTCCTTAAGGCGGGGCATTTGGGAGTAAAAACAAAAGTAAAAACACGGCGCTTGTCGAAAACAACATCCTGAACAGGAAAGGCTTACATATGCAGATGTCGGGAGACTAGCGAACTCCAGTCGATCTCTAAAGCCTGGTTATCACCCTCACACCCAAAAACAATTAATCTCCATCCCAGTTCGCAAAGATCTGCGAGTCACGTATTACTCGTTATATATCCACTCAGTCTTAAATGCCTCATAATTGCTTGATTTCTAATTTCTTCAAAATCTGGTTGCTGAAAAACTGTTGCGGTTTGAGTCGTTAGATCTACTGAGCTATCGGCTTCAGTTTACAACTCCTAAGTTACTTGGAAACACCGTCCCAAATAACTTACGGAAATCATTTGATTGCATCGGGGTGAAGAATTAGGAGTGAATTATCTGATTATGCAAGTTGTCCGAGTGGAACTGGGGAGAGACGCTGAAAAATACTGAAAAATACTCGCCTCACACGCCCGTGCGAGGCTCGCGCGCTTCGCACGCGAGGATCCACACTTTCGGCGCGCTTCGCGCCTTGCGACCAGCGATTTAGAGAAAAAACGACTACAGTCGAAGCTCTCTGAGCGCGGGCACTCTCGTAAGCGGACAGCTACTTATGAACGCCTTGCATAACAAAACCCTGTTTGAACTCTAGCTCATACAAACTCTATATTTACACATTCCTGTAAGCGACCATTCTCGTAAGCGGCCGCGAAAACTTTCGAGGGGTACGATTTAGATTTTTCTCTTGATTCTAAGCTCCCATAAGCGGACACCCCAAAGGAAAAATCCCATATTAGCCTCATGCAATCTTATTTTAACCTATGAACTTCTCACCCCTGTTTGTCTTGTTCAGTCTTTTTGTTTGTTTTGTCGTTTTAGCTTCGTTTGTTCAGTTTGTCATTTCATTACGATATGTGAACGATACAAGCTCTCGTATGCGGCTACCTATCCCTACTGCTAGTGGCTGCTTACGAAGCGGCCAACTCCAGTCGCGGACACTTTTTCTGCTTCCAAAGGGTGTCCGCTTACCATGCTTACGGGAGCTTCCACTGTATCTTGTAACAGAATATCACGTGTTTAGACTTTAACGCCGCGTAGATCAGTCGAGAAAAATACCATTAAAACTGGATATGATATACAAAATTATGTGCCAACTGTTTTATCAAGAGGTTCTAAAGAGAAACGAACAAGTAAATTCCCCCTCTCTATTAAGCACCCGGTCCCCCTTTGGAAGTCAGATTTTGAATAAGCCCCCCTCTCTATCAAGCCCCCCTTCCGTCAGGCTGATGTAAATGACTTTTCAGTAACATGCATGTTCTGGCGTTTCAGTCACTTTTTTCCAGAACTATCGTTGAGTTAGGTATAAATGACGGTGCATTTGTAAGACGGTCATACATAATCCATTTCTTGTTCTGTTTTAGAGAAGTGAATTTTCTCGAAAATTTATGATTTGAAATAAGTCCCCCCCCCTCTATTAAGTCCCCCCTCTATTAAGTCCCCCTCTCTAATAAGCCCCCCCCCCCCCTTCTTGAGGCCTAAAATTAAATAGGAGTGAGCCCCCGGGGGCTTAATAGAGCTTTTACGGTAGTTAAAGACATCCTCCAGCTTAACAGAGAAGCAGGCTATCATAATTTTATTACGGGTTAGTCAATCTGCCGCCCGATCACGACGGAGTAGTCATGAACTCGAACCAAACGACAGGCTTTAGTTCCGGCGCAGTACCGTAGTTTCTTTGCCAAAGCGGAAACTGGCCGGCACGCAAACCCGTTCCCAGGTCTTTACGTGTACTTCGCGCTCGCTCGAGAGAGAAAGACTAGGGACAAGGCTGACGTTAGCCAAGTTTGACTCGCGAGTCCTTCTGCTTGTTTGTCCCGCAAAAAAAAAAATCAAAAGCCTGTCCCTGGGCTGGGACTCCCATATGTGAAAAGGGCGGGGAAGCTCGTCGTCTCTTTAACCGGATGTAAAGTTACGCATTATGGTATCACTTAGGGTGTTCAATACGGAACGCCAATATTTTGAGCAATCAAAGCAAGGTATTGTTTAGGGTTGCACACGAAGAAATAAAAAGCACCGTTATACTGTGTTGGTGGTCTGCACCGATCAGGAATGAAATCTTTAAAATTTCTTCACAACGGCCGTTTTCATACTAGAGACGCATTATCCGTCTGCCGTGGATCGACGAACTTGGGCAAACATTTGTAGTTCGTCTAGTTATGCGTCTATAGTATAAAGACGGGCACAAGATGCATTATCCGTCTCTAGTAGCTAGTTCGTCCCCGTCTTTACACTAGACGCATAACATGACAGACGCATTATCCGTCTGGACGGATAATGCATCTCTAGTATAAAAACGGCCATTATTTATCAGTCTTATATAGCTCTTATTTGTTTGTCTGTTGTAGAATGGTATATTTTAGGGGTCAAACAAAGCTTGAGCCACGCCCAGATAGGTCTCTTTTAGGGGTGTAATTCAAATTTTCCGACGAGCATCTGCCATAATTAGTCTAGAATAAATAAATACAATTTATCCCAGAAGTAATCCGCTACTGTTCCGCAAAACGTATTGATTCAGTAAAGTTTATCCGGCCAAGTAGGATTTTATTGTTTTTGTCTACTTTCATGAACTAAATTCGAAATACTCGAATTTAGCCAGCTTTACCCGTGACAAAATGTGAATTATTCGGAGGGGGGGGGGGGGGGGGGGGGGGGATGAAAATGATCAAATCCTGATAACATGGAGATCAAAGAGTAATTGACTGTAGACATGTTAATTGAATTGTGTTGACAAAGGTTGATGGCTTATTTAATTAGCTAACGACATAGAATTTCCAAGGGAGAAAAGTCACTTTCAGTACATTCCGTGAAACGTGTTTCACGTCACAAAAATGCATATCAAAAGTTACAATGGGTAAAAATGATTAAAAATCTATCTAAATGCGCTTTACAAGTTAGGCCCAGTTCAGACGCCGTACTTCACATGAGCCGAATCGAATTCGAATTTAGGCCGACCTAAATTAATTTAGACCGACTGAATTGATTCAGACGCCAAGCTTAATTCAGCCAAACGTAATTCAGTAGGGGGAAATTGCTGTTATATTGAAAAATACATTATAATAATTCATGCATTTGTTTCGGCTCATGTGAAGTTCGGCATCTGAATCAAAGCCGGTCCACAGCCGTTATTCCCGGCTGAGCCAGGCGGAAGAACGGCTGAGCCGATCCGAATCCAATAAGCCGTTCCGAATTGATTCAGACGCCGTACTTCACAAGAGCTTAATTCGTCGAATTCGATTCGGCTCATGTGAAGTACGGCGTCTGAACTGGGCCTTAAATAAAAAGTAAAAATGGTGGCTTATCTATATTTCAAACATAGCCTATTTAGTATTACCCGGCGTATCACATCGAACGAAATCGAACGAAATTTTAATCGAACTTAATCGAACTCAATCGTTCGATTGAGTTCGATTTCCGAACGTTCGATGTGATACGCCGGGAGTATTAATAAAACTATTTTTAACACGCTCAGTGTTTATTTTGTGCAGTAGACTATTGCTAGATCTAAGCCTAATTATGTTCATCTGTTATATACAATTACGGTTCTGACTCTAATACAGACTTGCTGCATATCTGCAAGTGAACTGTTCTTCTATACTCATATAAACTGACTGAGGGGAAAAATACATCTTTTTATCCAAAAATAGAATTGAGATATGTACATGTACTTCCATATTCTGAAAGTTAGAATTAAAACACTTGCATGTATAACGAGGTTTTAGACTTCATTTTTTTCCTTCATCTAGTTTCTTTTCACGGAAACTAAGTAGGCAAGGTATTGATACCTTTTCCTAGTGGAAGCAAATGTCTTCCGCTAAATCTTTACGATGTACAAATTTACAATTTACAAATTTACAATTTACAAATTTATGATTTACAAATATTTTCCGCTAAATCTGTACGACTAACATAATCATCGCACAAGGCCTCGTTCAAAATTCGGTAAGTGGCAGCTGAACCTTTTTCTTGTTTCCAGCACTTTAACATTCGATATGCCTTTTCAGCAAAATCCCGGCCATCTTGCATCAATTTCATCAAGTTTTGCATCACTAATTTCCAGGCAACGCCCAAGTTTCACCCAAGACTCACCAATGGAGTTGGACAACTTCCGCAGGTCACCAGTAGACATAATGTCTTCTTTCATAACTGTTCCTAAGGAAGGTATAAAAACATGTTTTAATAAGAGACCTACAGATTTCACGTGGGAGGTGCGGTTAGCGTCTTTGACTCGGTCCAGGTTCGAGTGCTGGCCGGGGTCATTATATTGTGTTCTTAACTCTCACAGTGACTGTCTCTCTCCACCCAGGAGTATAAATATGTACCAGCGAATTCAGGATAACCTGACAAAAATGCAGGGGAAAACCCAGCGATAATCCTAGCGCCGGCCTGAAACACCAGCATTGTAGGCAGACTTTAAGAGATTGATAATTTGTGTTATTATATGGCTAGAGCTTGTAAAGATATAACGTATATATACGCTGTGATTGGCTAATACTCGGGGCGGATTTTCCCGTAATGCCCACGGGCATTATGAGCGATGTCAATGCCCGACTGGCAAAGCGCGATCAACACAACAGCAAAGTTAATAATTGTTAGGGAAAGACATGTAATAAACTTCTTATTAACTCTCACTAGCTCGGACCGTAATGGGTCCGTATCAGAAAAACCTCGGGCGTTATTCTCCCATTACGGCCCTCGTGCTCGGTTAATAAGAAGTAAGTAATTCATTCACCAAAAAATATTAGCACTTTCAGATTTGCTAATGATGATTTCGGAGAAACTGAATACAGTTGTGCCCTATATATGGCATCAGCTCTTCTGGATACTCACAAGCTATGATTTTAACCGATATAGCCTGGTTGTGGTTGTAAATGATATGTGACAGGAGAGGATGAACTAAGAGAAGGAACCCCTCATACATGATCTCTTCCAATTATATTTTTTTTAAATCTATTTTTAACTTCTAGTCCATCGTTGTGCTCTTTTAAGGGCGCTACCTGATCGGTCAGTTCGAGTGATGTCATGTCGGAGCCTCGATCAAAAGGAAATAAAAATAACTTTTACAGCTACGCAAAACTATTAATAAATTTCAAAAAATTGTCATGGGGCAAGGAGAATCCTTCTCTTAGATTGTCCTCTCTTGTATGGGATAGTCGATAATCTTGACTGAAATAAATGAGTTACCTGTACATGCCACTTTCGCGGCAGTTGATTCCATATTCTGGTTGGTCCCTTGTTTCTTGGAACCCACACTAGAGGGCTGTTCTTCGTCAGGGACCTCTGAAGAATAAACTGAACAACCAGGCCTACTTGAGCTTGTTTTACTGCATTCATTTTGCAAACAACATTTGCCATACTAGTATAGGTCAATATAACCGTTCCAAAGGAAGGAATAAAAAATGTTTAAGAGATTTCACTTGAGAGAAGCGTTGGGCCTAATAGTTAGCGCGTTGGACATAAGATTGAACGGTCCAGGTTCGAGCGCTGTCAATACTCCTGACGAAAAATGCTGGGGTCACCTACGATGGAATATAGTATCCCATCCAGGGGGGTAGCGATGCTCCTAGTCACTTCATGCTATGGAAACTATCTTTTAGTTGAAGGACAACCTCTCTGGAATCACATGACTCTGACAAAAGGGATTCAAGACTCTTGCCTGGAAGAGCAAGAATAAGTATTATTTTACAACTCTTAGTTATAATGTTTTCGGTTAGGTTTTCGGGAGCAAGAGGTTACAGTTAATACGGAAGTCTTACAGTCAAATCTCTCTAAAGCGGCCAGAGAGGTGTCCGCCTTAGTTGATTATCAACTCGAAGTTGATAAAGGTAAATTAACCGCCGTAGTGACTTTATAGAAGCTGACGTTTCGAGCATTAGCCCTTCGTCGGAGCAAAGTGAAGGGCTAACGCTCGAAAACGTCAGCTTCTAGAAATTCGCTACAGCAGTTAATTTACCTTTATCAACTTCGAGTTGATAATCAACTAAGTGTTTTACTTTCCCGTCAACGCAGCACCACAGTTTCATTAGAAACTAATCACTTTGCACCTTAAAAAGAGGTTAGTTACAGACAAACAAGTGAAATTCTGTTGGGACCAGCCATCCATGTCCGCCTTAGGGAGGTGTCTGCCTTACAGTGGTGTCCGCTTAGAGAGAGTTAATTTGAATTTCAACTACAACAGAGTGAAAAGTTTGAAATTTGAAAATTCGGGTGAGGCCATGTACTTCAAGAGCCTGAGCTTCAGTTGAGTGCGAACAGCCAAGATTTAGAGGTAATCACACAAAATATAATGCCGATCAAAATGGCGGCCTGAGATGGAATGGCCCCGTTGCCGGTACATAAACAGCACAATTTTCGGTACATGTACAATAAATAAGGACCTGCATGAATTATTGCTGCCATGAAACAGCTTGGCACAATACAATCAAACAAACAAACAAACCTACCGTTCTCAGAAGACAAATGTCTACCATCATCACGTTCATCACTTGCTAGCTGAAGTATACAAACAGAAAAGGTGAACAGTTAATTAAGGTGTTGTCTTTTACTGCATGTCCTCATAAAATAGTAACAATCAGTAGCACAGCATATATCCCGGAGCAACATATAACTACTTTGTAGTTTATAATTAGTTATTATACTGTATTATAGACTGGATTCTGTGCGAAGAAAGAAAGAAGAAGCAGTCAAAGCCATGTACAGTATCATAAAATACTCCAGTTATCTGAGAACACGAGAGAAATATAGAAAACACTATGTCGCTTGCAGTTCTAGTCTGCATGCAAACGTCTCCCATTTCCTTCCTGTACAATTCAGTAAAATGTTGAATAAATCAGTTATTCTAATAACAAGGCAGAATGTAAAAGGAGACGTCTGCGGCTCGTGCTTTCTAAATTTTCCCTTGTGTTCTCAAATCTCTGTCGTGTTTTATAACGGTACAATACATGGTTTTTTATTTGTTAATTAGTTATTAGTATTACTTATTTACCTGTTCACCTACATATAGGGTGGCAAACCATGGTGCAAACTGCTTGACTTGAACTTTGTTATTCTGGGCAGTAGCAGACCTTCTACACCGGATGACATGCTCGACACCACATAACTCCGACTCCAACAAGAAGTGCAGACACTCCTCTTGCTTGCAATCTTGTGTGTGATGCGTAGGACAATAGCTAACTGCACATCCTTGACAACACACTGGGCAGATGACACTTAAGTCATATCTCATATTCTTTAGCCAACAGAACTCCTGGCGCATACACTCGAGCATCAATCCCACCTGTCTACACACAGCACGAGCACAAGTCACATCAAAGGTGGCATGACTAGAATCTGAAAAGAAACTCATCTTTGACTGTAAACTGTCTGTCAACTGTCTGTGAACAACAATCTCGACGGATGAGGAATGGCACAGAAGGATTACAGAGCAATCTTCATCTCCAGATCGGTAAAATCTGGCAAAATTGTGGTACAATTGAGGCTCTAATGGGCTCCAGAAACTCTTCTTTGCTCAATTGAAAGAACTGCAGCACCAGTCGGGGAAACAAGCCAGGTGGAACATGACCAGACTCAAACTTAATAAAGAGAGAAGGGATTTGTGCAGATGCAACCAGCTCGATGATGGCCTTCGGTGGAGGGGACATTAACATGGATGGCACCAGGTACTGCTTGCTACATGAACCATCTGATGATGGCCAACGACAAAGCAAGCTGAATTGTTCCATGATTGAAATAAGGCTCTCTGACGTTTCTCTTTGCTCAAACCTCTCTAACGTTTCTCTGTGTTTAAACAAAGGGCTCCAAACATGTTCTAAAAGTTTTTCATCCAGGAGTCCTGTTTTCTGAAGCTTCTCCCATAGTTCTTTAAATTCTTTCTCTTCAATGCAATAGGGCTTAATAGTTATCACCTTCTTGAACACGTCAATCAACCACTGAGGGTCTAAGACCACCAATTTACTCAACTCTGGCGTGTCATCAAAATGAATCAAAATTCTCTGGTCATGTAAAAAGTTCAGCAACGTCTTGAACTGTTTATCCTCAACAACACCGCAAGCTTTAGATGCGATTTGTTTTGCAAACTCAAGGGTAATACATTTGTGACCCTTCCTCGTGACTTGAAGTGCCTTCTCATATTTTAACCACTTGATTGGAATGGGTTCTTTCATCTGTGGTAGCTCCTTAGCAACAGCAAGTACTTCCTTTCGCAAGCGAGTGACTTCTTGACACTCGGATTTAAGTCCGGACTTTGTGTTATCCACGGCAAAGACATTGTCATACAAGTGGGTGTTGTATGGCTTGGTCTGTAGAGAACCAAATACCTCCTGGGCTAGTGTACTGGGATCACCACCACCATGAGGCTTATCAGCATGGGTGCACACTAAGAACACTGGAGGAAGTTTTCCTGGCAACACCCCAGACTTAGAACTCACTTGTTGGTTTCCTTTTGACTGGCTAGGGAAGCAACGGAAGTCATCCAAAAAATCTAGATAATCCAAATTGCGTTTCGCGGCAGAGCTGTCTTTAAATTCTTGAACATTCCTTGCTTCACAACAGGTTTGGCTGTTTCCTGTGGATCCCGGCTGAGGTCATGAACCAAAAGATACATTGCTCTTGTAGTCAGAAAAAGTGGGTGGGTTGCATAGTAAACTGATTGTCCACCAAAATCCCACAAAACGGAATAGATGTCTTCTTCGACTTCCAATTTATCATCTTCTTTGAGTAGCTTCTCAATCAAAATTGCTATTTCTTCTGGCATTTCGGGTTTGACAAGAGGAGTGTCCCCTTTCTTCCACTGTGTTAGATTGGATTTGTCATCTGCATTAGGAACATGTTTGTGATTAGGTTCCTGATTGCCGGATATCTGAATGGGTTCTGGATCTCTTGGCATCTCACTAGATTCTAAGTCGCTGCTTACACTTGGTGACACTGCGTCGACCAGAGGAATGTTTCTTGACTGAACAGACTCCGCGACGTTCTTCTTAGGAACACTTTTTTCCTTCCTCGATCTTGACTGAACAGACTCCATGACTTTTTCCTCAGGAACACTTTTTTCCTCCCTCAATTTTTCAACGACTAATCGTGCTGTATGGTGCTCACTAGACATGGCTGTATCAGAATCTGTTACTTCATTCTTCTCTCCTGCTTTCCAAATCTCAGTTGACACTTTGAAATGTGATGGATCTACATCTATCCCAACAGTGCTGTCTTCATCTGGTTTGAAACAATTTCCTCTCAGAGATTTCTTTAAGCTGGTTTTTTCCTGAGCGGGTCTTGACCAATCAACATGATTGGCACCCTTCTGACACAAGTCGTCCCTTCTGCAAGGGCTTTCTTATATGCTTCCAAGGCCAACTCTCCTCGTGCAAGAATCTCTGGAGGGAACTACCGTGCAAGTAAAACAGACAAGTATGTGAATTAAAGTAGCTCTCCACAAGGAGAAGAACGTAGAATATATTTACCGATATGTGTTACAATGAAGGCCATTGCGGGAGATCAACTTTGAAAAACGGAAATCCCTCACACAGTATTTTTGTTTGATGTCTTAGGAATGTTCGGGCCAAATTTCAAGGCAATCCGTTAAATTCTCATACCCTATAAATTCGTTCAAAGGGGAACCACTCGCGTAAAAACGAAGTCAGTTTTTTCGCTTCTAAAGGTTTATAATTATTTCACGCCTTTGCTGCGTCGTATGTCAACACTGTGGCTACCGCAGATGCCAACAGCCAATTGAGATGCAGGAAACCCCGCCTGCGGAGTCCCCAGAGACTCTGCGCAAGATACTAGTTGAGTGCGTGACTACAGTTCAGGATCTCTTTGCGATATGCCGGGCGGAAAAAAAGTCTTCGAAGCAGAGAGAAACAGGATGAGCAGCGGCATTAACGGGCCTGATCTCTCTCCATCCTAAAGAACAGCTGCAGGCCGAAATGCAGTCACCATCCGAATAAGACCGAACAATAGGCGTTGCAAACTAGCAGTTCAATGTCTGAGTTCTTCTACATGTACGTACTTTGCAGCTTTGATGGAGATTTTTTACGCGTAACCTGGAGGCAAGCGTTGAGCGCAATATGCTATTCTATTGTTTTGATTTGTAGAACAAAGAAGTTGGCCCAGAAAACGCAGAATTTTCGTTTCCGGATGTTGTTTTGGGACGTCATGGAAAGCCCTGCCGTTGACACATTCTAATTGGCTTATGACACTCTAGCGGGTTATAGAATTGTATTTGAAAACACGTTTTTTGTGGATAACTCGCGCGCGTTTCAAGATTTTAAAACAATTTTTTGGGAAAATGTAGCTAAAATCGTAATGTTTAGTTTGGCCTGAAAAAATAAAATCGCAAAAAATCGTCTCTTGAAGGTCTACGGTAACCTTAATAAAGCACCAGTCATGGGTGAACTATAATTTGCCTAACGCATGCTATATTCATCCCCTCCTCCCCCACCCCGTGTAATAAATTCACAGTAACTCAGTAATGTGTTATTAAAGATGTGGTTCTTGTTCATCGTGGTTTGATAGATAGATGAACGTTTAATCGTTTGTCTCACAATGGAGTCACGTTTCGACTGCTTTACTGCTAGTCTTTATCAGGCGATGAGGTCAATTGTTTACTCGCAGACTACCCGAACTAGCCTCTATGAGGTTGTTGAGGGAGAGAATACGACCTACTCAGAGAGCTAAGGAAGATACGAAAAAAGAAACTGAGTCTACTGCCAGGAGCATAACAGCCGCTCTCTCGGCAAACAATGCTAGCGAATTACTAGAAAAGTTCTGTTCAAATACCCAGAGAGTATTTAATACTACCAAAGATCGTAAACAACGCAAGTTTCAGAAACTGGTGGATGTGATTGAGCCGAAAATTAACTGAGAAACTGCTTAGCTTGAAAAGAAGTGGACATTTATCAGAGACTACCTATAAGATTAACAAGATCAGACCTAGACACAAACAGCCACCTAGGATCTTTGGACTACCAAACAGTAACACTGCATACACAAGTCCAACATACCATTACAATCAAAACCACTAGAGTGGTAAAACCGTCGTTAGAAATTGAATTTGAAGCTGTTCGATTCTAAACAAGTGATGTTAAAAAAATTGTCACACATGATCTGAACAAAATTGTCACGTGGTTCGCGTTGTGAACGAAAAACAAAGCGATAACGTGTTTTCGCTGACAAGACGCTCGCAACGCGAACCACGTGACAATATTTTTCAGATCATGGACTTTTTTCACATCATGTGTTAAGAATCGAACCGCTTCGAATTCAAATCTCTAACGGCGGTTTTACCACTCTAGTGGTTTTGATAACGGACCTATTGTATTCTGCGTAAACTGCTTTCTTAGCTGACATTTTGTACCCTTTGACGGGTAAGACAGATTACACCGATGGTTACTAACTCAGCTCATTTCGGGTCCACCACTATGGTGCCTTTTGACGTAGAATCGCCTTTTACAAACGCGCCGATAGAGGGTGCTGTACAAAACGCACTTCCTAAACTAGAGAGTGACCCTGGCCTTGCCAACCGCACAACTCTGACACCCACACAGATTGCCGACCTCTTGAATTTCGTCTTGAGGTCCACGTATTTCCAGTACGATGGATCGATTTACGAACAAGACGGGGCAGCCATGGGGAGCCCAGTCTCTGCAGTTATAGCTAACCTCTACATGGAGGAGTTTGGGTAACAGGCGATAACAACTGCGCCCTATAAACCTAAGATCTGGAAGCGATATATAGACACACTTTTACCATCTTAGATCGAAACAGCGTTGACAGTTTCTTACAACACCTCAACAGTCAACAGCCTACCAATCGTTTTACCATGGAAACAAAGAATAACAACACTATATCTTTTAAAATGGATGAGCAACCAGGATAAGACATTGTAAAAATTAAAAAAATCGTTCTCTGTTTGAACCTTTTTTTGTAGGTTTTTGTGTATCTAATGTGTTATTTCTTTCTGGTTTGGAAACACCTTCCAGTTTCTCCTATATAGCTCCACGAGCAATCAAATCAAATCAAATCCTGTTGTAAGGTCTTGAGGGGTCTACTTGTGGCTCGAATTCCATTGTTTCTGAGTAGTCTTGTAAGTGGCTAGGTTAAACCATTGATGTATGGCAGGACTGCGAAATCATGAAATGAGTCTGATGGATCAGCCCATTTAAAGAACATCCCGACTAGGCATCCCGACTAGGCAATATTGATTATTTTATAACTAGTATAACCAATGGTTAGGGAGTGCGGGCGATTATCGATGGTTGGAGTTCCAGGATTAACAAGAGCCAGAATGGCTTTGAGCTAGCTCGGGCAAATTGCAGGATGTGAGTGGTTGCAAAAGCGTTGTGATGCAAAAACATGATGTCAGTCGGGTATCATGGGTTACATGATGATGTTCAGTGCTGTGGAACTGGCGATAAATAAAATTTTAGCTCACAGCCGTGATCCGTTAATTAAAAGTATTTTTAACTAGAACAAATTGAACCCTTTTTATATAAAATGAATTGTTAAGATATTCATGAAACTCAAACGTTTGCATTTGTAAGCGAGATGAAAGTGAACGATACAGTACAGAAAATGTATTTTCGGCAAACCAGACTGAGCCGTCACAGAGATTGCGTGACGAGCCCAAACAGCCAGACCCCGTGGCGCCTGCTCCGCGCTAAATATCAAATTCCAGAGAGATTTTTAGCCACTCGAAGCCTATTTTTGCCTCGGTAATAATTATACATCGATTATTTTGTTATTTTCAAAACGTTTGTGTTGTCTGAGCTTCGCATGTAATAAATTATATTACCAGAAAGAATGAAACAAACACTTTACAAAAACTTACAACGTAAACATCAGTCGCCGATGAGTTTTTTTTGTAACATCCGAATATGGTACGGTAGCAAATTGCTGCAAATCGTATGACCTTCCCTGTGATCGCGAAGAACTCGGGACACCTTCGTGACAGTTTATTAGACTTTGAAACCCGCAACTCCAGTACAGTTTCAACAGTATAATTTTGCTTTACCTCTCATGACTGTTTTGTATTAACTTGTATGCAAATTTTGCCAAGTTTCCCAATGGATGAGTACAACCGTGTTTCCTTCCAGTTTTGCTCTTTGATTAAAGATGTTCTGAATCAGTTTTACAATGTAAACGTCAGTGTGGAATCCCGTGTGGAATAGCATTTTCATAACAAGCGAAGCTGCTATAAAGAAAAAAACTCGCGTTTGTTTAAAATAGCCGAAGACAAAGTACGACGTGTCGAATAATTTGACCTCCCATATTTGGAACGTTTCATGTGATCGAAGGTCAAAACACTCGTGATCACATTCCATTCATTCTTGGTGGAAGATTATTAGGAATGTGCCAAGTTCTCGGTACTAACATGCCGCGCATGCGTAATAGCAACATTGAGATTAGGATTGCGGGCTTCTCTGGGCGCCCGCAATAACACTTTTTATTCTCCCATATGTATTTTATTGTTTTTATTGTAATTTTTTCTACTTCACACTTTTTTATCGTTTTTTTTTCCATTATTCGTCCAAAGGTTGCAGACTGGCAACCGAAAGCTCATATTTTTAAATTTTCCACCAGAGAACGATTTTTTAAATTTTTACTATACCTTTTCTCAACACGTCAGTTTACAAGGGATTCAGATGGCCTTTTGAGTATAGAAAACCCCCACACATTGAGCAATACCTAGTTTATGATTCACACCATCCTCAGTCAGTAAAGCGTGGTATTGTTAAGAGTGTATATGACCGAGCCAAACACCTCATAACTAGACCATGAGTTATCTCGAAAGAGAAGAAACATCTGTCATCAGTTCTTGTTTCTAACAGATATCCTTCTTCTTTTGTGCAGAAAATGACAGACTAAGAAATCAACAGCCAAGGAAGAACCTGCGCAGGAATTTCAATCCACTGCAGTTTTACCCTATATAAAGGTGTATCAGAGGTTCTTCGCCACTGCCTGCAACAACAAGGCCTCACTTAGGTCACTTAGGTCACACTAAGGGCGACCTAAAGACGTGCTTGATCCATCTCAACAAGACGGTGTTGTCTGTACGATTCCATGTGAATGCGGAAAAGTGTATATCGGTGAAACAGGGAGATCGATGCGTGCAAGAATAAAGGAACACGACAGAGAGACAAACGGCTTGCTCGTACTCAAAACTCTGCAGTTTCGGAACATGCCAACGAGACTGGGCACCTTTCTATTTGGAACGGAGACCCTCATTGGTACACCCGTAAAGTTAAAGAGGCCATACAAATACAACTCTATCTAAAAAACATCAACAGGGTTGGGGATTGAAATACCTCAAGCATGGATGCCTAAGATCAAGAAACACAACAGCCGATCGATAGCGTAGCAGACAGCTGAGGGAACAACATCTAGTCAGCCCACTGAGGGAACAACATCCAGTCAGAATAATAATGAGGATCGAAATGCACCAATAGCAGCAAACCAACGTGCTACTTAATGGCTTCAATTTGGGACTTTTTTCAGCTTTCCTTTGATTTGGAGATGATTTGTTCACGTCTTAGCCCTTTAAAGCGATTTAGAAAACTGGAGTGGGGTGCGTGAGGCCATGTACTACAAGAACCTGGGCTTGAGTTAAGATTTTGGGGCAATCATGCAAAATCCCTATCAAAATGGCGGCCTGAGATGGAATGGCACCCATAAGGAGAGAATACTATTAATCCTTGATGCAAGTGGTACAAAAACAGCACAATTTTCTGCACATGTACACAAAAAGGGACCTGCAAGAATCATTGCTGCCATGGAATGTAGCAGCTTAGCACAGTACACACAATAAAATCAAACAAACCTACCTTCCTCAGAAGACAGATGTCTACCATCACGTTCATCAATTGCTAGCTGTGGTATATAATCAGAAAAGGTGAACAGTTAAATTAAGGTGACTCCGGAGAAATATCGGGCGCCCTCGACTATGACAAACGTTGGGTCATAACTTTTTCGGCTTTAAAACGATTGCCATAAAACTTTGGGAAAAATTAAAACTATCATTCAGAAATAATATGATATAATTCAATTTAACGAGGAGAAAATATTTTTAGCGATATTAGCGCTTAAGTGGACAGCACTTTTGGAACAAAATCGCACCCAGTGAAACATTTTGCTGATAGATTTGTGTTAAATTTCTCTAATCAGCTTATATTGACTTAGTACATACCTTAACCGAGTTTCAGCAAAATCGTTGGAGCAGAAGTACGGAGGTATAAGGCCATCTAAATTTAGCCCTGAAATTATCTTGAAATTTTCTATACCTGATGCTCTTTGGTAAAACAAGCCACGAACCCGAATTTCTGGGAGAACCCTTCCCATTGCTTGCTAAATCGGAGTGCCAAGCCGATTTCCAATCGTGCAAACCATTAAAAAGTATTCACTAGTTCTGTAAACATTATAATATGCTCAAAGACCTGCTCAAATCTCCAAAGTTGCGTTTCCCAACATTTTTAGAAAATTATCCAACAGTTTTGTGTCAAACTCCTTCCACGTGAATTTGAAGGTACTGTAATATTTTTGCATCGATTTTTGCGGCAGTTCCCGACTTTAAATTGGAGAAATTGCTGTTGGATTATAAGCTACTCCGCAACTGAGCACAGGCGAAGCTAACGAGCAGTTTTGTTTATGAATACAAAATGAGCACGTGCGGCATTTATTCGAAGAATTCGCACCCTAAAAAGGGGGCCGAAGAAATATGTGCGCTAGCGAACCCAGGAGGAGAGGGAAGATGTACATTGCCACCCATCAAAACCTCTAATGGAGCGTACATCTTCCCTCCCCTCCTGGGTCGCCGGCACGCACATAACTTCGGCCCCCCTTTTAGGGTGCGAATTCTTCGAATAAATGCCGCACGTGCTCATTTCGTATTCATAAACAAAACTGCTCATCAGCTTCATCTGCGCTCAGATGGGAGTAGCTTATAATCCAACAGCAATTTCTCATATTTGAAACCAGGAACAGCCGCAAAGATCGATGCCAAAATATTGCAGTACCTTGAAATTCACGTGGAAGGAGTTTGACACAAAACTGTTGGATAATTTTCTAAAATGTTGGGAAACGCAACTTTGGAGATTTGAGCAGGTCTTTGAGCATATTATGTTTACAGAACTAGTGAATACTTTTTAATGGTTTGCACGATTGGAAATCGTCTTGGCACTCCGATTTAGCAAGCATTGGGAAGGTTTCTCCCAGAAAATCGGGTTCGTGGCTTGTTTTACCAAAGAGCATCAGGTACAGAAATTTTCAAGACAATTTCAGGGCTAAATTTAGATGGCCTTATTACCTCCGTACTTCTGCTCCAACGATTTTGCTGAAACTCGGTGAAGGTATGTATTAGGTCAGTATAAGCTCATTCTAGAAATTTAACACTGGGTGCGATTTGTTCAAAAGTGATGTCCACTTAAGCGCTAATATCGATAAAATATTTTCCCCTAGTTAAATCGAATTATATCATACTATTTCTGAATAATAGCTGCAATTTTTTCAAAAGTTTTATGGCAATCGCGTTAAAGCCGATGGCGTAGGTGTCCAATTACAGGTATCCAATTTGAGTTTGTTCAAATTGGATACCTGTAATTGGACACCTACGCCATCCGAGCGCGCGCGCGTCAATTAAATGGGTTCTTTCTTGCTGTCTCCGTACTGTTTGTAAAACTGATTGAATAAATCGCTGACATTTTCACTAAAAAGAGGTTCTCTCAGACTTCTAACCTCGACTTTTGTTATTGATACGATTAATTGGTAATTGGATCTCGTGTCGTACAATTCAGGTCCACTCAGTTTAATTACCATTACTTATAGACTGGATTCTGCGCGCACTTTGATTAGTTAAAAAAATGGTTTATCAGAGTTTAGAAAATAGCTGTCATATATACCACAGGCCGCCCAAGCTAAAGATAAGAGAAACAGTGTCACGGTATAAGCGGCATTGTGTTACAACGGCTCGATTTATAAGGGTTTGTATGGGAACGCAACGGTTATGTTTTAGAAGATATAAAATCGAATGTTTTGTGAATAAAAACGACTTACCCTGTTGCTGTGTTGTATTCTTTGTAGTTTGCCAGCTTCTCAGGCCGGTTGAGGCGATTTAGGCGAGTTTTAGTTTTCGAGGTTTTCCGTTAATATAAATAGGGAAAGGCAGGAAAGAAGATTTCAAATCCAATCACTCGAAGATCGATAAATTCCGTTAAAATGCTCGAATCGCCTCAAAACTTCCACCAGTGTAATCTCCGATAACGAATGTTCCCTATGGTTGTTTTTTCGGCTTCCAAATGCCGTTCTAACTGCAGATAAACTTTCGTCAGTTCGACACTCGCGTTTCCAGATACCCGTTGGACGTTTGAACCACACACAAAATGGCGTCACGTCGACAAAATCACCCTACGTCGGGGAGGGGCATGGACGTATTGTCATCCATGCAAATGACACTGCGGGGCCCGGAGAGGTCGATTGTCACACTGACTTTCAAATTGTAATTCGAATCTAAAAGTAAATGCCTTGTTCTTCAGGCCGAACGGATTAAAAAGCAATTTCTACGCTGTTGAGTATCTCCAAGAATTATATATTTTTCTTCTCTGCTTGCTATTTTCGAAAACATCGATTTAGTCCGATAAATATCTGCTTTCAGACGGACGGATCGATCGATTCCTCGCTGGAATGTGACGGTTAGCGGTCGACGTTTAGGCGGGAAATTTTCACGTGCTGGTTTCCGATTTCAAGTGACAATCGACCTCTCCGGGCCCCGCAGTGTCATTTTGCATGGATGACAATACGTCCATGCCCCTCCCCGACGTAGGGTGATTTTGTCGACGTGACGCCATTTTGTGTGTGGTTCAAACGTCCAACGGGTATCTGGAAACGCGAGTGTCGAACTGACGAAAGTTTATCTGCAGTTAGAACGGCATTTGGAAGCCGAAAAAACAACCATAGGGAACATTCGTTATCGGAGATTACACTGGTGGAAGTTTTGAGGCGATTCGAGCATTTTAACGGAATTTATCGATCTTCGAGTGATTGGATTTGAAATCTTCTTTCCTGCCTTTCCCTAATTATATTAACGGAAAACCTCGAAAACTAAAACTCGCCTAAATCGCCTCAAACCGGCCTGAGAAGCTGGCAAAACTACAAAGAATACAACACAGCAACAGGGTAAGTCGTTTTTATTCACAAAACATTCGATTTTATATCTTCTAAAACATAACCGTTGCGTTCCCATACAAACCCTTATAATTATAAATCGAGCCGTTGTAACACAATGCCGCTTATACCGTGACACTGTTTCTCTTATCTTTAGCTTGGGCGGCCTGTGTATATACGGCAAGGAATCTGCCTGTGCATTATTTTCTTTTATTATATGGCAAACTGGTCCACGATGAAAAGGAGCACTCTGATTGGTCCTGAGCGGTCCGAATTTTGCAATATGGACCGCTCAAGAACTCGTTTTCGCCGATTCCTTTCATGAACTTGAATAAAAGAAACATTTTTCCTTATGTCTGGCGGACAATTTGGTTAAACTTTTTGGCTATAATCCTCTCATATCAAACAATGGCGAATGGAATAATTGTTTTGTTAAAAACTCCACTAACTTTAGGTTAAACTTCAGTATTACTTTTTAAAAATTTATAAATCGACTGAGTGATTTTTCAGTTCAATCTAAATGAAGCATGATTTGTATGAAAACGGCGGCAAAAAGGCTGGCGCGGTGTCAGTTAGCACAGTGAATGAAAAGAGAGCAAAACAGAATTTTAATCTTCGCTCTGTGTCTTCTAAAGTTTCGTATATTCTGGAAAATTGTGCAAATGGTTTAGCTTAAAATGGGAAGATCAGAAATAATTATGGAGCTAAACATTATATTCATTTTACAAGTTGAACGAACAGTTGAACGGGTTGTTTACGGCGAGCAAATTGTGCACGACTACAGAATTAATTGTGTTGAAACCAGCGAAACTGAGCCAGTTAAAATCATGTTCACTGAAGTAAAAAGCAAAGGAAAGCGTCAATATCTACATGGATACGAGAAAAAGATAATTTCACTGTGAAGTGGTCCTTGATTGTACCATCACCAACGCTTGACGATCGACTGCTTTGGGACGTTCCATTTTTTATCCGCTCCCCCCCTAAGGATGGCAGGAATCCGATCCCGTAAATTTTTGTCGGCGCCCTTTGAAGAAAAAATCAGAAGGGATGATTTTCCGGCGGCACCTATTGAAAAAAAATCCGAAGGGTTGATTTTTTGGTAGTCTCCTACGCAGCCGTTATTTGTGTTGTCACGCAACGCTTCTCAGAAGCGTTGCGTGACGACACAAATAACGGCTGCGTAGGAGACTAATTTTTTGGCGGCTCCTTTGAAAAACAATCCGAACCCTCTTGTACGTAAAACCCGCCATCCTTAGCAGCAAGGAGGCGCTTACATTAGTGTGCAGTGGCTGGAGGTCGTCTACAAAACTGCGGCTTATTCTCGTTTCTCTGAAGTTTTGGAGGAAGATGTAAGAGTTATTACTAGACAATTGTTATGATTTTTACTAAAACAATAATTGTTTTAGTCAAAATCATAACAATTGTCATAACAATTGTCTAGTTCTTAAATTCCTATCCTATTCGCTCTCAATTTCTATGATGTGATAGATGATAGATGATTCTCTAATTCTCTAATCTAATTGTTAAATAGAAACTTGGCGGATTTGCAATAGATCCCGACAAGTTTCTAGAAAAGTTCTTGTTTTGCGCGCATTAAATCTATATCATAAAGCATATAAAGAAGCCAAAGCCGTGTATTATACTACTGTCATAAAACACTCCGGTTGAGTATAGAAAACACTCGGCTGTGGTTATATAGTCTGTGTGCAGACGTCTCCTATTTCCTTCCTGCACAATTTAAATGTTGAATACAAATTATCCAATAACAAGGCAGACTATGTGACTCCAACGCATGCAGTAAGGAAATAGGAGAAGTCTGCATAAGCTTCATTGTCAGCTGCTGCTTTTTCATACCCCGAGATTTATTTTGTTTGGAAATACAATGCCACACAAAGCAAACTTACATGGCAATGAATAACAAAGAGATATATATGCATGACAGACGCGTAAAACATGCGCTGCGTCTGCGTTGTTCACTTAGTTCTGAGGGTGACCAGTACTTACCTGTTCACCTAGGGTGGCAAACCATGGTGCAAACTGCTTGACTTGAACTTTGTTATTCTGTGTAGCAGCAGACCTGGTGCACCGGATGACCTGCTTGCCACCACGTAACTCCGGCTCCGACCAGAAGTGCAGACACTCCTCTTGCTTGCAATCGTGTGTGTGATGTGTGCGACAGTAGCTAACTGCGCATCCTTGACAACAGACTGGGCAGATGACACTTAAATCATATCGCATATTCCTAAGCCAACAGAATTCTTTGCGCATAAGCTCGAGCATCAAAAACATCTGCCTACACACAGCACGAGCACAAGTCACATCAAAGGTGTCATGACTCAAACTGTCTGCCAACTCAAGATTGTGATTTCCTCTGTGAACAACAATCTCGATGGATAAGGAATGGCACAGAAGTATAACAGAGCAATCTTCAACTCCAGATCGGTAAAATCTGGCAAAATTGTGGTACAATTGAGGCTCTAATGGGCTCCAGAACACTTCTTTGCGCAATTGAAATAACTGCAGCACCAGTCGGGGAAACAAGCCAGGTGGAACATGACCAGACTCAAATTTAATAAACAGAGAAGGGATTTGTGCAGATGCAACCAGCTCGATGATGTCCTCCGGTGGAAGGGACATTAACATGGATGGCACCAGGTACTGCTGGCTACATGAACCATCTGATGATGGCCAACGACAAAGCAAGCTGAATTTTTCCATGATTTCAATAAGGCTCTCTAACGTTTCTCTTTGCTCAACTCTCTTCAAACAAAACATGTTCTAAAAGTTTTTCATCCAGGATTCCTTTTTCTTCAAGCTTCTCCCATAGTACTTTAAATTCTTTCTCTTCAATGCAATAGGGCTTAATAGTTATCACCCTCTTGAACACGTCACTCAACCACTGAGGGTCTAAGACCACCAATTTACTCAACTCTGGCGTGTCGTCAAAATGAATCAAAATTCTCTGGTCATGTAAAAAGTTCAGCAACGTTTGGAACTGTTTATCCTCAACAACATTGCAGACATCAGATGCAATTTGTTTTGCATCCTCAAGGGTAATCCAGTTGTGACCCTCCTCCCTCATGACTTGAAGTGCCTTCTCATAATTTTAACCACTTGATTGGAATGTGTTCTTTCATCTGTGGTAGCTCCTTAGCAACAGCAAGCACTTTCTCCCGCAAGTGAGTGACTCCCGGACACTCAGATTCAAGTCCGGACTTTGTGTTATCTACAGCAAAGACTTCGTCATACAAGTGTGTTTTGTATGGCTTGGTCTGTAGAGAACCAAATACCTTCCGGGTTAGTTCACTGGGATTACCACCACCATAAGTCTTGTCAGCATGGGTGCACACTAAGAACACAGGAGGAAGTTTCTCTGGCAACACCCCAGTTTTAGAACTCACTTGTTGGTTTCCATTTTGGCTGGCTAGGGAAGCAACCAAAGTCATCCAAAAATCTAGATAATCCAAATTGGTTTTCGTGGCGAAGCTGTCTTTAAATTTCCCGTACACTCCTTGCTTCACAACAGGATTGGCTCTTTCCAGTGGATCCCGGCTGAGGTCATTAACCAAAAGGTACATTGCTCTTGTAGTCAGAAAAAGTGGGTGGGCTGCATAGTAAACTGGTCGTCCACCAAAATCCCACAAAACTGAATAGATGTCTTCTTCACCTTCAAATTTATCACCTTCTTTCAGTAGCTTCTCAATCAAAATTGCTATCTCTTCTGGCATTTCAGGTTTGACAAGAGGAGTGTCCTCTTTCTGCCACAGTGTTAGATCAGATCTTTTTTTGTCCTCCCTCAATTTTTCAACAACCAATCGTGCTGTATGGTGCTCACTAGACATGGCTGTATCATAATCTGTTACTTGATTCTTCTCTCCTGCTTTCCAAACCTCAGCTGACAAATTGAAATGTGATGAACCTACATCTATCCCTACAGGTCTGCCTTCATCTGGCTCGAAACGTTTTCCTCTCAGAGATTCCTTTAAGCTGGTTTTTCCTGAGCGGTCCTAGACCAATCAACATGATTGGCACCCTCTTGATGCAAGTCATCCCTTCTGCAAGGGCCTTCTTGTAAGCTTCCAAAGCCAAGTCTCCTCGTGCAAGAATCTCTGGAGGAACTAATGTGCAAGTAAAACACTAAGTAAATTAAAGTAGCTCTCCACAAGGATATGAGGGCAGAATATATAATGCATGGCTGTGTCGAGATATGAAATTTCTCTTTGAATGTTCAACTCAATACCTCACATTATACAACTTGCTGTGTAAAACTCATGCTGTTATTGGTTTAGGGCTGTTTTCAATTAGAGTACAGGCAGATGAATGACAGAAAAAAATGGCAGAAAAATATGGGCGCCCTGCTCCACCATGAATCCTTCGCATCACCGTCTCAAAACAGAGAAATATTTAAAAATTTTAAATTGGCTGTTCAGGCTTGGCTAAAACTTTGAAGCAAACATGGTGGACTTTTAGCTCATTGTGAAAAGAATCCGAGAAATTAGAGCGGGGTTATCGTTCTCCGTGAAACGACTGTGCAGCAGGAGTCATTCAGATTGCCTTTCCTCGTATCAGGAAGGAATACATTTTATGTAGAGGTTAGTTTCTAAATATGTATTTTTCAAAACATTCGCCAGTTGAGCTGTAGTTTATTTTAAAAGAGCTACGTCACGGAGGGCGCATCTTGAAAAAAATTGCCAATTTTTTCAAGTTCGCCGTTCGCAATCCGTCTTAATCTTCTCCATCCTCAACCATCCTTGTTCCTGTTTGGTTTGTTATCACCTCTTTGCTGTTTTTCTACCTTAGTAAACTATTATTTTGAGGCTTTCTTCAGTTTGACAGTGATTTTGCACTTTTAAAAAAATGACTTAAAATATCGTGACATAGCTCCTTTAAGCCGTTTAGTTATGACAAAGTTTTATTTGGGTACATGAAAACACAGAGGCCTAAACTCAGTGTAAACTTTTATCGGCTTATTCAGCGTACGTTCAAGTGAAAATCCAGAAGCGAACAACTCAGTCTGTAATTGTATATACATGTATAAAACAAATAGATTCCATTTGGCCGTGGCTCTGTACACTGTACATGTAAGACATACAGAAGACGTCAAAACATGACAAGAACAACTGCAGTTACGCCACTCAACAGTCTACGTCTTGTGGCATACTCATGTTTTGACATCATCTGTACATCTATTAGAGTACAGACGCACTCCCTAATGTAATCTATTTGCAGGGTTTGAGCCAGCCCTGTGGCCTTAGGAGACAATATTTGTCCCTTCAAGGCCTTTGCAGAGGGACAAACAGGAAAGATTAGGGGACAGAAAGGGTTTTTATACTGAAACTTTATTTTCCTTCAACAAACCCAGGAATAAATTACCGTTGGTCAACACAGACAGTTGTCTGGTTTTGCCCAGGTTCTCAAACTCATTAATAATTCATGAAACAAAGAAAACGAATTTAGTCCTTCGGTTTGGCTCTCTGTTCTACCTACGCCACCTACGTGTACCGTAATGTGTTTTTGGTTTAATTTACCTCCAAGGTTTGCAGGGTTGTGCCTAAGAAAAATGTCTCTGCTTGTGCCTCTCACCAGAGACACAATCCATCAGTATACATGACGTATTCAACAGTTTCCACGACTTGCAATGCATTATAGGGCGACTTGTTTACTGAGCTGAGAGAAACTTTGTTGACGTGTTTTGGCCTATATTTCTTGTGATGAAAGCAAAACAAGACCATATAAATAATTATTGTTTTTCAACTTTCATTTATTGTGTGACTGATTTTATGGCAAAAATCCTTGGAAAGTTACAACCTCGTCCCCAGGGCGCTTTTCCCTATGTGTAGGAGGGGCGGGAAAAGGCCCTGGCGTCGGCCGGTCACATGACCTTGATAATGTATACGGAATAAAATAATTTATACTGATTAATTCAGATTAAAATGGCGGAAAAAATGGCGGACAAGTCAACTCCGAAAAAGATCTCTGCTCGAAATTTAGTTTGTCGGCTTTGTGGAAATTTGTACAAGAGTCGTCATATGCTACGGATATTTAGCAAAGTGGAAACGAAAAAGATCTGAGAACGCCAATAACATCGTGGCCTTTTAGAATATATTCGAAGCACTTGAGCTGAAGGGGTTTTAGACAAAAAGACTGAAATTCGCCATTGTTTAAAGCAAATCCAACTCGGTGAAGCACGGTTAAACACTCTGAATGACTACGATCAGCTGTCCGATGTAGATCCGCCATCTTGCATATTAAACGCAATTTATGCAATTGTGTAATTTAGTACACCCAACTTTCCTGGGTGTTTGGTGGTCATGTGACCGGCCGACGCCAGGGCCTTTTCCCGCCCCTCCTACACATAGGGAAAAGCGCCCTGGGGACGAGGTTGGGAAAGTTAGAACTGAAAAAAGCAGGTTTCCCAGCCTGGCGAACGGTAAGTTTAACATGGTCGCACACGTAATTTCCATTTTTCGGGGGACAATTATGGGGCTGCCGCCGATTTTTAAGTTAAGGGACAAATTGTCACGCAAACGCGACATTCTTGCAAGTTCGCGCTTTGGCTCAAACCCTGTATTTGTGAAAGCAAGAGCAGTGAACAACTGAGATATTGAGTTGCACGAGAGGCAAGTTTATGAGCTAGATTTTCTGTACTACGGTTCTACTACTTGTAGTAACGCAGTAAAGAAGTAATAAAAAATATGTGTGAAGGGGAAGGGAGAGATGGGTGGGGGTGGAATGTACATGTACATGTACATGGACTGCATGTAGGTACTGTACTATAATTTGCCTCATGCATGCTATATTCACACCCCCCCCCCCCCCCCCCCCGGGTACTGTAGTTCGATACTCCTAGCAACAATGTGGGGCTCACAAGAACAGTATTTGATATACATGTACATTGTACAGTGTGAAGCTTTTATCTCACCGTTCTCCACCATGGCCTCTTCTTGCTCATTAGCCAGCTGTTGTTCATCACTCTCCTCATCTCTATATGCAAATGAATACAGTTATTAACTTTTCAACTATAACTGCAGTGTCTAGATTCTAAGAACCCTAAAACAAGCAAGTTATATACAAGGAGCAAAAAGCTAGTAATGTACATGCATTCACATGTACAGTCAAGTTTCAAAATCGTAAAGTTCCGAAAGTACCAACCCCCCCAAAAGAAGTGACCCTCTGAAAGTAGCGAGACTGTATTGAAACTTCACTGTTGTTAGTACATGTAAGTCCCAGAGTAGCGAACTCAAGAGAATGTGACCACCCTCAGCTACAAAAGTAGCGACCTTGAAAGTAACTTGACTTTCTGTTAAAATAACAATGAAGAATAACCGATACCACCTGATGTTTATTCTTGATTATCATTTTTCCTTATTCCAATGACACACTCAGGCTACATTATGCAACAATGAAAGCACTTCATTGTATTTCCCAGTAGACAAACAAACAATATTATGACATTGTGTTTATAGAAAAAATAATAATACATGTTTATAGATCAGAGAAAAGAAATATTCAATATATTTTGGATCTGAACACCTCCGTGGCCAAGCATATTCAAAAGAATGTACATGTACACTGCACTGACCCGCTGTGTCTTTCATCAAGTGAGTCAGAAGATTGCTCCAGTCTATTTGCACCCACAAGGCTCCTCGACAAGTTCTCAGAATCAGTCTTTTCTTTCTCCATTTTATGTTTTGCTTCTTTGTTATTTTCATCTAAGAGAGAACATAGATTTCTGCAAAGTTCAAGTTTTTTTTTTTAATTTCAAGTGCTATAAAGAAATAAGATCTTTGATTGTTTCTTGGCTGATGCAACTTACTAGTACCCATTCTTCTCGCTCAGACACCGCTGTTCAAAAAATAATGTGGTGGAAGTGGCGGGCTCTGATCTGGCAAACCCACAACTACGTTGTGCATCAGTTCATGACTATATGTGGAAAACCCACAAAAACTTCAATACCTCAAAAAAATATTCACGTACTTGAATTTCTAGAAGCTGACAGCTCAAAGCATACATATGATGCCCGCTTTAGGAGCCGCTTTCTCGATTTTATTTGTTAGTACGCGTACTCTCAGTACTTTGCATCAATATTATTTCCGTAATTATTCTTTCACCAAAGTCTTATTGTTGTTGCCGTAATCATCATTCAAAGTCTTCGTTTTAACAACGTTGCCATGCATTTTTTAACGGTTTGAGCCGTACTAATATATTTTATTTACTTGTGCCGTACTAACGTACTTAAGTAACTTTAGTAAATATTGTGCCGTACTGACGTACTTTATATACTGAACTGGTGCCGTACTAAAAATTGTGCCGTACTAACGTACTTTATACACTGAACTGGTGCCGTACTAAAAATTGTGCCGTACTAATGTACTTTATACACTGAACTGGTGCCGTACTAACGTACTTTATACACTGAACTGGTGCCGACGTTGTCGTACGAACGTACTAAGAACGCCATGCGCTACTTACCGGGCCCAATATGCGCCTTACTCACGTAATGCCCATTTAATTTACACTGTTTTTACCACTAAAAACACGAAACATCTGTCTGTGTTTCTTCTCTATGTTCGTTTCCTCGATCGACCTCGGATCGCGAGTGTTTCATTATCATACCCAGACCCTTTGCTTGGCCTTTGCTCGGTCTCAAGGCTTGCATCTGCGGCAAAATTCGGTACGTCTTCTTCGTGAGATCATAATGTTAAACGCTTTTTGTTGAGGTGCTAGAGTTACTTACAAAAATAAAGCACAACTGTTATCTGAATAAAGTTGATAGATAAGACCTTGACGCCCTTTCATTATTCGCACCGCAAACATTTATCAGCGGCACCAGGAGCATATCACCCTGGCAGCACCCAACGGATCGTTTCGGAGATAACTTTCGTTTTGGGTACAAAAAAAGGTAATTTAGTATTTTCGGAAAAAACAAAAGGTCAGCTTGGATTTTCGGAAAGGAAAAATCATAAAGGAAGAGCTGAGATTTAAATGACTAAAAAAGTTCTAATAAATTCGTGAAGTAGAATGACCGAACCAGGAGCCCATGCCGAACAGACATAAAATAGCGCAGCTTAGAATTCATTTATAGATCTTTAAAAGCACTCCAGACAGCCTAAAATAGTGTTTTGAAGCTTTTTGGAGAAAACCGTCGTTGGGTGCCCCTGATTTATGTCGTAATTTGTACTTTCATTTCGGCTTTAAAACTTCAAATTTACCTTTATCCCGTATCAGTATAGTGCTCTAGCATGCAGCTGTTTCTTTTCCCAGTCGGCTAAAATGTTAAAGTTTTTCTTCAATCAAAGTAAGTAAGTGGTCGCGCCGGCATCACTCGAACGGACGCTTGTATCTAAAATGTGGTTTGTTTGTCAAGGTCTACGCAATGTATGCAGGCAAAAAGTTGTGAAAGGAACCTAAACCGATTACGTGGGTTTTTTCAGCTCGATTGGCTTGGCTGAAAATTACAAACCGGCCTGGAATTTTCAGCCCGGGCTGAAACCTTTTCCGCATGTAATCGCTAACTTCATTTCAAGAGGATTTGTTTCGGAAGCCGGACTGAAATCTCAGCCCGCGCTGAAATTTGCCATGACCACATTGATTAAGTGTGAAAACTACGAAAATCTTTTCAGCCCGAAAACTCCGGATTTGTTTTTGTGTGAATTCCCTCTCTTCAAATGAATTAACATGGTATGTAGATTTGTTGGATTTTAATGAAATTTGGCCAAAATGTTTGTTAGACATTAATGCACCAAAGTGCGTGAGGCTTTTACGAAATTCGAAATACTTTTCTTGTGGCGTCCCAGCGTGACACTCATCGAAAAAATATCTATTGTCTAACTTTAAAATAGATTTTCTCAGGAACCAATGGCAATATCGAGAAAGCCTCACACATTTTGTTAGCCCATTATCTCCTGAATGATATAGTCCAGTTTGTTTGGATGTCCGCGGTAACGCGAAGGCTGGTAATTCAGTTACGCAAACACTGTCAGTTTTGCGTTTGAAGGCTTGCTCGCGCCTAACAGATCAAAATTGGTTAATAATAGTGTCTTTATCGGATTCCTGATTTTATTAGCTTTACAATACAGTGATATATAGTTTTCTAGGGTTTCTTCTAAAACAACGCGCATAAGAAAGATTTCCCGGAAGGCACCCTTGAAGGTTGACAGTAACCTTAAACAGAAGACTTGGTATGTCGTTTTTCTGTTTCCTCGTATCATTTAGGACCTTTTGAAATGATATTTGTGTAAACTAACACAGTTTGAACTGTTGGGATTTTTTAGCTGGATATACACCCCTCTGAAACAGACCTGTACTGTAGAACCCGGATGTTCGCCAGAAATTTGGTAAGAACTCACCAGGGTGGACTGCAAAAATATGTTGCTGACGTAAAAATGACGTCATTATTCATTATTACGATGTCATTTAAAACAATAATATTGACTCGTATTAACGAATTGGGAAACTTTTTGATTTTTTAACTTAAGTTTGCTCTGAAAGACTTTAAAAATTCTTCTGGTATCGTACGAAGAATACCAAGAATTTTAGACGATTTCCGAACATTTTTACTAACTACTTTCAACGACTGACTCTGGAAAGCTGGTACACCAACTTAGAACGAACACCTCTTAACCGGTGTCAACAATAATTTTTTTATCACCAGCAACTTAAAAACGACTTATTCACGGCGTTAACAAAACAGATGAACGACCTTTGACTTCAAACAGGACCAGCACTAACTTGACTAACAATAGACGGATGGAAGCTAACTACTGTACAACTGACCTATTACTGTTTATGAGCTTTACACGAGTCTCAACAGCCATTAACATCACGGATAAACTAATCAATCAGTTTCTAGGGCCAGAGACTTAACACTATCAACTAACACATTTCACTTGACTCTGAAGACGGACTTCTGCTCAGGTTGTTGAAAAGTCAGTCACCAACAACAGTCCTTTTCAGAACTACTACACTGCTCCCAGACAATCACACTAGATGAACTACTGATACTCCTGGGTTCAAACCCCATTTGCTATGGGCCATTCCATTTTATATCCACAGACAGCCTCCCGCCCCCATTGACGAGATCAGTCAACATTTACCCCCCAAGAAAAAAGATCATAGTGCCGACACAATAACCCCCTCGGAAATTTGAAAATTTTTCCATTCCCCCTAAGAAAAAAAGACTAGTTTCTCGCCAGCCCCCTCGGAAAATACGCAAAGATCAAAAGATGCCGACGCAGTGACCCCCTCGGAAATGACTTTTAGAGCCCATTAAGGTATCAGTATACCCCAAATGACCATCATGCGTTGGCGCTGTTTTACGGTCGGACGTTTAACAAAAACCCCAATAAAGTATATATTTCCTGAAAGCTTAAGAATTGTAGATTACTAATATGTATTCATTTGAAGTAAAACAATTAACGTGTTTCGAATAAAGCGCTCAATTTCAAAAAGTATATCGGTCCACAAATCGAGTTCGTTTCCGGTCGAAATTGAACGGGAGAAAGCGAAAAACATCGCTACGTGTTCTTGACACCTTTCTCTAACAAACTGTGTCGGGGAATTTTGATTACTTGTCTGGTTAGCTTTTAGCACACAGTTAAACTTCGAGGGTTGACAAAACACGTATTCTCTGTACGAAAATACTCATAACTTTCGAACGAGGGAGAAAAATAAAATTCCCGACACAGTTTTGTTGCCAGACTATTGGAGAACATTCTCTCCAAATTTCAGCGAAAAAGGTTGAAGATTCGTTGCAAACGAACTTGAAACGCGCGCTTCATTCGCTGAAATTCTATTTTCGAGAAACAAGGGAAAACATATTTTGGGGCGTTCTTCCGGTCTGATGAGATTAAATACACAAGACGCGTGAAAATTATTATGCGTTGATCGATAAAGAGAAGGCTCGTCTTACTTTAATTAACAACAGAGTTCGTATCGAATACAAATGACCTCAAATGTGCGCTTCTTATGGCCAGGAGAAGAAAGTTCTCCTCTCACCGATCGTGCTACAAGTAAAACAAGAGTTTATGGCTTCAGTTTTCCCTCCATTTAGCCTCTCTGTGGGATATTTGCCCACATGGATATGCAACCGCGAGCGGATTTTCAAGTTGTTCTAATCAGTGATGCGATCCGTCACTTGAGACCCGGTTGACACGAGCGCTTCGGCTCAATTCAGAACCGAACAATTTCCCATTTCGGTATATTCTTACTTGAAAACACGGACACAGTCTGTTATGTTTCTACGGACATTGCAAGATGCAGCTTTCAAATTTCGGGTGAATCTACAAACACGTCGGCCCTCATGTTACGCGACTTTTTATACGTACATGTTGACAAACTGTTGACAAACTGTTGACGGCTCTCGATTGGAAATAATTAATGGCGAGAATCGTTTTTTCTTTTCTTCTTTAGAAACAATCTTTTTTCGTGAAACTTTTTGGAAATGAAAGGTCTTGATGTGATCTATCTGAAGATAACAAAAAGTAAAATCTTGCAAAATGGTCAAATTTGGGGTATACTGATACCTTAATAAAATCTTGTCAACGGGGGAAAGGGGGAGTCTGGATATAAAATGGAATGTTAAATACTAATTGTTAAATACAGTCGACTCTCTCTAAGCGGACACCACTGTAAAGTGAAAAACCTCCCTAAGGCAGGCATGGATGGCTCGTTCCGACCAAATTTCACTTGGTTGTCTAGATCTGTAACTAAACTCTCTTTAAGGCGGACACCCCTCTAAGGCGAACAGCTGCCACTTTTTTAGCAAAATTCTGGTGAAAAATACCTCACAAGGAGGACACTAAAAAGTGTATTTTTCTTGCACAATCAAGAGATTATAGGCCGGATATTAATTCAAATTAACCTACTGGTGGACTTACCGTTCACTTTGCATGAATCAAACTGTAAAATAGTTTTACTGATCAGCTTTGAAAGGGACTGTAAATATGCAACTATAACTTGCCTTAATAAAGATCTTGTTCCAGTTCTGATGTCAAGGGTTTCTATAGTGTCAAGTTACATCTTGGTTACATTAACTCTTTATAAGGCGGACACCTCTCTAAGGCGGACAGCTAGAGCTGGTCCCAAGGGTGTCTGCTTTAGAGAGAGTTGACTGTATGTCGATTTACCATTAAACAATAGTGAATATGCCAATTCAAGCATACACGATTGTCCGCAGAAAGATCTATTGTTTGTTGATGGCAAAATAAGCAGCATGTCCCACCGCTTTTACCAGGTTTTACATGAAGTGAGGTTTAATTATCTAATAATTTCGATGTCGTTCATGCAAGCTAGGGTTCTAGTCTACAGAATGCGACTACCACTGATTTATATCAAATATAAATGTTCTTATTTAGACTCCAATAGAACGTGAATAAATCAGTAAAAACATTTTTGAGATCGTCAACATGAGTCACTCACCTCACGTTGTGCAACAAAGACTGGCTGATTTTTCACTTGCACTAAACCATAACTGATCCATGCGATGAGTTCGAACTCTAGGAACCATCCAACGGTGACTTTACGATAATTCTAATTGATTGGTTTGGATGAAATCGAAGCAAACAAACTGGAATAAACTTGAAGAATACTCACTGCATGTCTCGAAGATCTGTCTCGAAGGGGGGCCCGGAAGTGAAGCAGAGCCTTCGCGTTTGTGGTCAGCGATGAACACACCACAGGTAGATGTTTCATATATGGTAATTCATTTGTCCCGATCATACAGACAATTTACTTAGTACAAGCCAGCGTCTTCGAACAATTTATTCAGTTGTTCCTTTCGTGCAACCCCCAGGGGAGGGATACTTAGGTATATTAGTGACGGGTAATTAGCGATTTTGGGTCTGTTTTGGGAAGGAGGGGAGGGGGGTGGGGGGGGGGGGGGGTGTAGAAATTTTCTGGCGGATTTTTTATGGGTAGAAAGATTTTGGCAGGGGCTGTTTTTAGGGACGTATAATGTCATCATCATTCACAGTGACGTAATAACAGTAAACCCACACTTGTCGGGAATTTGACGAAGCGCAGTTATGTACCAATCACAGGTACCCCAAGCTCAATTTGTGAGGTGGTTTAGTCTTTTTTTTGGTGTCGCGCTTCGCGCTTATTTATAGTGTATACTACAGGCTATTTTAGTCTTTTTTTGGTCTCGCGCTTCGCGCTCGCTGTCGCGCTTCGCGCTTATTTATACTGTATACTACAGGCTAGACAATATGTTATCTGACCTCTGCTCAGATCAGCGCTGTGTAAGTGTTGTAATTTGAGCGTCACGGTAACCGTTGCGTAACAGCTAAATTATAGGGATTTGTATGAGAAATATTCCTGTTGATCATAAATGTACGAAATTGCTAATAAAGTCGTATTTTTAACTCACCTATGTTGTCTTTTTGTGGTTTCTTGTGTTCCTATGGTGTTTCTGGCGTTCTAGCGGCTGTTTGAGGCTTTTTATGAGCGGTCGGTGTTGCACCCTAAGAAGCGAAGCGAAGGTTGGAATCCATTTTAGACCGGGGTCGCTGTCGCCGGCGATAAATATCGTGAAATTTGCCCCACGGTGATTCTTCCACCGGGAACAGCTTTGCAGATAAATGGGCTACGTTTTCCGTCTTTCTCATTGCTAAAATTTCAATATCTAAGGCTGTAAATCGCGATTAAGTGAAGAACCCAACGACGTGACTGCTCGCGGCAAGAGCAGCCCTGCAACGGAAACAACCGTCTAACGACAATTTGAAATCCTGACCCGCTGGGGCACAGGAGGTTTGTACAGTGGCAATTTGAAACCAACGACCGTCGAACGACAATTTGAAATCCTGACCCGCTGCAATCTCGTTCCCAGAGGCCGCGATCCTTTTGGTCAGCACCAAGGAATCACGGACTCTGGAATATTCTGGGCGCTTGAATTTTTTTGAATTTTTTTGATTGGCTGTTGAAACACAATGGATTTGAATCGGAAGTGAACCCAAAATCAAAGATGGCGGACGTAGGCAGTTACAAGGAGAATGTGGCAATCCAAAACCATCCGATGGATGTTTTGGTTGGAAAATCAGTTGGAGAATATACCGTTGCAGATTTGAAGAAGGTTACCGGCGTGAAAATCACGTCCGTGACCTCTTTCAGTGGCAAGTCGGCCGGTGAGTCGATCACACAAAACTCACCTTTAAGGCGGGATTCTACCTGAATGCCATTTTTCCGCCACTTAACATGGGTTTAATGGAAATATCTCGTTCGCGTTTCAAGCAATCCAAAAACTCTCCACTCATCCCATGAATCTATGTTATGGGGTGTTTTGTAAATTTTTGGGTGATTTTTGGGTATTTTGGGAGGAAATAGTTTTTCTCAAAGGAGTTGTAAAATTTAGGGAAATAAGAAATATTGAAGATTTAATGTAGTTTTAAAATTAGAATTTGAAGTTAAAAATTAGTAGATTGACAATTGACGACAGTTGATAACCACGCAAGAGCACCCGCGTGGGTATCAACTGTCTGTTGGTGTTCCAAACTTTTTTTTTTTCCTTCTATCCCTTCTTAAAACCTCTTAAAATTTCATTGAAATTCAGGTACAATCCCCCCTTAATCAAGTAACAAAGTAACAAAGAGAAAACAAGTCAACAGCTTGTGGTAAACACTTGTACTGCCGACAGCTGAATCATCTCAGTTGGTGATCGCAGTTCCGCCGGAATTATTTACTCGGAAACTGCAGGCTATATCGAAAGGACTGTACATGTACACACTAACTAGCAGTAGATGAATGTTGCACCGGCGTTTTCGTATGAAATATGTGGTTGCGATTGTATTTTAAATACCCTTCAGTTTACACGTGGATTTCCCTTGTACAGAGTTTATACAGCAGTACGTGGGTTAAAGTGAGTGGATAATTAAATTACAAACTATTTATTCTGGTGGTCTTTTCTTTTGTTTACGCCTCTAGTTGCATGTTTAATAAGCTTTACATCCATGGAGAATTGTCTTATGCAAATAATTTGAGTTATACCAAAAATGATTTGAACATATATGATAAATTGATTTTGTACCTGTCTAAATTTACATGAGAAATATAAATTGTTATCATATAAAAGTGACGGGGGTGATCACTGTATCTTTTAGGGGTTAAAATTTGTGGTTTAATACCACTTAGGGGTGTTGAAATCTAAAATTACTACCGTTATAGTTACTACGGTACCTTTTAGGGTTAAGCCGGGAAAAAAATATATGACAAAAACTATTTTTGTCTTAGAAATGGCACCTCTTGGGGGTGAAATTGAATTTGAGTCACAACTACAAAACAAGATTTTGGGACCTTTTAGGGGGTTCTTTTCAAAATTTCCGACGATCACCCCCATCACTTTTATTTGTGACTCCCACCTCATAGTCAAGAAACACTGATGTCTAGATCTAGATTCGTAGAGACCTTGTTACTTGTATATGGTTCAGGAGCAAATGTTGATGTGCTGGAAAACTGACCAGAAATTATTGCTGACCACTGTTTGTATATCTAGAAAAAAATTATTGAGATTTATACCCTGGGGTTGAAAATCATGCTTTGTTACATATTATGATATGATATTATCTTAGGGTGTGTTTTCAAAGTAAAACCCCAAATAAACAGAACTTGAAAATTATTATTATTATTAATTAATTAATTATTTTTCTTCTTCTGGCATGTGGCCCTTGGTTGGACTGTATCACTCATCAATAAAACAGTCTAAATTGGCTTTTAGGGGTAAAAATAAACTTGAGCCCCACAAATGGATTATGGTACCTTTCAGGGGTATTTCCCAAAATTTCTGACAAGTATCCCTGGCCTGTCACTCTTATATGGGAGCCTGTCACAGGTTGGTTGTAGTCCTGACTGCACAATGCAAAGTCTGGTTTTCAAGAAAGAAAAACTGAAAAATGTTGGATAATAAATCTCTTTTAGTGTGTAGAATTGCTGTATATTTTTACTTGACATTTGTAATTTGTCTCACCCTACACCTCACTAAAATACAGCAAGACTATTATTGAAATGATTTCATGGAACAATCTCAGACAAAAATTATATTCAATCACCCTGTTTTCCCAGCATATCTCTCTGCTCAGCCCTGAGGGTCTATAGCCAGAGAGGCTACTGATACATGTATTATTCTAAAGAATTATTCAATGATCTACTATAGATAATTTTATGGCAGAAGGCTACAACCCCCATCACATTTGGTTGAAACACATACAAAACCTTCAAATAATAAGCAGAACAACTACTAAATACTTGTCTACACCCCTTCCAATGTTGGAAAATGGCAAAATGTACTCGTGTGTTCGTTCTAAGTGTTTTATCAACATTGCACAGGGGTGGGGAGGAGCAAAATGTGTGCAAAACCAAAGCGTTTCAACAAATATGATGAGGGTTGTAGGCACAGTCGTGCCAAATGATAAATGTTTTGATCTTTGGATCCAAACATCCAGATTCAAGTCTGGCAAGTGTCCTTGTGTTGTGTTCTTGGTCACAAATGTGCCTATCTCTACCAGTGTTTCAGTCAAATAATTTTAAAGTCTGGGCATCCACCTTGTATACCCAAGCATATACTATAACCTTAGTATATCGACTTGTGGACGGTCCTTTATAGGATTTGCAACTCAACTATGTAAATGTAATAAAGAAAGGAAGATGGTATATAGATGTGTATGTGCATGCAAGCCTGGATCTACCAATGACAACCCTAGTTTGGAAACCCAGGGCAAATAATTGGGGCAGGAGGAAGATAAAACAGGTGACATTTTGTACACACAGATTTCGTCCATTTTATCTTCCTCCTGTCACAATTATCTGTTTAAATAGAAACCATGCTTCAAGTGAATTTAAATTTTTCTGCGACTACCTGATTTGACTCGGCCATTTGGCTGTCAACTTCTGATTTCATCGAACAATTTTCATCTGACAACATACATTGTGTACTCATGTTGCATATACAAACCGACATACAATGTAGTTCACACTTGATGACTCAAATGAAATATATTTATTGTCAGGCAAGACTAATTATATAAATTTGTAATAAGTTATTGTTAATGAAAATTTGTTTAACAACAACAATTATTTTGCTAGCACATTTACTGGCTAGAATTCGTATCAATTCTTTGATATTTTTTCATGCTTAGCAGTGACAATACAAATGAACTTACAAAATTAAATGAAAATAAATAAATAAAATAAATTATAAAACTATATCTGACGAAGAATTACAGTAAAAATGCAATTAATAGAAGTTTTGCCTTTTACATTTCTAAATAATTTTACATGTACTGTACATGCAACTCTTTACTCTTCACAAACAAGCAGAGGTAGCCTTGGCTACTCAGGACGAACATTATTTAACCAAAACTAAAAGCCCATCTACTTAATTTTCGCCTAAAATCGTGGGTATCCTGCAGGCTGGTAACTTTCACGATGTATTCCAGAACTTTCTGCTGGCTCGCATTCGGTATGGAAAAATCAAACACGAACGCATCATCATCTGATATCATTCATTGAATTGGTCAGACTGTATCGAGTATAAAGACAGCAAAAAACAGCATATTCTAGTCAATTAGAAAATTGAATACCTCATCGAGCTTTGGTAGACGTAACGCGTTGTTGTCTTTTATAGTTCTCAATCCGTAAACAAAGGATTCTTGACAAAGATTTGAGATCTAAATACCCGATCGATGTAACATCAACTGCAGAAGCTGCCGCCATTATCAAGTGAGCCACAATCAGTTTACAGCGGTTACTCTCTCTACGCATATTCAGAACACATTTATTCATGCTGACCAAAAGGATCGCGGCCGCTGGGAATGAGATCGCGCACGCGCACAAGCAGACCGGAACCAAGGATCCTTGGTTCCGGTTTTTGAATCGCCCAGAGCCGTTGGGCGTTCTGTCACCGCTGACCGAAACGCGCTGGCTCTGGGGACGAGATTGGACCCGCTGGGGCACAGGGGGTTTCTACAGTGGCAATTTGAAACCAACAACTGTCGGGCACAGTAAGATTGTCGCTTATCGAAACTCCCTCGGGAAGTCAAACGTATTGTACGTCTCTGCCAATCGCGAGTGCGAAGGAGATCACTATCACCTATCTCGTGATGACATATTTTTAAATGTTCATTACAACGGCAAGATTTCAATTTTTCAAAACCGTGTTCCGATGGATAATCTCGCCATCTATTATTAAATTTATATTGTCCGTGATGCTTTCTACGCCATGAAACGTCGACTGAATGAAAATGGAGAAGATCATCTGGTAGCCAAAAAGATTTGTGGCCTTGGTTATTCTCTTCAAGCAAAAATTTGGTAGGTGAAAGTTAGATTTTCCGGCCTTCCTGTGATTTGTACTGGCCCGGCCGTTAGAGATTGCAGCTTGTGTTATTATTTTTTAATCTTTGGTAGGGTCTGCAAAACCTTGGAATATTGCAAAGACGAATTTGTCGCAATAGATGAGATATTGGAATTGTATCGCTCTGACACTTCGGAGAAAGAAAACCAATGCGCTGAATCAAAGGAATCCCCCTGCTTGTCACGTAACGCCATAGGGAGAATTATTCAAGATGTTTGGGGAAGTCAAGGTGTTCGGTCAAAGAGAGTCGGAAAAGCGCGGAGAAAAATCTACCCATGGCTATATTAACTTGCGGAAGAAGATGCATACTTCTGCTGACAAGCGAGACGAAGCAACGCCGGTTTCTTCGATAAACTCAATAGAGGCCGAAGTTGTATTAGAAAATTGGAGGGCCATAAGAAATGGCACACATTCTTTGTCTTTTGTACGAAATGAAAAGTGGGCATTCAATGGGCAACGAGTGTGTACCGAAATTTTGGTAACCTCACAACAGGGAGACGTTTTCCTAGAGATCTTAAGCCAAGGATTCAAGAAATCTATCCGAGAGCTCGGGCTTGAGGATCAGTTGCGTGACGTCGACGCATCTTCACGTATTAGATTGGTGTCTGCTTTTCTTGACTCTTCAAGACTATGTGCTGGTATAACTTACGAGGACTATGAATGCATGCCGCACTCTTCAGAGGACAGCATTTTCGTTTCCTTTAGCATGATCGACGATCCTGGTGAAACACCCGTGAAAAAGATATTTTCATTGAAATGCGGATTACTTGCCCCTCCTGAACAATGTTGCCAGTCATGTTCGGGTCTCAAAAGAAATCTTAAAAAACGCCAAAAACGGAGAGAGTCAAGTACGAAGGAAAGTGTTTATGTCAACGAACGCTATCTCTCCGCAGAAGGTTTGGCCAGAAAGGTGGCAATCCAAAAGCGACAAATCAAGAACGGAAAGGCGAGAGAAAGAAGGATGCAGCAAAAGTTTGAGGAGGAACTAATCGCCATAGAAGAAAGTGACCACACCGATCTTGCATGGATGATAGAGAATTTGGGAAACGAGAAGGACATCCCTACGGATATGACCAGCCTTTGGGATCAGCAGAAAAGATTGCTGGAGACATCCAGTAAGAAAGGATACCGATGGCATCCCAAGTAAGTTTTGATGCTCCAAAAAAGATGAAAACATCGGTATTTAGGTTAAGTCGGTTTGGGAAACTGGTTATGGAAAATCGGATATTTGGTCGGCACATCCCGCCAAAAATTTTGAAGAGTACCTACGGGGGGTCCACCTTGACTTCAAAAAAAGAAATTGTGTCACTAATCTGAACAAACGTTTTATCATTTATCTATCTTTAATTTAACAGGATAATTAAACTATGCTTGGACCTCTACTGCAAGAATCCACATGTTCTAGATGCTTTGCGACAGGCCTTAATTTTACCAAGCAACAGGACAATAAGGTATACAGCATGCCCAGCCGACACCTGTTGTTTCCTTCACTTCACGCACGTTCGCACATGCGCATCCACATGCCCTTCTGAATTTTACATTACATTTGTATGCTTTTAGGCACTACAAAAACAAAACAGAACAGAAGCCAGGCTGGGATAGAGCTATTGTGGATTGGTGCTTCCAAGAAGCGAAGAACAATAAATTGAAAGAATCAGACTTCTGGGGCGGTTTTGTTATTGATGAGATGAAAATCGAGGTGAGAAATGGAAAACTACAAGCAAAATAGTTGAGCTTTTTCCTTTCTTTTTCCTTTAATTTATTGTTTTCAAATAAATGTCTCTTTTTCTTTTTGAAACTAGGAGAACGTAGAGATGGTAATAAAGAATGGAAAGCATCAGCTGGTTGGCTTTGTTGACCTGGGATCCCTTCATGAGGACATGGGGAAACTTGAAGGCAAGTAATCAATTGCAGACTTGAACTTAATTGTCATACCAATTCTGAACCAGTGAGCAATTTTCCAGCTATTATAGCGTGAGTCTGTAGTGAGAGACATGATCGGTATGGTTTGTACTCTTTAGGGAAAGAAGATACACAGCTGGCATCCCACGTCTTACAACGAATTTATATTCTTGAGTGACTGTGGTTACCGCTTTCCAATAGCACAGTTCCCATCCCATGACTGCACTCCAAATGATTTATTTGTACTATTTTGGAAAGGCGTGCGCATGATGCATGAGTTTGGTTTCACGTAAGTATAAGTCTTAATACACAGTACTCATTTAAAAGAGCTATGTTCACCTGACAATTATTGTCAACCTTTTATTTCACCTTATAACACAACATAAAATAATAAAATAATTCAAAAGAAAAATGAATACAGCATAAATGAATGTTTAATTTGGTTAGAGTGTTTGTTAATCGGATACAGATTTCATCCTGATGTACATAAACGTCCCTACGAATTATTTACTTAAATTCATTTGTAAATTAGCCAAAATAGGCAATATTAACGTCAGATCTTTATTGGATTTACAATGGCTTTTTTTAAAATGACCATACAGTTCTGACGAGAATATTGTCTATCACTTATTTTACCCTGTTGTTGTCTAATGCATTAACCATTATTTTTTCCAGAATTTACTGGTGTATATTGGATGGAGCTGAATGTAATAGAAAATTTATCAAGATGCATTTTCCAGATTACAACGCAGTAGAGAAGAAATTCGTTGCATTCAATATGCACACAGGAGGACCAATGGTGTTCATCGTTGATTGCAAGGTAATGAATTAATATCTGAACAGTCGAATTTCAGAACTAACATTTACACACATCTGAACAGACAATTAGAATGCATGAACCGCGGTGACGTAGAACACTATCCCCGCTCTCTTTTTTAACAGCTAACAGGATTTGAAAATGTTAATTACAAACGGTTTCGTTTCTGTTACTTTTAACTTATTGATTGTTAATTTCATTTAGCATAACTTCAAAAAGCTACGTAACAACATGGAGAAAAGTAACGTTTCAGTGAAACCTCGCTGCTTAACTGTTGGAGGAAAAAGGATCCTTTGGTCGCAGTTAGTGGAGGCCTACAATTTCGACCAAAGCAGCACGTCCATCCATATCCATGAAAAACTGACTGAACAGCATTTTCACCTAGATCCTGCAGACAAAATGAGAAACCATCTTGCAGAAGATGTGCTCGATAAACGGATGTTATACCTTATGCAGGTAAATCAGAATGAATTCAACGTTCGCCCGCCTTCAGCAAATGCAAGCCAATTACAACTTTGCGCGCTGAAAACGATTGCGTAAGAACAACATGCCAAAACTGGATCGAGCACTAAACTTATTACCCTTGGGCGTAAATGTCTCATGTTGGAAAAAAAATTAATTTCTTAAATTTGTTTTGTATTGATACTGCCAGTTTTTACGGACACGCATCTCTTCTTCAAAGCTAAAAACCAACTGGTTTCATTAATGTATAGATTCGCTTCTACATGTATTTTTTTTTTTTTAACATTTTCTAATTATTTGTTGTTAGGTCTATCGCGAGCACATGTACGAGATTGGCAAAGATGGAAGCCAGCTTGATGCTACTATCCGACTCTTAGAGCATTCAAGTGCTTCAATTGATTTGTTCAGTACCAGTCGTCAGGCAATCTGCAGCACAAATGACGGACGGATAAAGAAACTTGATTCCTTTTTATCATTTCTCAGTGAGTGGAAAGCCGAGATTTCAACCGCAGAGGCCAGCCCAAGGTGTTTTATCTCTGATAAGCTGTGGTTTGACATGCAATCTATGATTCATGGATTTAAGGCAATTGTGAACATCAAATTGGCAGCCTTTCCAATGACTACCGTAAAATCATGGCTGGTAAATCAAGATGTGGTCGAAAATCATTTTTGTCAAGTAAGGGCGTGTAACGGCCAAAACAAAAACCCAACGTACAGATTACAGGAACAAACACAAAACTCTATTCGCATTGGCCAGACTACAATTAGCAGAAAATCAAACGTTGGCCTAAAAAAGCATTAATGTTTTGTTACGTTTCCTTTTGACGCTATTGCGTTACATGCAAATAACTGCTACATATGTATATATATTTTAACAGCAGTGCTAATTATCGTTAATTGAATTGTCAATTTCTTCTCAAAACCTCAACCATTACCGGTATATGTATATAAGATATATATTGACAATAATCTGTATCTTCTACAAATGAAAAATAAACTTAAAAAAATATATTACCCCAATACGTATCAAACTATTTCGGTTTTACACTCTTCTTATACGTAGAATGAGACGCCCAGAATTTGTTTCCGTAGTTGACTCGAGATTGCCTAGTGAAAAAGGATATGGTATCCGCTCTTCGGGGCAAGCATTCAGCGCCTCCAGCAATAGATTGGATAGTTGAATCTTGTTATGCGTGGACCTCACAACAACTCCATACCCTCTGCACAACTTCACGAGTTGATCTTTTTTGTAAATTTTCTCCAATCCCGAAGCGCCGTGCTTCTCTACGAAAACTCGGAGGCTGCGGTGACTTGACTGCTTTCCCGGGCTGTTATCTCTTACAATGCGTTCAAAAGGGATTGCATCCTTCCGAACTGTGGCAACCTGTTGGCGTTTGCAGGACCCTTTTTCTGTGCTCGGAGGTTTTCTTGAGTTGGTAAGCTCTCCGAAAATCCTTGAGGAACTGTGCAGAGGCCATCCGCATGTACCTTGTAGTAACTGCATCAAATAATTCGTCCGCTAAAGGCTGAAAAGTATAAGGAGTTTTGAAAAATAGTGAAGAATGATTAGCCAAAACATTTGATATCCAAATGTTAATCAATGGGATCGGTTTTGAAAATAAAGACCTTGAACATTTCCCTGCAAGGACTATCTGCGTAGCAAATGCCACAATCGATTAGCACTTGACAAGTAAACAATAAAGGAATGATTTGGGCAGTTAAGTTGCGATCAAATTATAGTGAATAGTTACTATACTAAGATACTCAGCATGACGCCTAAGCGTCAATATAATTTATTTTGTTTAATTTCCTAAAAAGCTTCTCGAAGCAAGGTTATAATTGTAGTAAAATATATCGAGGGGGGGGGGGGGGGGGGGAGATAGAGACAGGGCCTGGGACCGAGATTAGAAACCATGCTCTCACAACTTGCAGAGCGATCAGTTACGTTTTGGTCAGCGGTGTTTTCATAAGGCTCCTTTTCGCGCGCAAAATTCCTTAAAAAATGAATTAACGTGCAGATGATGAATCCGCTGGCTAGAGTTGCGATGATTGCTTTGCATGTTGTGAGAGCATGGCTTGGATTTGATTTAAGAGAATGTATAGCTATCCCCCCTGGTAATATAGTTCCAAATGAAATGACAAATTACTTATTTACCTTCTTATCAGGATGTGCATCATGAAACACTGCGTCCCAGGCAGATTTCACTTCTTGGTTTTTCAACACTGATTTCAAAGCATTATCCACAAATTCGCTTTTAGCTTCGTAGTGTCGGATCCTGTGCGTATTGAGAAGTTCTACTCTCAATGTTTCCAACTTCAAGATGAAAGTATACGCTGGGTCGGATATGTGAAGGAGGCCACGCTCTCTAAACTGCCTGTTCTCGGTTACTTCGAGAGTTTCGGGCGATGTGGTATTGTCCTTAATCCAGTCGTACTGGACAATGACATGATCTTCCAATAAGCTACATCTGGCGTGTGCTGCATTTAAATTCTGCCGTGTTTCCGATGACAGGGAGAACATGTTTGCCCGCATGTATCTTCTGGCCCTTTCCAATTCCTTTCTAACTGCCCAGCCACCCACATGCCTCAACTTGGCTAAGCCTTCTTTGGGCATATCCGGAACATTGAAGTTAACTTCCGTGGTTGCATGTTCTCTTGCGATGGCGATCGACACCTCATGAACGAACTTCTCAAATAGCTCAAGGCAGATAGACGAGGCAATTGAAATCTGCGCTGGCAACAAATCTTCTACTTGAAATAGAGCACGACTCTCCTGTCGCAAATCAACAGAACCGATAACAGTGACGTAAAGGTTGTGTACGGCGTCAGTCAAATCTTTCCTTGAAAGATATAGCTCATTTGCTCATAGTACGGTCTGGGACCCCTACACTAAGTGTAATTCAGACAAGTTGGAGAAGATCCAAAGACGAGCTGCCCGCTTCGTATTCAACAAATACTCCAGACAGCAAAGTGTCTCTGCTCTTCTCAAAGAGCTTAACTGGACAGATTTACAAACTCAGAGGAAACGTGACCGTGTAACCATGATGTACAAAATCCTAAACGGACTAATTGCTATTCCACACAATGATTACGTCACACGGAGCACCACAGTAACACGCAGAAATCATAACTTCAAGCTAAACACTTTTCCAACATTATTAGATTGTTTCAAATACTCCTTTTTCCCTAGAACTGTTAAAGACTGGAACTCGCTACCAGCATATGTTTGTAAACTCAAATAGTATAAACCAATTTAAGTCCCGTATCTTGGAAGTAGACTTCAGATAGTTCATCATTTAGTATTGTTTATATTTTTACCTAGACTGATTCCATAAGTCGGTGTGTCCGCACGCTCCTTGGGTTACCCATGAGTAGCAAGCGAGTGGAAATAGCTACTTATGGAATCAGTCTATCATTCATTCTTTATTTTTTTCATCTTATGTTAACCTTGGTGTAAAGCAACACAGCATTACCGAGATAATAAACTGAAAGACTGAAAGATTTGGGTTGTTGGCTAAATGGTCCCCAAACAGTTCAAAAATCCTACGCCACTGAATACTAGCAAAGCTCAGAACAAGATCTTCTCTCTGTAGTACCGCATTTACACTGTTGTTGTTAACCGTTGCAAAATCACTCTTTGGATCGGGTATAAGTAATTGTTTGATCATTTCAGTCAAATCGAGACTATCAGGCAGACAGCTGAATTGAGATACGTTGTCGTCCAAAAGTAAAAAGACCATCTCCAAATCAACCACGGCCTTTTCGTCTTCCTTTTCAAAAAGGAGGAAACAAGGCCATCAGGATACTCATCCATGGCCAAGGAATCCGAGGGATGTTCACCCTCTTCTCCTTCTTCCATTAGATGAGCTCCTCGATCACTCACTTCAAACCACTCCTGTGCAAACTCCTGATTAGAACAGCATGAAAAATCTTCCATGTGTTCTCGCGATTCTCCACATACTTCCACAGCCTCTCGAGGAGGTTGTAAAAGCTGTTCTGGGTTGAATCCCAGAACTTGTATGTTGCTGTCATTTTCAACACGAGAGACAGCAACATAAATGAGACCAGAGACAAACTCCTTCGAGCAGTGCACCACGACACTAGGTAGGGTAAGACCCTGTGTTTTGTGGCACGTCGCTGCGTACGACAGCACAACAGGAAATTGGGTGCGACTTCCCACAATTTGCCCCGCCCGATCTCGTTTCGTCCATGTCTCCCTCTTGACAAGGACTGTTCCTACTTCCTCGATATCCACTTCTAAATGTTCTCCTTTTACCCTTCGAAATGTTGCGGAGGTGCCGTTTTTAATGTCATCAGAGATGTTCCAAACTATCATGACTTTAGCGTTGGGCTTCAGCAAAAGCCTTTCGTCTGCCGGACAGCTGATTCCAGATGCGTTTCCCTCGTCGGCACACTGAAAAGTGTAAAGTTCCCCAGGCAGCCCGAACAACACATCAAGATTATGGAGCTGCACAGAAAGCTTTCTAAAGTACACGTGCAGCGGTTCGTCGATTTCTATAGGCCTGCTGAGATTCATTAAAAAGCTTACACTCTCGGAACTACACTGCCCCAATCTCAGCTCCCCAAGTGCTTTTAGGAAAGACGGATTTGCTGACTTCTGTCGCAAAAGTTCAGTTAGTTCGAACCTGTGTCCAAAAACGGAGTGAAACACGTACGACTCATACATGAAATCGCCGTCATCAAAGAAACTTGGCACTGGTCTCAACTGCAGAAATTCCCCTACCAAAATAATTTGTTTTCCACCGAACGGCTTGGCGCGATTGTGTTGCTCTGCTACCATGTGGTGAATAACGTTAATCAATTCTAATGTACGCTTACTGGACATTCCCGCTTCATCCCAAATAATAACATCCGCAGCATTACTTTTCTGCATACAGTGGGGCAAACTCGAAGATCGTGCCACAACCATATGCGAAGGCATATCAGCAGTTTGTAGTCCATAGCAGGAATGAACGGTTTGAGCCTTAATGTCGCCATACACGGTACACGAAATTCCACTCGAACACACAATGATTACTTTTTTACCTCTGTTCTTGAGTTCTTTCACAATGCTATTAACGACAAAAGATTTCCCCGTGCCGGCTTGCCCGCTCAGTAACAGATTGTGACCCGTTATAGCAGATTTGAGTACAGCAGACTGTTCATCCGTTAGTCTAAAATAAAATATAAATATTTGGAAACAAATATTGTAAACCACTGATAGCCACTGATGGTCCAAAAAGAAATCTGGCTGGGCTAAAACTCATCTCACCTTTTGTTCATCACTGACGGAGTGCGCTCAATAAAACATCTATTAGAATCGATCTGATTAAATATTCTTAAAATCGAAAAAAACGTTAATGTTATCAAACAGACAGTAGTTTTGGCGCACGAATGAAAAATTTCAAGTCAGAGGACGAGAATTGCGCAAAACGAAGGTGACGTTCAGTTTATTTACACATCTCTTCCATTAGTAAGTACATCACAATTCGTGACAATCACAAAACGCCGATAGTGATTTTTAAAAAAATATTGACTTCCCGAGGGAGTTCGATAAGCGACAATCTTACTGTGCCCGACAGTTGTTGGTTTCAAATTGCCACTGTAGAATCCCCGTGTGCCCCAGCGGGTCAGGATTTCAAATTGTCGTTCGACGGTCGTTGGTTTCAAATTGCCACTGTACAAACCTCCTGTGCCCCAGCGGGTCAGGATTTCAAATTGTCGTTAGACGGTTGTTTCCGTTGCAGGGCTGCTCTTGCCGCGAGCAGTCACGTCGTTGGGTTCTTCACTTAATCGCGATTTACAGCCTTAGATATTGAAATTTTAGCAATGAGAAAGACGGAAAACGTAGCCCATTTATCTGCAAAGCTGTTCCCGGTGGAAGAATCACCGTGGGGCAAATTTCACGATATTTATCGCCGCCGACAGCGACCCCGGTCTAAAATGGATTCCAACCTTCGCTTCGCTTCTTAGGGTGCAACACCGACCGCTCATAAAAAGCCTCAAACAGCCGCTAGAACGCCAGAAACACCATAGGAACACAAGAAACCACAAAAAGACAACATAGGTGAGTTAAAAATACGACTTTATTAGCAATTTCGTACATTTATGATCAACAGGAATATTTCTCATACAAATCCCTATAATTTAGCTGTTACGCAACGGTTACCGTGACGCTCAAATTACAACACTTACACAGCGCTGATCTGAGCAGAGGTCAGATAACATATTGGTTGAGGTCACACTTGAAAGTTTTCTATGGTAAAAGGCCTTAACTATGGTAAGAAAAATGTAAACAAAGTTTACTATGGTAAAACTCATTAGTTGACTTTCACACTTCCCAGATGGTTCCTTAAGTGTCACTCAAATGTTGAGTTGATGACAGACGAGAATAAATGCAGACATTCCTTGAATGTTTGTTTCTCCTTGCGTGACTCTCTCTGTGAGTCCGCCATGGATCGTGAACGTGTTGTAGCTTCGATTGTGGCTCTTTTATTTCTTATCGTTGCGATCCGAAAAGCTCAGAGATTTAGATTTCTGGTTCTCTACTTTCTCTATGAAAGGAGGCAACATGATCTCGCCAATATTCTTTTCGCAACAAGAATTAAGAGATTACAAGAGCGGAGGAGACGAAGAGAAGCTTTGGCAAGACGGAGGCGAGTGGCATGAGTATATCCGAGACCACAGGGATGGTTTGAAGAAATATATGGTAACCCGGTCATGTTTTCGTTGTGGAAAAAATGGGGCAATATTCAGCACACTCAAGAAATACATCTCAAACAACTAGACAAGATGTCAACTAAACAAACAAAGTTTAGATAAACGCGCGATAAACCATACCCTTTCAGGTAGTTTTACTATAGTAAACTTTGCTTTCATCCTGCCGCCGTTGCCAACGCAACAGACCAGACATGCGTTTACCATGGTAAACAGAAAAAAGCCGGTCACATTCAAAAACGTCTTTACTATGGTAAACTTACCTTTACTATAGTAAAAAAAGCCCAAGTGTGACCTCAACCATTGTCTAGCCTGTAGTATACAGTATAAATAAGCGCGAAGCGCGACAGCGAGCGCGAAGCGCGAGACCAAAAAAAGACTAAAATAGCCTGTAGTATACACTATAAATAAGCGCGAAGCGCGACACCAAAAAAAAGACTAAACCACCTCACAAATTGAGCTTGGGGTACCTGTGTTTTAACGGAATTTATCGATCTTCGAGTGATTGGATTTGAAATTTTCTTTCCGACCTTCCCTATTTATATTAACGGAAAACCTCGAAAACTAAAACTCGCCTAAATCGCCTCAAACCGGCCTGAGAAGCTGGCAAACTACAAAGAATACAACACAGCAACAGGGTAAGTCGTTTTTATTCACAAAACATTCGATTTTATATCTTCTAAAACATAACCGTTGCGTTCCCATACAAACCCTTATAAATTGAGCCGTTGTAACACAATACCGCTTATACCGTGACACTGTTCTCTTATCTTTAGCTTGGGCGACCTGTGATTTTAACGGCGTATTTAACGATTTTAGTCGATTTTAGTCGCTTCCCACAAGATGCACACTCCACGAAGTCTTGGCACAAATGATCAGATTTTGGATACCGTCCATGATGCATAGCGATCGTAGTGCGCACACCACCTGGCATAGGTCACAAGCTATTTATATAATGTAAACAGTCATAACAACTGGTGCTGGCATGACGTAAGATATGATAATTATAGTCTGCTTTCTCTAAGGTCGGGAAACCCCCTAATTCGCAGCGTGTTTTTGTATTTTTCACTTTCAAAAGCGAGCTGAACTGAACGTCGCGGTAAGTAAAACTAACCTTGTGTTGTCTGTTCTCGATCTCTACCAGTTTACAATATGTAAGAAGATTTATTTTATGATCACAACATACCAACTGGAAAATTAAACGAAGCGGTAATGGCAAATTCAACATAGAGAGCTGTTTAACACTGGAAAAAATTCAAAATTTCCACAAATATTTTACTGTGGTGTTTGTATGGATATCATAAATTCCACAGTATATGAAAAACCAAACAGGGTTATTTTGTGGTTTTTTGTGTTTTTTTTAGGTTAAGTTTCAAATGACACAAAAATACATACAAAATCCACAGTGGGTTTTTTGAATTTCCAACTATACTATGGAAACTAGAAAAACCAAGGAAAAAAATGTCAATTTCCATGCATGGAAAATTGTGAAGTTTCCTTTAATGGTTATTCAAAATTCCGCAGTTAACATGGAAATTGAAATTTCCAAACTATTTCAACTTGGATTTTGAAATTCCAACAGTGGAAATTATTTGAAATTACAAACATGGAAAAATAAAATTCCACAGTAAACATGGAAATTGAAATTTCCAAACTATTTCACCTTGGATTTTGAAATTCCAACAGTGGAAATTATTTGAAATTGCAAACATGGAAAAATAAAATTCCACAGTTAACATGGAAATTGAAATTTCCAAACTATTTCACCTTGGATTTTGAAATTCCAACAGTGGAAATTATTTGAAATTACAAACATGGAAAAATAAAATTCCACAGTTAACATGGAAATTGAAATTTCCAAACTATTTCACCTTGGATTTTGAAATTCCAACAGTGGAAATTATTTGAAATTACAAACATGGAAAAATAAAATTCCACAGTTAACATGGAAATTGAAATTTCCAAACTATTTCACCTTGGATTTTGAAATTCCAACAGTGGAAATTATTTGAAATTACAAACATGGAAAAATAAAATTCCACAGTTATCATGGAAATTGAAATTTCCAAACTATTTCAACTTGGTGTTTCAGTTTCTAACCATGGAAAGTTTTAAAATTTCAATGACAGGAAAACAAAATTCCTGACTTACTACTGAAAATTCCATAATTTATGTACTTCAATAATTTGGTAGAAATTGTATGGAATTCAGGGACCAAGGTGGAAATACAAAATTTGTTTGTTTGCAAACTGTTAGAATATAAATATAATGTTCTGGAATACATAGTTCAAAAAATGTACTTGTCTAATGGTTGTCCTTCCAGTAAGGCCCCTGCCACTGTCCTTCAACTATACTAATTATGCTCTTGAAGTGAATGGTGTCCATAGCATGGCTCATGGATTCCCTTTTCCATAACTGATTTTCATTCCACTGATGATGCTTGACAAAGAAATAACCCCTCACTGTTTTATGTACATGGTCTACAGCTCGTACTTCAGCTCTCCACAATTCGTCATCACCTCCTTGCACAGACACCATATCACCCACTTGGGGAAACACTGGTACAAGGACCAAGTTTGTGGTCTTATTCAAATTGCAGAAGAAAAAAATGGGGATACCCACTAGTCAAATAGATGCTAATGATTACTTCAGAACCTTGATTCATGAAAAGGATACATACGTGAACTTTTGTCTGACATTCATAAAAAATAATACTTGATGCCAGTGAGCACACAGAGTTATTATCTGTCATGTTGATGAATTGAACTCAAACAAGTAATCTGTGTACATGCAGTAATGCCATAATTATCCAACCATTTAATAAGTGGATCCACTACTGGTTAATCCAGTATTTTACTTTTTCAATATTGAATAAGATATTATTCAATATCAAACAAAATATTAAGAGTAAGAAAATTACCTAGCTGTTTTGAAAATATGGCTGATAATACATGTACATGGTGGCATTTGGTGTAGATGAAAACAGCTCCACAACATGAATTTGAACAAGAGGAAAGAAAATGATACTAATACCCACCTTTTGTTGGTCATATCTACCAGTCTTGGATGAAGCAATCTTCAATTGTTTGTTTTGATGTGACCAAGCTTTGATGAATTCACGTTGTGATTCTTTCCTTGCAAAGGTTTTCTCAATGCCTTTATTATTACTGGACTGCTTAACATATCGACCAACTGCCCTTTCAAACTGAAAACACCAGAAGTTATCTGGTGATGAGAATCTTGCAATGTCTTCTGGTAGATGAATGAGGCTATGCAATGTCATTAAACATTCTGAAACGTCATATGTTTCCTCAATAAGGATGCAGTATCTCCAGCACAATTTTTGGAAAGTTTCAATCATTTCCACTGTCCATCCATTTTGGCCACAATTGAAAACAAACTCCACTATTCTTGGAAGTGGAGCCCAAACTTCACCATGTTCAGGCGATAGTAGTCCTTCCAGAACAAACTCCGAAGCTGGGTAACCAAACTTTTGGTACTCTTCAGCTGCAACACAAAGATAAATCAATAAAAGAACAAATTTGACCTGTTATTATCTAGTGTTTTGTTTGCAATTTCTGAGGACAAATGTATGTTTCTCGCGGAATGAGGCAACAAAATCAGCTTGACGCCCAAAACAAAGTTACATACTATTAATAATTTTGGGTAGAGAGGCAAAGTTAGGTTATAAAATGTGGCAGTCAGTAAAAGATTATTGGCACTATAACCGCAGTGATATCATGTACATGTATGTGCATGATTTATAGCAATTATTTGTTGACTTAAAAAGTTAATATTTTAATAATAATCTTTAGTTAATACTCCAGACATTAAGTGGAATTAACTCAATTAACCTACTGGGTAATTTTATACTTCAGATAGTCAAGCACTAAATAACAAAATCTATCTTTTGCTACCAGTAATTAAAATAAATCCTAGTAATTTTATTCTGACTATAGACTATTGTCAATGCTGCAAGCAACAATGCAATTTTTAAAAGTGGTGAATAGGCACAGTATACATTTAAAGTACCACTCTAGTACTCCCAAATTAAAATGAATTTAAGAGACATACCTTTCCAAAATCCAATTTCAGATAGATCTGTAGGAAGTCTTGCAGCTCTGTACTCTAAGGAAGAAATGTTTTGCACATTAAGCTAAAGAGTACTGAGCTGTATTGCTGACATTAAGTAGGAAATAAACATTTCTGTGCCCAGTTTCAGTGCTTTTGGGATTATTAGAAATATTATGTGATATTAAGAAAGTATCCACACTGAATGAAACTCAATATTCCCTGTAATGTCATTAGACATATGACATTATCTGTATGAAATAAATTCAAGTCTATTTTAAATATTAAGCAAAATATTTAATTAGTTCCATAAACAGTACTTGCATGTCAATTATAGTTACTGGCAATGAATCAAATTAACTGTATAGCCTTGCATGGGTTTTTACTTAGTTGCAGTATAATTAGTCTTAATCATAAATACAGTCATATACCTGTAGTCCACGGCATCCGTTTTTAAAGCTTCTTGTAAGTGATCTTGATCCACCAGGGAATTTGAAAGAAAATAATCCAACCTCCTCTTTACAAGGTTAAGAGGGACAAGGTGCATTGCATCAAATACCAAGTCTTGCAGAACATCAAACTTGTACAACTTATATCAGTGTTGAACAACTGGTTTGATGTACTTGGTTGATTAGAATAATAATTTCTGCCTTCGTCATCCTCCAAATTCATGCATTCAGAATTCATTGCTTGTGTGTCTTCTTCAACTTCTGACCTCACTTCAAAACTATCACCACCATCCTGATCTGAAGTTAGTCAATACAAAAGGTATTAAAATGAGGTGCAAACAAAAAATGGCGGACATTTCATCAAGGATGTTAGATTTGTGCCTCAAGAATTGATGAAACCAGAGGTCTATTACTGATGAAACTTTCGTTTAAATGGAGGAAAGGTAACATATTCAATGAGTAAAAATATGTGCCCAGAACTGTGCATAAATTGTACAATGTTTAATATATACTCTCTAACTTTTCTGTCTGTAAAACCCACCGTCCTTAACCTTTTGTCGAACGCACTTTAATAATCTGTGATTACGCCTAGTATTTAAGATAATGTTCTTTCCTGAACGAAAAACCGTTCGTTATCACGATTTTTTAAATTCATATTAGATAGCGAAAATTGACGTACGTACCTGTACTGGATTCGATTTCATGTTCAATTACTTCACGCTGATTAAATGACAGCAGATGCTTTTGCTGCGTCTTAGGGTTGACAGCTTTTCCTTTGCATTCGTCGCAAGGGCAATGGACATGGACGGATTCCCTTGCAGCACAATGGCAACGCGAAGAGGGGAAAAAAGATCCTTTTTTGTTAGATCTACCTCCTGTATTTTCCGCCATGTTTTTGCAAACGACTTTGTGTAACAAGTAGGACAAGAGAGACTGGACCTAGTTCCAAGCTAAATATTATGGGATTGGAAAATCCCATGTGCTCGAAAACGAAGAGTAAACACAGTTTTGTAAAACGTAGTTGTCGATTAAAGTCTGTATTTCACGGAGTTTTGCAGCGGGGTGCAACATTTGGTGACCCCGACGTGACAGGAAAATGGCCAACGTCCTGGAGGAGACGCAAATAGAGTTGAGAACCGCGATTTGCCGCCTGAAAGAAGCGAATCTTCGGGAGTTATGTGTGGAGCTGAACATCGCCGTAAAAGAGACGGACACGGGCCGTCTGGCCTTAATACAACTCGTTACGAAATACTTAGACGCCGAAGAACTAGGAGTCGAGGCATTGCAGAAACTGAGTGTGGCAATTGCAGAGAAGGAGGAGAAGAAATCGGTTGCAAATGGCGCTAAGAGTGAACAAGATACTGGGGTGAAAACCGAGCAGAAGTCAGCCGTCGAGTCGAGTGCGAACACCTCGAAAGGGACCGCAGCGATTCCACCGTTCAGGAAGGAATTTAAAATATCAGGACAAATTGGGGATTCGCGTCAAAAGGATCGCCTGAGCTTTACCAGCCTGGCTCACCAAATTGACGCTGGTTTGAAGCGTGGCTACAAAGAAGAAGAAATCATGGATGCTGTTATTCGAGCCATCAATCCAGGCCTTAGATTGAGAAGCTACTTGGAAGGTAAGCCTGATTTAGCACTTGCCAGGTTGCGTAAAATACTGCGATCACATTACCAGGAGAAAGGGGCCACGGAAATTTACCAACTTCTCAGTTCGGCGGTACAGGAAGCTGGGGAAACCCCTCAGGACTTTCTTGTTCGCTTACTTGATTTAAAGCAGAAAGTGCTGTTTGCGTCCCAAGAAGCGGGGTCCGATTTGAAGTATGACCCGAAGCTGGTACAATGCATGTTTCTACATTCACTATTAACTGGGTTGCAAAATGACAGCATTAAAATGGAAATAAAACCCTGCCTGCAAGACACTCATGTAGAAGATGAAGAAATCTTTGATAAATTAAATGCAGCAGTTAGTAATGAAACAGAAAGGATGCAGAAGCTTGGTTCCCGTCATGGACGGCTCGCGAACCCAAACCCTGCGCAAGTTGTAGCTCAAGTGACCTCCCCTAATGGAAGTCTTGCTGCGACCGAAGATAAAACCCCCGAGAAGCCAGCAAAAGTTAACCTTCTTACTGAAGTTAGAGAGCTGAAAGCGGAACTGGCTGCTATCCGGGAGGGTATGGAACAACGAGAAAATGCTAGTCCCCATTTACAGTACCAACCTGAGGGCCAAGGGAAGGTTCGCCCAAGAGGATGCTGGAGTTGCGAAAGGCAAGGAAGAGGTCTCCGTTGCAATCATTGTTTCATTTGTGGGGATGTTGGCCACCTCAGTTATCAGTGCCCAAGGTCGAGCCGAAGGGGCTATAATTCAGTGAACCCCCAGGGAAACGGGTGGAGGTTGCCCCCACGGGACAGGGAGCGACCTGGAAGACCAATGTACAGTCCCAACAATGCATGAACTGTGGAAAAGGGGAGGAATGGGCGAATCAATACATGCGCTGCTCACAATGCCATTCTAGTCATTACTGTTCAGAAACTTGTCAGAGGGAACATTGGCCGAAACATGGTAAACTATGTCAAGCCATCAGAGACGTTGAACTGAGGAAAAGGGAGAGTAAGGCAGGTGTTGAAACATTGAAAACATCATTTCCTTCCCACCTAACCCCAAGACAACGTTCAAAACTCACTAAATTAGTGGGAAGAAGGTGTGTAGTTTCCTGTTTAATCCAAGGGAAGACAGTGGATGCCCTGTGGGATACTGGAGCTCAAGTTTGTGTTGTGTCAAAGAATTGGAAAGAAACTAACCTACCGAATGAGCCCGTGAGAGACATACATGAGTTACTGGGGGAAGATGAATTAAATCTCCAGGCTGTGAATGGTACAGAAATCGCATATGATGGTTGGATTGAGGTAGAGTTTCAGTTGGCTGGAGAGGACGGGTACTCGGAGCCGTTGATAGTCCCCATTCTAATAGGAAGCCAAGATAACCAAGAACTTCCTATCATTGGGTTTAACGTTATTGAGGAGGTCATTAAGAGGAGTAGTAGCCCCAACACAGCAAATGTATTACCCCGAATAGTGAATGACTCATTTCCGTCTGTGAAAGAGAGCAAAGCAAGAGCACTAGTTAACTTCATTCAAACTATGGATGAGGAGACTGATACAGGGCTGCTTAGGGTTGGCAAACAGGACATACGTGTCCCACCAGGAGAGACTGTGAGGGTAAAATGTCAAGTACACTTCGGACCATTGGAGGAAGATTTGCCAGTTGTGTTTGAACCCAAGGAAGAAGGCATGTGGCCCGAGGGACTAGAAGTGAAAGGGTGTCTTAACCGAATTCCGTCTGGGTCTTCTAGCCGAATGTATGTCCCAGTATGCAACCACACCGAACAAGAGGTAACCTTGCGTAAGCGAACAGAGCTGGGTACTATACAGTTAGTACAGTCTGTCACACCGCTACCAGTCCAAGCCAAAGAGGAACAGATGGAAGAAGATGACGAGACGAGGAACGGGGCAACCGGCTACAAGTCGGAATCCAGTCAACTCAAGCAAGAAAAGGGACAGTGGGATCCCCCAGTCGACTTGAGCCACTTGCCATGTGAGCAACAGAGGATAGTAAAGGAGATGTTGAGGGAAGAGTCCGGAGCCTTTGCTATAGATGATGACGACATTGGATGCGCTGAAGACTTGGAATTGGAAATTAACCTGAAGGATAATGACCCAGTACAAAAAACATACAACTCCATCCCCAAGCCCTTGTATGGAGAGGTTAAGTCATACTTACAGGACATGATCAACCGTGGCTGGATAGACAGATCAAAGTCACCATACTCATCACCAGTGGTCTGCGTGAGAAAAAAAGATGGCAGCCTGAGACTATGTGTTGACTATAGACAGTTGAACAGCAAAACTCAGGATGACCGTCAACCCATACCTCGTATTCAAGACATCCTGAACAGTCTCAGTGGGAACACTTACTTTTCAGCGTTAGACCAAGGGAAAGCATATCACCAGGGATTTGTAGCAGAAGAGCACCAACACCTAACGGCATTCATTACCCCTTGGGGTTTGTACCAATGGAACCGGATTCCTTTTGGTCTTAAAAATGCACCAGCAGCTTACCAGAGGTACATGGAGAAATGCTTGGAGGGTCTGCGTGACGAGATATGTATTCCATACCTTGATGATATCCTGGTGTATAGTAAAACATTTTCTGAGCACGTAGACCATGTGAGAAAAGTACTTCGACGCATGCAGGAACATGGTATTAAACTAAAAGCAAAGAAATGTGAATTGTTTAAGCCGCGTGTTCGTTACCTAGGCAGAATAGTCACAGCAAATGGCTACACGATGGATCCGGCCGACGTCGCAGCGGTGGCCGCACTTAAGGAAACAAAGCCCAGAACTGTGGGTGCTTTGCGCAAACTCTTGGGTTTCATAAGCTACTACCGCCAGTACATCAAAGACTTCTCCAGACTAGCCAAGCCCCTTTACGACCTACTATCAGCCAAAGAATGTAGTAACCAGTCTAACAAAACTGAAAGACAGCAAGGGAAGTTGCCACCTCCGAAAGGACAGCTATCGTCAAATCACAAAATTAATTGGACTGAAAGACATGAAGAGCGACTGCACTCCCTAGTTGAACTTTTAATGAAGCCAGGAGTAATGGCCTATCCCGACTTTGAACGACCATTCATACTGCACACCGATGCCTCACATGAAGGACTTGGGGCTGTGCTTTACCAGGAACAAGGGGACAAATTGAGAGTTGTCGGATATGGCTCAAGGACATTGACGCCCGCAGAGCGTAACTACCACTTACACTCTGGTAAATTAGAATTTTTGGCCCTGAAATGGGCAATCACTGACAAATTCAGGGATTATTTATTCTATGCCCCGTCGTTCGTCGTTTTCACCGACAACAACCCGTTAACATATGTGATGTCATCCGCTAAATTGAATGCCACGGGACATCGATGGGTAGCCGAGTTAGCAGATTACAACTCTACGATCAAGTATCGACCGGGCAAGATGAATATTGATGCAGATGTTCTGTCAAGGATGCCATTAGACATACACAAATACATGAGGGACTGTACAGAGGAAGTACCGAGAGACGTCATGGACGCAACCTTGACGTAGTTAGAGAACAGGCAAAGGGCACAATCCCTTGGATAACGGCGATTGGTGCTGACATCAGGACGCATGAACCCACACTGAAGGATCTGAATCTAAAACCATTCAGCTCCCGGGAAATCAGAGAGGCACAACACTTGGACAGTGCTATAAACCGTGTCATCTACTACAAGACGCTTGGACCCAAACCAGGTAGAGGCCAACTGAAGAATGAACCCCATGGTGTTACCAACCTTATGAGAGAATGGACGAAACTGGAAATTGACGAACATGGTATCCTGCGACGAAGAACAAGTTCCAAAGTACAATTAGTTCTACCACACATCTTCATTCCAGTGATACTTAAAGAACTGCACACAGAAATGGGACACCTTGGAGTGGAGAGAGTCGCTGAACTGGCAAGGTCCCGCTTCTACTGGCCACATATGTACCGTGACATAGAGTATTTTGTGACCCAACGCTGCAGTTGTATCAAGCAGAAGAAACCAAACACGGAAACGAGAGCACCTATGATGAACCTGATGACATCAGCACCCTTTGAAATGGTTTCCATTGATTTCCTGCATTTGGACAAGAGCAGAGGTGGATATGAATATGTACTACTGATAGTTGATCACTTTACCAAATATGCCCAAGCCTTATGCAACACGCAACAAGACGGCTCGCACTGCTGCCGAGAAGATTTACAATGAGTTTATTCCGAGGTTTGGCTTTCCAGCACGAATACATCATGACCAAGGTGGCGAGTTTGAAAACAAATTGTTCCACAACCTTGAACGTCTAAGTGGAGTTGCTAGTTCTCGAACTACCCCATACCATCCACAAGGCAATGGCCAGGTAGAACGCATGAACCGTACTCTACTTTCAATGCTGAGGACCCTGCCAGAGAGAAAGAAATCGAATTGGAAAGATTCCCTGAACAAACTCATACACGCGTACAACTGCACAAGACACGAAACCACTGGATTTTCTCCATTTTTCTTGATGTTTGGCCGCTCTTCCACGATTACCAGTTGATTTGCTGTTTGACCTGGAAAACGACCCTCAACAAGGTGACTACCAGGAATATGTAACGACGTGGCAAGCAGATATGAGACAGGCATATGATCTAGCATCAAGAAATGCCCAGAAATCGTCAGCTAGGAGTAAAGTGTACTATGACAAGAAAGCTTCCAGTGCAGTGCTACTTCCCGGTGACCGCGTACTTGTTAGAAACCTTTCAGAAAGAGGAGGAACAGGAAAGCTCCGTTCACACTGGGAAGAGCAAATACACGTCGTTGAGGAACGCATATCTGACAGCCCAGTCTATCGAGTAAAGCCTGAACATGGCCGTGGAAACAGAGGGTGTTACACCGCAATTTGCTGCTTCCTTGTGATGCCTTACCACTACCAAATGGTACGAGAGATTCATCCGAGACCACCCAGCCCAGATCTGGAGTGCTCCCTCAGTCCCACGACATTGGAGAGAGTTCAGACGATGAGTATGAAATGATCATAACGTGCCCCCCTGTTACCCAGGAAACCGCCCTTCAGAATGAAATGGACACTCCATCTATGGTCCCACAGGACCACTGCGTTGATGAAGATAGTGACCATACACCAGACGTCAATTCTACGGCTCAAGTTCACTCAGAAGTGAGTGCTGACCCACCGGTAGCAGAAACAGCCAGCCTAGATGAAACAAACATCATTGCCCCAGAAAGTGCAGAATCAGATTCAGAGGATCACCCAGACGAACACCCAGAGGAAACTACGCGACCAAGAAGAGAGAGACAACCCCCTCTGACTCTTACTTATAGCCAGATGGGAGTGCCCGAGTACCAACGCCTACATCCAGAGGTAGACTCAATCCAAGTGCCCCAGGTGGCACTTTTCCCCCAAGCCATGGCCGGCTGGCTAGTACCTCACAGTACCCTACATATTCCGTGGCTTCCGCAGTTGCAGTATATCGTACCACAGCTGCCACTGGACCAACCAGTATTAAGCACTTCGTATGAGGGACGCATGAGTGACAAAAGGTGCCAAAACAGCCTAGACCAGTAGGAAACAAGTACAGAGACAAAGGAACTGATGATAGTCACAACTGCTTGCTACAAGCATTACTAACCAAGGCCGCACTGACTTGTTTCGCGCTTAGTGGTCAAAACCAGTAGAGAATTGTGCGTCGGATCTCAACCTAGTAAACAGCTAGTTTTCATAATGAGCACTCCCACGAGGGTGCTGTCGGAACAAATGCTCAGTTTAAAACACAGGGACTGACACTCCTTACTCAGTTGCCACTAGGACAACAATGTTTTGTTTTTGTGTTTGTTTTTTCATTCAGTTTTGTCAGTGCTATTAAGTTTTATAGCTAAGATATACCATGTCAATGTCGGGACGACATTTCTGTTGGCGGGGAGTGTGTAACAAGTAGGACAAGAGAGACTGGACCTAGTTCCAAGCTAAATATTATGGGATTGGAAAATCCCATGTGCTCGAAAAACGAAGAGTAAACACAGTTTTGTAAAACGTAGTTGTCGATTAAAGTCTGTATTTCACGGAGTTTTGCAGCGGGGTGCCAACATTTGCAGCCTCTCCTCTTCTTTGCAACGCCCACAAAACGTATGGTTAGCGGCTTGCGAAATTCTGACCAATCAGAAAGCGAGTGAGTCGCGCGTTTCAGTTTCCCGCCCAAAAAGGGAGCCAAAACTGTTCGTTCACGGCATTTCGTCCTCTTCTTCTCAAGCGTGGAACAGTGATGACAGACTCGGAAGACGATCAGTACTGTGGAGTGCTGGATATGGACCAAAAAATTCCGCCAAGTCCTGGTCATTCCAGCGAAGGAGAAACTGACAAGCAAGCAGATGAAGAAGTCCGCCACATTTTATCAAAATGGAAAAAATCGAAACGTCCAGGTTCGGCCGTTTCTGTGAAGGGAAAGCCGGTCGAAAAGAAGTCAAAGATTGAGTCAGTCGACGCCGAGGACGACGTCAATGGTTAGTATGTTAGAATTAGATTAAATCAGTGACACAGCCGTTGTGAATTTAAAAAAAGTTCATAATGTAACTGAATATCTGACGAAGTGCAAGCTTGGTTGAAACGGACTCGGACACAAAATTCGCGCCAATGGTAAATAAATATTTGCAGCGCGTTCCTAAGCAGTTAAGCGTTTTTAGAAATAACAATAGATTTTCTGTTTTGCATTTATTTAGTACTCAACTCGTGGGCCAGGAGTGATAGCCCCCTATTCGATCCCTCATTTTTCTCAGGGATAGTCGAGTAGGAGATCACTGAGGAGAACGTGGGCGAGCGCGAAAATCATCTCGAGGAGACACTCCAGCTCGAGGGTGATTTTCGCGCGCGCTCGTGTGCTCTCCCACTCGACTATCCCTGAGAAAAATGTGGGACTTCCTATTGTGTGATTCAGTTTTCACCTTACAAGTAAAAAGTGTGTTTTTCTATTGTATGTTTTCAAGAATGGACTGTTGAAGATGTCCAAAAGTGGCTCAATGTTAAAGGATTTAAAGAGGAGTGTGAGCTGTTTAGAGGTTTGTACATTTTGAGACAGCATAAATACAGCCGGATAATTTATCTTTTTACTAGTACCTATACATTTTGTATATATAGTGCAAGTTTAAAGGAAGGAAAAGGAACTTCCTCCAGGTAGAAAATTTGAACAAAAAAAGTGATTTGATTGATGGATGAAAAAGTCAATGAAATTCTTCTTACTTTTAAATATTTCAGCTGAGAATATATGTGGCAAGGCATTGAGAGCAATTGAACGTGCAGATTTGAAAGAAATGGGTGTAAAAACCATGGGAAGGCGAATTCTATTAATTGAAGAGATACAGGCCCTGCTTGGTTCAAGCTGCAACCATACAGGTTAAGTGAAGTAGTTGTTGTTGGGATATTATTTTATTGTTCTGCATTTCAGGGTCCCCATGGTCATACCACAGGGAGCCCATACAAGCGGTGTGCAGACTGTGTGACCGTTTGTTTCGAAATTATAAAGGATTGTATGGGAATATCGCAAGGGTCGTATTATTGCGGGTAAACTTTACAAATAAGTTCAAAATAAACGTAATCTTACCTCAGTTATTGTGTTTTGTCGTCCTTGTGGCTCAAAACGGCGAATTTAGGGTTTTGCGGGTTGAAGGGTTTTGCGTTTGTTGTTTACTGTAGAGTAATTAAGGGGAACTCTACAGTAACAGCAAATGCAAAACCCTTCAAATCGCTAAAATTCGCCGTTTTGAACCACAAGGACGACAAAACACAACAACTGAGGTAAGATTACGTTTATTTTGAACTTATTTGTAAAGTTTACTCGCAATAATACGACCCTTGCGATATTCCCATACAATCCTTTATAATTTCGAAACAACAAACGGTCACACAGTCTTCACACCGCTTGTATGGGCATCCTATGGTCATACATTGTACAAAAGTGAATGATTTTTTTCAAAAAGTGTAAAGCCCTGCTTTAAGCACAGATGAAAATGGAGTGGCTTAGAAAATGCTCTGAATGCATATTTGTGGGTTTGAAGGTTTCTATCTAGACAAGGGAATCATGGATAGGTTTTTTAATTTTACACAATCCTTGTAGTTCATGAACCAGTTGTCAAATTCTCTGGGATTTCCCATTCATCCTTTGTTCCATTTTAGCAACAAGATGCCCATATAAGTAATATTATTTTGTGAACATAGACATTTCCTTATGATCACTTGACATGCAAGCACTAATGTAAGAACATTATTAATGTTTTGCTTTTGTTTGTTTATAGCAACAGAAAGTGACCACAGCTTTTCCAAACCAATGGATAGGCTCCTTACACACAGTGAGAAGAAGAAGCTTACAATGGAAGATAAAGGCATTTATTATATAGACACGAGTGTTTTATTGGAAAATAGACCACTCGTAAAATTCATACGAAACTACATCCGGGACCCGAGTGGCGTATTTTCCATATCCTCACTAGTGAGGATATCGATGACGTCATTTCCCGCTTTTGCATGGCTTTTTGTGCAAAGCTGCCAAACTCCGGTTGAAAATGGCGAGCGATAGATTCGTGAAATTCACTGAAGCCGACATGAAATCGTTCACAGAGGAGTAGGAAAATGTTAACACGAAGAAGAAAACTTCATATGACTTAAAATTATTCAAGGAGTTCCTTGCAAGTGAAGACGAAAGGAGAGAAATTCGGAAAGTCCAGCCACCGAGCTGCAAGAGTTCGCGGTAAAGTTTGTGCTTTGTCGTTTGTCTATATAATAAAAAGAACATTACACGGTGGCTTGAAGATATGAATTTTATTTTCTCGTGTTAAAAACAATATTTTACTCACTCGCTGCGCTCGTTCGTAAAATATTGTTTTTACCACTCGAAAATAAAATTCATATCTTCGCGCCGCCGTGTAATATCCTCTATATATAACACCAAGTAGGTATATAGATCTATGAATGTTAGAACAAAGCTTCATTTTCAGTTATTAATGAGAATGGGAATGTCTGTTTGAAAGGTGGAAGTAAATTAACTTATTCTTGGTAATATAGGTGCAGAATTACCACTGATCATTACCTGAGTGTGGTTCACAGATATTTTATTTAGATAGCTGTTGAGTGGTTACCAGTGGCATAATTTTCATAATTTGAAAATGGCCATTTCCTTGCATCTTTTAGGAAAAAGATGATAATCAGTGAGGTGTGTAAAGAGTGGCCTGAAGACAAAGAAACCCCATGGTTTGGAAAAAATACCACAGATACAGGAAAGCTAGTGGCATTTGTTGATCGTCTTCAAAGTGATGAGCGGTTTACTTACAAAAAGTATGGCCTGGGACGCAATGCCATAAAGGAAATGGTACTAACACATATGAGGGAAAGAAGACGAGCGCAGAAAGACGCAAAACTTCATGAAAGTAGTGCTAGCCCTGCTGGATCCACAAGTACAGTGAGTGCAGATGACTCAAGCAGCAATAATGGATCACCCCCTGGTTTATTTGACAAGAAAAGAATGGCATATGTCTCCTATTTCAACCCAGGTAAGAGTTTGGACAAACTGCATGTAGTTTCAGAATCACAATCATCTTTGTAAATGCTTCAGTGTATTACCTCTGATCATGACACGACTGTTGCATTTGGCTTATTGTGTACTGCCCCATGAAATGAAGTTTGATTTGCCATGCAGTTCATAATATTGCAGCCCAACATTTCTTAACAATAAACAACAGAAGCCCTGAAAATCTAAGTAAATCAGATTATTACTAAACGTGTCTAGAACAGTCAGAGAAGTCAAGGAGTACATTATGTAACCTGTTTACAGGAAATATAATTCTTCAGTTTTTGTGCCAGGGAGGGAGGGGTTTCTCTAGAACTGGTATAAAAGTGATGGGGAAGTGCAGATTATTATTTTTGGGTGATTTAAATTTGCAGTTTTTCATATCTTTAAGGTATCTTGATATAAAAATGTGAGGCTTTGTTTGGTTTGAGTTTTTGGCCCAGGTATTTTTAGGCAAATATTTATTTGCACCTCCCTGTCACTTATTTCAAACTGACTATCCCAAGGTGCTTGTGGTTGTTTCATACCAGCTTACACACAAGTATATATATCTAAATTATATTTTCATTTATGTCTCACTGCAGAACTGACACAGGCATCTTGTGATTGCATTGTATTGGTGGCATTGGACAAGCCATCAATTTCGAATGTCCAGAGGTCGAAAGACTTGGAGAAACTCAAGAAATTATTTGGGTTGAGCCTCCTAAGAGGAAAAGACAAAAACACATTTATCAGGGCAATTGCCAGTGCTCTTATCCAACATGCTTACGTAGAAGTTGACAAGAATGGTGAACTAGCTAACCTGAGTAGAGACCAATTGAAAACAGTGAAAAACTTGAACTTTAAATAACTTACTGATCTGGGTTCAGACACTGCAGTTTATATTTTGATTTCATTGTGTTACTATTTTACCATGTCCAAGTTTTCGTTTTAATGTACTTTTTAGTTTTAGTTTTTTTCTTCCCATATTTGATTCATGTGTTGAAACTCAGACACTGCATTTTTTTACTTTGTAAATTACACATGTACTTGATTTCATTGTTTTGAAACTTGATTTCAGATATTATAATTTAAAACTGATTTCTCAAATGCCTCTTTGTTGTCTTATAATAATAATTATGCTAATTTGCACTTTATAAATGGATAAAATACCTATTGTATCTTAGCTAATGGGCATTCAAGTGTCCATAATGGGATAAGTGCCATTTTTCCAAGCTTGGTTGGACACTTCAAAAACCAAAGTTCATTTTTGGCAGTTTAAATTATGTAAATCTGTATTTCCTTTCTTGGAAATTCAGATTTCCATACGTACATAAATCCTACTCTAAAAAGAATTTCCAAGCGTGGAAACATTAAAAACCATCCGTGGATTCATACAAAAACCTGCTTCGGAAATTGAAATATCCACAGTGGGGAACGTTATGTTGGAAATCCAGATTTCCTTTCTTGGGAATTCCAATTTCCACGCTTCTGGTCTGAAAACAATTTCCAAGTGTGGTAAATTTAAACCATCTGTGGATACATACAAAAACCTGCCCTGGAAATTCAAATGACCACAGTGGGATAACTTATCTTGGAAATCCAGATTTCCTTTCTTGGAAATTCAAATTTCCATGTTACACATTAATCTGGTCTGTAAATAATTTCCAAGTTTGGAAAGCTTGAAAACCATCTGTGGATTCATACAAAAACCAAGTGTGGAAAAAGGGTACTTTTTCCACACATGGTATTTTATGGATAACCATGGCAAAACCACAAAAAGACCATGAAAAATACATACATGGAAACTTGGAATTTTTTCCAGTGAATTTGGTGATGCGATCTCGCGTCTGTTTTGAAAAGGCGGAAGTATAAAATTGATCAAATCGTACAGTACGGCATCAAATGAATACAAAAACCATACAAATGGTAACTTGATGGTCTTTCATGTCATGAAGAAGGGATGAAGAAGATAACAGACCAAGAAGAACAGTTTTTCTTTTAATTTGCAGCACTTAACCGTCGAAATGACAGGAACTGTCAAATGTAGATTCGGCTCATAAATCAACAACAAAAACGAAATTATCGATGATCGAGGACTTTCCCATCTGACCGTTTGACACAAACATGAAATTCGCATCGAGTTCAAACACAGGCAGCCCAAGCTAAAGATAAGAGAACAGTGTCACGGTATAAGCGGTATTGTGTTACAACGGCTCGATTTATAAGGGTTTGTATGGGAACGCAACGGTTATGTTTTAGAAGATATAAAATCGAATGTTTTGTGAATACAAACGACTTACCCTGTTGCTGTGTTGTATTCTTTGTAGTTTGCCAGCTTCCCAGTCCGGTTTGAGGCGATTTAGGCGAGTTTTAGTTTTCGAGGTTTTCCGTTAATATAATTAGGGAAGGCAGGAAAGAAAATTTCAAATCCAATCACTCGAAGATCGATAAATTCCGTTAAAATGCTCAAATCGCCTCAAGACTTCCACCAGTGTAATCTCCGATAACGAATGTTCCCTCTGGTTGTTTTTTCGGCTTTCGGCTTTGCCGTTCTAACTGCAGATAAACTTTCGTCAGTTCGACACTCGCGTTTAATTTCCTGATACCTGTTGGACGTTTGAACCACACACAAAATGGCGTCATGTCGACAAAATCACCCTACGCCCGGGAGGGGCATGGACGTATTGTCATCCATGCAAAATGACACTGCGGGGCCCGGAGAGGTCGATTGTCACTTGAAATCGGAAACCAGCACTTGAAAATTTCCCGCCTAAACGTCGCTAACCGTCACATTCCAGCGACCAGCGAGGAATCGATCCGTCCCGTCTGAAAGCAGATATTTATCGGACTAAATCGATGTTTTCGAAATAGCAAGCAGAGAAGAAAAATATCTAAATCTATGGAGATACTCAACAGCATATAAATTGCTTTTTAATCCGTTCGGCCTGGAGAATAAGGCTTTACTTTTAGATTCGAATTACAATTTGAACGTCAGTCTGATGGTCAGTAATCTAAATTTCCACTGAGACACAGATTGGATGACTCGCGTGACTAATGTGTGTTCGTTTGGAGTGTAAAGCGCAAATCAGTCGCGCGAGAAAAAAAGTCACGCGAATGAACGTCCGCCGGAAGTAACTGTGTTGAGTGAACTTTATATTTTTGTATTATTTTTTACAGGAAAAGTTGCTGTTGTTGACGCATATTGATTTTTGTTTCATTGTGATAACCCAACAAGATTGGTGAGTATATAAAAACCTGTTTTGAGGCGCGGTGGCCTAATGGTTAGTCTGTTGGACTCCGGGTTCGAGCACTGGCCGGGGTCACTTTATTACGGGAACCAGGATAATCTATCACGATCTATGGTGGTTTGAGGTGATGTTTGTTCCAGATGCGGATGTCCAACAATTAAAATTGCCACCTTTTTTTAGTATCACTGCGCAAAAATGTTTGGATTTGGTAAAATCCTCTATTTTTTGTAGCCAGTTAAAGTCAAGCTCCAAATTCGCCAGTCACAGACGTTATTGGTTTGATTTTCGTGAATTATAATCAAATCATATATTGTAACCGTTGATACATGAAAATAAAATGTATGAACACTGTATGAACTTGGGACAAACGGAACTTTAGTATGTCACACCGTACCCTGCAACGATGTTTCTTCCAGGTAAGCTTATATTATACTTGAATAGCTAAAGAAAATTCAGCTTGAAGTCAGTTGTTCATTCATCAACGTATTTGGTAATGATATGCTCCAGCAGCAGAACAAATGGAGCCATCAGGGCCATATTTTTCGAACTACAGTAGCATACAAGTACAAAGAAACAAGTGAAATGTGCGATATGCAGATTTGCCGTGTTCTGGATTTGACGTCACATCCAGAAACTAGACCCATTCCACTTATTATAGGTCATGATACAAAATGGCGGCGATTTTGGTGCGATTTTCCGTAATTTCAACAGGGCACAAAAAATAGAGGATGTTACCAAATAAAAACTTTTTTGCCCAGTGATGCTCAGCAAAATGTGGTAATTTTATTTAGCGAAAAAAACGTTTTGGGTTAGGTGCACTTTAAGCATGTAGTAGGAGCTCTTCTTTCTGTTATAAGATTTTTAATCCACAGATGCGTGTAGAGAAAATGCAGGGTACTTGTATAAAGGTGTGTGTATACTGTGAGGGGGGGGGGGAGGGGGTTCGTACATAATTTCTGACTGATTGGAGGGGGGCAATAACTAAATTCACTCCTTCAGGAGGGTGGGGGTTTATTACCTAATATTTTCCTACATGAAGCCCATTTTTCCAACCCCCCCTCCTGATAATTATTGCACAGTCCTAATGAATCCTTGTCAGAGTGGATTCGATAGATCACTGATCTTCAAATGGATTCGCTTGAAAGGAACGCTACAGATCAGAAATCCTGATCCGGATCCTCCCAAAGAAACGCACCCAAAATTTGCCCTCGGGTGAGGAGCGTAGGCTTTTTTAACAGAACAGCGGCTGGTAATCGAGCCTATGTACTGTCCGAAAACATTTGTAATGTGTTTGTATTTCTTTTTATAAGGCTTACAGAAGAGAGCATCATGTACAACATAGATGAAGTTAAGGAAGCCATCTTTATAGCCGTAGTTGTTGCTACATTCCTCCTCAACACCGGTCGCAGTCTAAAGGCCATCGAGTTATGTAAAGAATGTTTGATTCTCCTAAATGATAAATGTCAGGAATGGAAGACGAACAGGACAAAATAGTTTATTGTGGTATCTATTATATAATGTTCAGGGCGTATTCTGTTATCGCTGATTACACAAATGCAATCCAATACAGAAATAAAGTTCTTATCGTATGCCCCGAAAGAGCCAATGTTGCCATACAAATGGCAGAAGTATATATGAGTCAAAATAAACAAACCCAGGCAAAAGAACTTTATGAGAGAGCAATCAATATCTTGATAAAAAATGGCGACAGAAAGGGAGAAGCAAATGCTTATGGGAAATTCGGAGCTATGCTGTATCACCTTGGAGAACTTAACAATGCTAAAGAATATGTGGAGAAATCGCTTGCGATCGCAATAGAAATTGGTGACAAAAAAGGAGAAGCAACATGTTACGGAAACCTAGGAGCTGTGTTTCAATCTCTCGGTGAATATCTAAAGGCTAAGGAATACCTTGAGAAAGCACTTGAGATCGAAACAGCCATGGGGGACAAGGAAGGAGAAGCAGCAGATTACGGAAACTTAGGAACTATGTTTCAATCTCTCGGTGAATATCTAAAGGCTAAGAAATATCATGAGAAAGCACTTGTGATCAGAAAAGCCATCGGGGACAAGGAAGGAGAAGCAACAGATTACGGAAACCTAGGAACTGCGTTTCAATATCTCGGTGAATATCTAAAGGCTAAGGAATATTACGAGAAAGCGCTTGTGATTAAAAAAGCCATCGGGGACAGAAAAGGAGAAGCAGACTCTTACGGAAACCAAGGAAATGTGTTTCAATCTCTCGGTGAATATCCAAAGGCTAAGGAATGTTACGAGAACGCACTTGTGATCAAAAAAGCCATCGGTGACAAAGCAGGAGAAGCAACATGTTACGGAAACCTAGGAACTGTGTTTCAATCTCTCGGTGAATATCTAAAGGCTAAGGAATATCTTGAGAAAGCACTGGCGATTGAAAAAGCCATCGGGAACAGAAAAGGAGAAGCAGACTCTTACGGAAAACTAGGAACTGTGTTTCAATCTCTCGGTGAATATCTAAAGGCTAACAAATATCTTGAGAAAGCACTGGCGATTAAAAAAGCGATCGGGTACAGAAAAGGAGAAGCAGACTCTTACGGAAATTTAGGAATTGTGTTTCAATCTCTCGGTGAATATCTAAAAGCTAAGGAATATTATGAGAAAGCACTTGTGATCAGAAAAGCCATCGGTGACAGAGAAGGAGAAGCAACAGATTACGGAAACCTAGGAACAGCGTTTAAATCTCTCGGTAAATATCTGAAGGCTAAGGAATATCTTGAGAAAGCACTTGTGATCAGAAAAGCCATCGGGGACAAGAAAGGAGAAGCATCAGATTACGGAAACTTAGGAACTGTGTTTCAATCTCTCGGTGAATATCTAAAGGCTAAGGGATATTATGAGAAAGCACTTGTGATCAGAAAAGCCATTGGTGACAGAGAAGGAGAAGCAGCAGATTACGCAAACCTAGCAATTGTGTTTCAATCTCTCGGTGAATATGGCAAGGCGGAAAGAAATCTCGAGAAGGCACTTTCTATAAGTAAAGATATCGGTCACCGTAAACATGAGTTATCCTGCTATTGTATTCTTTCATTGGTTGCGTTATCTCAAGGAAAGCCAATCCAGGAAGTGTATCGCTGTTTGTTACGAAGCATTGAAAAATGCGAAGATTTGCGAGATTTTCTTGTAGACAACGATCAATTTAAGATATCTTTGTCAGATCTTCACATTTCCCCCTACCAAATCTTGCTGCATTGTTATGCGCCACTGGCAATACTGATAAGGCTCTTTATGTTGTGGAGCTAGGACGGGCTAGAGCCCTGGCAGACTTGATGGTAGCTCAGTACTCTGCTGAAAAGCAAATCTCATCTGATGCGCAATCATGGGTTGGCATTGAAAGTATCATGAAGAAAGAAAGTAACTGTACTTGTCTATACATCGCTTACTATGGTCAAAATATTTTCTTGTGGATTCTCAGAACAAGCGGTGCCATTACGTTCAGAAGAATAACAGTCAATAAAGACTTTGTTCAGGCCGGAGCAGTTTCCAATTTGGAGGGATTTTTCGCTAAAAGCTTTCGCAGCTTTGGTATTTTACCCGAGGATGAATGCGAAGATAGGTCTTTAAATGGTATTCAACCTAAATCGAAATCATCCCAGCAAGAGATCTCATCAGGTTTGCGGCTTGTTGAGGATGACGAAGAAGAAAGCCACGATCCTGAACTTTGTTTCACAAAATGATCATTGCTCCTGTGGCTGACCTACTTGAGGAGCCCGAAATCATCATTGTTCCTGATCGCTACTTGTACCAAGTTCCATTTGCAGCATTAATTGACGAAAGTGGAAAGTTTTTATCAGAGACTTTCAGGATCCGTATCGTTCCATCTTTGACGACTCTCAAGCTCATTCAGGATAGCCCAGTGGACTACCACAGTCAGACGGGTGCACTGATAGTGGGGGATCCTAAGGTTGGTCAGGTGTTTTACAAGGATCGTCTTGAAAATTACAAACCATTGGATTATGCAAGAAAAGAAGCAAAGATGATCGGGGTACTACTGGGTGTTCAGCCATTGCTAGGAGAGCAAGCAACTAAGCAGGCGGTACTTCAAAGGATACGTTCAGTGAGCCTGATACATTTTGCTGCTCATGGTAGCGCCGAAAGAGGAGAAATTGCCCTAACCCCTTTACGCACTACTCATCAGGTCCCACAAGAAGAAGACTACCTATTGACAATGTCCGACATTTCACAAGTTCAGCTGCGGGCCAAACTGGTAGTACTTAGCTGTTGTCACAGTGGAAGTGGACAGATCAGAGCCGAGGGAGCTGTTGGAATCGCACGAGCGTTCTTAGGATCCGGTGCACGCTCGGTGTTGGTGGCACTGTGGGCCCTGGAAGACAAAGCAACGGAGCAGTTGATGAGTAGTTTCTACGAGCACCTTGTTAGTGGGGAAAGTGCTAGTGAATCCCTTCACGAGGCCATGAAGTGGATGAGAGCTAACGGCTATCCTAAGGTTTGCGACTGGGCACCTTTCATGCTGATTGGAGATAACGTGACATTTGAATTTGGAAAAGAAAGGTAACTTTAATTTAGAAGAGAAAAAGGCATTTTATAATTTTGGTTTTAAGAAATCAATTAACTGCGTGAGATGATAATCATAATTCAGACTATCTTATATTTCTAACAAGGAAGACTTGTACTGAATTAGCCCCACACGATACGGACAGGATATCACCTATTCTATCAGTTAGTGCTCGATTGGAAACATCCAGGGCCCAGTTGTTCGAAAGCCGATTAACGCTAATCCAGGATTAACAAATAATATATATAAATCTATATAAATGTGGTTTTCCATGACAATGTTTTGTGGAGTTTGACATTAGTCAAAGTCAAAACTGAAGAGCAAAAAATATAAACAGAAAATCTCACTGAAAAGTTACAAAACTGAAATCAAAATTCACGCTAATCTTAATCGTGCTTTGAACAACCGGGCCAGTACGTGTTAGAGATAAGTCGTCATGTGTTTAAACCCCCTCGTTGACACTGTACCCTCCTCCCCATCGATACGGCGATCTGCTTGCAAAAACTGCTTCTTTTCGCATGTGCGGAAATTGTTTTCATTCCATATATTGTTATATCCGTGTGCACCATTGACATACAGCACAGCAAATACCTTTTCTAATTACTGTTTGATGTTTAATAAACTCCCTTTTTCAGGAGGAGATTGGAACATGCATTCTCGTGAACTGCCTACTTACAATTTTGTTATGTCATGCTTGTATAATTAATTAAAAGTGTTTTTTTAAGGGCTTCTTTCCATTACGATAAACACAGTGCAAAATCACAAAAAATCGAAAGAAATACAAGAACAACAACGACGAAAAATAGTATTTTCGTGCTGGGATATCAACTGAGGGGAACTATTGCTTAAGATAGAATCTACTGCTTTTATAGAAATAAGAAATAGGCCACACTTTTAACACAATACTGAATCTTATCACTTATGAATTTTCTCCGTTTTTTCGTTTTGTTTGTTATTCTTTTAGGAAAGAAGACCCGATTAATGGAGGACTGGAGTCAGACGTAAAGCAAACAATAACCTGAGAAACGTATTTCAAGTTTCTCAAATTGTAAATACTTCAATTTTATAACATGTTTAATATTAGTCTGCGGCCATTGTCCGAAAAATACATCCTGTATGACGGATACCGGACACAAACTATCAACCTTTCTTGCAATGCATTTAATTAGTCATGTATTTTTGAATCTATAAAGACTTCGTGAGAATAATTATACACATTTTAAATATTGTTTGAAAGCGTCGGAAACGGGAACTTGAGTTAAAATTAATTGAAGACCAGCTTATAATAGGGGGAAACCCTTGGACAAGATTTATTTTTATGTATAGTTAAAATACCAAAGTTATAAAACACATTATACTGTTGAAGTTTCCTGTTCATTTGTAAAACAGTTCAGAACTTAGTACCAATAAGATAAGGAAAGTTAAAGTTTCCAGTAGAATGTCGGTCAGAAATATTCTCATTGTACTAGCTATCCTGAATTTCAGCCGTCTCCTCTGCTCTAGATCTCTTACTTGTCTCTCTCGGGAGTAAGCGGCCGGAGGAGACAGCTGAAATTCAGGATACTGATATTCTCACGTCATTCACTGAAATTAATAGTCATTGCACCGTGGATTTTTCTGTAAGTAATCAAAACAATGGAGAGAATTAGAAAACCTTTGTGAGGTGAGAATTTACTGATGCACCTTTAAGGGGGAGAACCTAAACTACAAGGAACCACAAAAATGTTGCTAAGGTAATCTCTAAACCTCCATAACTTTGGTTCCTGGACTCCAGTGGGCATCAAACGTTGTAGTGTTTGTTCAATTCACGTTTCCTTTAAATATTTCGAACCATGTCCATATTTGGTGTGTCACGTGACCAAAATGAAAAATGTCTAAAAACTCGGAAGGATTTGATCGTTTTCAAATTATTACTTTAGAATTTGCCGAAGAACGCCAATATCGACAACTTGTAGCATGCGTTTGATGAAATGTACAATATTTCGGAAGTTATAAAGCTTTAAAACTCTTAAAGCTTTATAACTTCCGAAATATTGTACATTTCATCAAACGCATGCTACAAGTTGTCGATATTGACGTTCTTCGGCAAATTCTAAAGTAATAATTTGAAAACGATCAAATCCTTCCGAGTTTTTAGACATTTTTCATTTTGGTCACGTGACACACCAAATATGGACATGGTTCGAAATATTTAAAGGAAACGTGAATTGAACAAACACTACAACGTTTGATGCCCACTGGAGTCCAGGAACCAAAGTTATGGAGGTTTAGAGATTACCTTAGCAACATTTTTGTGGTTCCTTGTAGTTTAGGTTCTCCCCCCTTAATAGTTTAAAAAACACAAAAATCCAGCAGAAGTCATTTCAGTTTTACAACAAAGCCAGATTAACGTCCTTAAACGTCTGAACTTGTTGGTGATTTAGTACCGATATGGTTCTATTGTGTTCCCGGCACGTGGTCGTATGGTGCCTTAAATCAAACACAGAGATTTGTACCAATGGTAAATAACCAATGAGTCTTGTAAAAGCTACTGTGAGAAGCTGATCACAGCTTGAACCTGGTGTGATGTGAAATAAACAGCTGTTGGACCAAAGTCTTGTGTTCTTCCTGACGGACCGGTCCTAAGAAGCGATAAAGGTACCAACGAAATTATATTTACCCGGCATTAGGCGCGCGATCCAAAGATTTTGAAATTAAATATATATTTTTATGGTATCTTTTTTAAAGGTATCTTTTTATCGCTCAACTTCAATGTTTTCGTGAACATTCAATACCGCTAGAAGTCGAACTCGCCATCTTCCCGTACTGTATTCAGTGGTTATAAAAATGTGTGGGTTACACTAACTATCGAATAATCCAACATTTTGTCACGAGTTGAGGTATTTACATATTCAATTAAAAGCGACACAATTCACTGAAATTTCCCCAACTATAAACACTTATGACAACATGTACAGTTATCCTGTTTGATTGTGAAGAAAACGACAGAATGCACGGCGGCGGGTCGAAACGGGAAAACGTGAAACGGTAACGGGCTATGGAAGCAGCAGATCACAACAGAACTGTAGTTTCAATAATCAGTGGCGCATCCAGGGTGAGGGTCGGGGGGGGGGGGGGGGGTCCGGACCCCCTATCAGACCTGAGGGGTTTTTTGCTTTCACCATTATCCATGGCAAAACCAGCAGGATCTCCCATCCTCTCCTTGTGGAAGCTTCTAGTAATAACTATTGCCGTCTACTTCCAAAAAGTATCTTTCTATGTACTTCACATTTTCGGGAAAACCCTGGGACCCCCTCTATCAAAAATTCCTGGATCCGCCCCTGTTCATTTTATTTTCTCCATGGTGGGGAATAGGACAAAAAAAAAGGCCGCGATCGAGGCGAGCCGAGTCTTTCTTTTCTGTTCGTAACGAAGTGAAGTAATGCCTTCCATTACGTTGATGTTTTCAAATGTCAACAAATCTTCAAGATCTACAGTTGACTCTGTACTGTTTTGACTGCTTTCGTATCTTCATTCGTTTTAAGGTTTCTCTGAACATGGGAATTCTAAAACTGTAAATGATAGGATTGACTAGAGAATTAGTGAGAGTCATAAGCACTAGTATAAATGGCGATGTTCCAACCCCTTTGGAAATAACATTTACTTCTGCTGCGTCAGTATTGTTACACGTACTCATTTCTCTGGAACGTAAATTCGCATTGATTTGGCCGCTCCGCCATAGAGTAACAAGCACCAAATGCTACATTTACATATTATGGGGATGCCACCCAATTCTTCTACTTTACAAACGTGTTTTACGAGGTTGATCTTTGTAACAACTTCATTAAGAAATCTAGACTTAATGTGCGTATTTCTTGTCGAGTGCATGTTTTTAAAAATTTCCAAGTGCTTACTTATGCAATGCACGAGAGGCAAGCTGACTATTTCCTTTATAAAATGTTCATGAAATTTCCCGCGCTCAAACTTGTGTCGTATACCACGAGCATAATTCGATAAAGCACACGCGTGACGTAGGGCGCCTGTTTTATCGAGTTATTGACCAATCAGAGCGTGCGTTATATGACCAAAATGATATGTTTTATTCGAAAAATCCCGAAAATAATTAAATTCACACAACATAATTATGGTAACTGCAGTTCGAGTTCAGTAGGTTGTATTATCCACCAATTGCATATAACAAGTTATCGTGTTTATGATAATGTTGTGTTACATGGTACCACAATGATGGAAGGGATGAAAAAGAAAGACATATAAGTTAATTCCAACTAAGGAGGCGGGTGGGAACTGGTTAGAATTAATTTTCCTTCAAAATCGAAGAATAACATGACCTTTCCTACCATTGACACTGTTAAAAGAAGTTCACTTTTTTTCTCGACGTTTAGATGGTAACTTTTCTAACGTAAACAAAGGCGACTGAAAGGCCAACAAAACGACAAAAGAAAGTGAGAGAAAATGGAGAGCAAGAACGGCAAAAAAGGAAAAGCCGGAACTGTGGTACGTGTTTCTCCTTTAAAAATTTGATTTGTGAGTATGCCCAAAGAAAACATTGAACTACTGTCCTAGAATTGGCCGTTTTCACACTAGAGACGGGAAACTCGTCTGAGACGGGTTATCCGTCTCAGACGAGTTTCCCGTCCTAGCATGAAAACGGGACGGTTATAATTTGACGAGTAACTCGTCTGATTTTACCCGTCTACTTTTCCGTCGAGTTTCCCGTCTGTGACGGATAACTCGTCTTAGAAATAAGGAAAGGTAACCGCGCCTCAGCTTCAAAGTGAAATTGACAAGTAGTTAGACTCGAATTCACACTAGGACGAGAAACCCGTCAGATGAGTTTTCCGTCAAGACGAGTTTCCCGTCTCTAGTGTGAAAACGGCCCATTGGAAGGGGTTGTTAGTTGCCAACTACGTTTTAGACAGTTGGGCTGTAAAATGTCCAGATGACAGCCAGAAATAGGCATCTGTGAGTTATTTTATAAAACCCAGGAGTCAATAGTAGCCACCTCGTTAACATGGTATGACTACCTCGTTATTACAGCCGCTAACTTTTGGCCTCAAGAAAATCTGTCAGTTATTTTCTTATTCTAAAACATCGTATCGGGATTCCAATGTATAAGAAAGTGATATGTTTCTGAGTTGGTGCGATGGTAAAACATTATCGGTGAAGCCAAGTGGTGAAACGACAGACTAACATAAACTAGCATTTAGGTTTGTTATTCATTTTAATAACAGACGTATCAAAAATGGCAAAGGCCATTCTTACTCAAAATGAAGTAAACAAATATGGAAGATTGATACGGGTAGCAGAAGGTAAAAATATACTAGTAAAATTGTTTCGTTTTGTTTAAGAGAATTTTAAATATCTGTACACGGCGGAGACATTAAAAAGTGACAACTTAGATTGGGTCAAACAATCTTGGATGTATCTTATCTCAATTATAACTAAATTAGCAAAGGAAGCCTAATGGATTTTGATGCCCCAAGTGTCCCCCCCCCCCCCCCCCCCCCACCCTCCTTCCTGCACACTCATCCCCTGCTCGAGAGAAGCCTGAGATTCATTCATTTGGAAAATTCACACCCGAGCAACAACCAATCTGAGACCATGTATGGGTCTCGTTAGAGCTATGACGTACATTGTACGTCATCAGTATGGATTTTTTCGTGTCAAACCGCATGCATTTTCTGAGCGGGCGAAGAGAGAAAGCTGTTTACTCAGGCTCAACTATAAAGTCCTCCACGCTTTGCTCAATCAGGGGTACAAGGGACAAATGTAAATGCGAAGAGAGATGACTGTTTATTCACACTAATTCTCTCAGCGAGCGGAGTTTTGGACGTCTGTTGGAGGTATAGTAATATAATGGTTTCAGGTTCCCGTTTGGTGTTAAAAAATACATGAAAACATGCTAAAACCAATAGTTTTGTGGCCAAACGGATGTAGAATCAAACAGAGTAATTGCAATATAGCTTCAGCTTTGCGCTATCACTAGTTATAATATAAATATTTTGACCTCTAATTCTGATTGGTTTATAACATTCCTGTCAGCCGCGGAAAACACTCATATCCCTGTGATTATTTTAGCTTCAACTTTAACAGTCGTGAAAACAAGCGTTGCTTTCGGACAATCTTTGTTGAAGCACTTGAGGAATTTCCGATTCATATTATCCAATCAAAACAGCACTCGCACTCGCGACCAACCCCGCAAGTTATTGCATCAGCTTTACGTTACTGTTTCTTAGCAACAACCCTGCAAATATGGCGGGCTCATTTAATTCTCGGAGATGAGATTTTGATCATGAAAGGAACTTATCGTGACGACTGTAATGAACGCCGTTTGGTAGGACTATAGAACGATTAAAAAAAGGAAAAAAAAGTCCGTTTCGTGTTTAACGGTATCTATCATTCGGAGTTGAAATCTTTCTGTTAAATTAGAATATAAAATGTTCCTAGAATTATAATAAAATAGGCTGATAAATTGCCGCCATTACACCGTAGCATTGTGTGTGGGCTTGGGATAATCTAAAGAGTCCTCTTCTTCTATATGATCTTCTGTTCCTTCCAGGCGCTCGGAGGTTGCCATGGGAGACCCCAAGCTGGGTACCATGGCAACCAGGATGAGTGCCAGACAGTCGGCTACTTGTGGGTTGGGTGCACAAGCGAGAGCAGGATTATGTCCATCTTCATCCTCGGCCAGTAAATTGGCCCCTCTTGCTATGAGCTCTTGTACAACGGGCACCATGCCATTTCTAGCGGTGTGTGTAGTGTAAGGGCCTACAGGAACAACAAGTTATAATGAGAAATATATGATTCAGTCCGTGACAAAAGCTACTCGGAAAAAGAATTCCGAGTGTCATTGATTGAATAATACACCAACACACAGAATTACTATATAGCTGAGTAGCTTGTGTCACTTGTGTGACTGAATAATATCTTTATCATTGTGTATCTACCAAGCTTAACATTTACCAACATTTCTTTCCAAGAAGTTATGTTATATAATGTTTTGCTTGGTAAAAGTTTTGTGTAGATATTATGCTAGTGGGGTACGTAATGCATATCTTATATGAGTCCAGACAAGATCAGTCTCTCGTCAAAGCCGATTGGCGTTTTATAGTCCATTCTCATCGCAGCGACATCTTATTTGCGTAACATAGCTGTAAATCCACCGAAACGTCGACTTATTTCCGTTATCCTTAGAACAGCCTTATTTGCTCTCGAAACCCTAAACGAGGACGCACCCATTTACTGTGAAACCGCGAGTCGAGATCAATAAGTTGCAACGAGTTTCCAAACCGATGACAATAGGAGTGTTCACTGTTGATCAACATTACGTCAAATTTGTTTTGTTATTCAAATTTGCCAACCATTAAACAAAAGAACTCTTTGTTTCAACAGCCAATAGTTCTCTGGTTGGCACATTAATAACAATTGGTGACGTAACGAGAAATATCGCTATTGTTGAGATTTGGCCCTCGTGTGTGGCGTGATACTTGTGACCTCCATGACAGATAGGACCTAAAACGTAATCAATACACAGGGCCAATAGGATTTGCCGTTATATGTAACCCAGAATACCTTCTCAAATTCCAACATCATCGTGTCAGAAGTGACCCATCGAAGCGTATTTTTACATGTAAATTATCCACGGCAAAGCGGACTTCGATTCCTCGTAGCAGCAGCGACATTCATGGACATTCTAGGTAAGATTCGGATTCTATATGCATCGTATTTTAGGTAATTTAGGTTTATATAGAGAGCTGGATTCGGCGTTTTATATCAACTGATCAACTGTGTAAATAATGTGGATATCAACATATAATTTGCATTTCAATGTTACTCAGTGCAGAGTTTGTTATCATATTTAGAGTCTTGCGGTTCTAATGATTATTCTTAATCGTACCTTTTTGGTACGCTTCGGCGGCATTTGAGGCGAGTTTGGTCGAGCCAATAGTTTGTATCATGGCGAGACCAAAACAAGACTGATATCAGTTATAAAGCCGCCGAAGCGCACCAAAAAGGTACGATAATTAGGTATTTATTTGCAAGTGCAAGTAAAATTGCAGAAATCACAAACCGAAACTAGAAATAGACAATATTTTTGACACATGACTGGTGTACCATTGACTCTTGACCAATACACCTTTTACTGGTACAGTGGAACCCCGCTTTACGGACACTCGCTTAATACGGACACCGCTTATTACGGACACCGCTTATTACGGACAGTTTTGTTTGTCCAAGCTCATATATTTCCTCTTACATCGAACCCGCTTTATGCGGACACCGGTTAATACGGACAACGGACACTTTTCTGTGACCCGAGTGACATGCTCTCATACAAAGTTAACCTCGCTTTACGGACACTGGTTAAGCGGCCAACAGTCTTTCAAAGGTTTTGTCTAATATTCAGTCCATCTGGCTGAACCGCAAACTGAAAATGTCAATGCAGTGAGAGAGTAAAGTCACGGACTATTTTATGAAAATGATTACGCAGAGAACATTAATTTTAGAGCGAGACATAATGACTATTTGAATGAGCGCAAGGTTTCAGTTCAGTTTGAACTTAAGTTACAGTTAAGACATTAAACATCAATACGTACAAACCTAATTACACTCTGTAAAATTTCATATTAAACATCAACTAATTAGCACTTAAAGTGTATATGACAGATATTTTTTTATTTGCTTGATCGAATCTACATAGGATCCTGATATGAACATCGAAAAAAAAAATTCCATATCGCTTTTCTTCACCGCGTTTTAGCCGTCTAAAGACGTGAAATTTCATTTCCGGTTAGGTAAAAAGCCGAGCGAGGTGGAGTCCTGGACCGAGTCGGTCGTGACGTCAAAACCAGAACGCCTTCGACAACAACTCAAAGACAGCGAGGAGTTTCGTGGCTTGTAGCCGTGTATAACCAGATATATTTTAGTTCAAATTTTGTCTAGAACCGTCAAAACTTACACAAAGCTATGTCTACGGATGATTTTGAGTTTGGGAGCGATTCTGAGCGATCAGACGCATAATTCAGTGTTTCTTCGACTGTTGATGAAGTTGAGTGCGATAGTTTTAATATACAGGTTTATAGAAGCAGCAACAGACAACTCAGACCCAGAAGGTCCTTACGATGAGTGGCTTCAAGAGTACATGTATACCGCTAGCAGATAACGACAGCGATATAATTTCTCATTCTGAAAGAACGTGAATTTCGGAGCCCGGACATGCTGTAAATGCGTGTTTATAACTACGCCGTAAAAATAACATTGTTTGTTTACACAATTGCGCTGTTTGAATCGAAATGAGTTGAACCGATTTGTAATAAGCTTTTTAAAATTCGCTTGTAGTTTATCTTGAGTTTTTCTCTTTTCGAGGACTGTTCATGAGGGGCGAAGGGGCAGCAACTCGCGAAGCGGCGAGCGAGTTTGAAATCGAATGGATCTTTAGCACGAAGATCGCGGCACGCTCCAAATGTAAATAGTGTCACAGAAGCGGTCACGACTATACAAGGTTTTTTTCCTTCTTTTCGCTCCTAAAGGTATTTAAGAAAAATGGTCATTGAATTTGATAGAGTTTCTTATTCATCTTTAGAAAGAATGTTTCATGGAGCAATTATGTCCCGGAGTCCCAGACAAGTCAGAAACAACAGCTGCGTGATTTTCATTCAATGCGCTGTTGTGATGACTTGGCCTGAATCGCTTTTCATAAGCTCTCACTAGTAGTTTCTCAGTTAACAGTGGTTTACTTTGGGAGGCAGAGGAATAATTTATCTTTAAGAAAACCGGAGTTGTGATTCAGAACCATTTTTGTCCGGTAACGTTTTCGCTCAGTTCTGAATAATTTTTCGACGCTGCATGATGGGCTCGCGATAGTAACTTTATTTATCCACATATCATCACATTGTACACATTGGTCTGCCTCTACCGAAGATTGTGCAGTTGCATTTGTTGCTTCTTCCGCAAGGACAACAGACACTGAAATCAAAATTCAAAACAAAATACCTTTAGGAGCGAAAAAAAGGGAAAAAAAACCCTTGTTTAGTCGTGACCGCTTCTGTGACACTATTTACATTTGGAGCGTGCCGCGATCTTCGTGCTAAAAATCCATTCGATTTCAAAGTCGCTCGCCGCTTCGCGAGTTGCTGCTCGCTTCGCCCCTCACGAACAGTCCTCGAAAAGGGAAAAACTCAAGATAAACTAACGAGAACTACAAGCGAATTTTAAAAAGCTTATTACAAATCGGTTCAACTCATTTCGATTCAAACAGCGCAATTGTGTAAACAAACAATGTTATTTTTACGGCGTAGTTATACACACGCATTTCCAGCATGTCTGGGCTCCGAAATTCACGTTCTTTCAGAATGAGAAATTATATCGCTGTCGTTATCTGCTAGCGGTATACATGTACTCTTGAAGCCACTCATCGTAAGGACCTTCTGGGTCTGAGTTGTCTGTTGCTGCTTCTATAAACCTGTATATTAAAACTATCGCACTCAACTTCATCAACAGTCGAAGAAACACTGAATTATGCGTCTGATCGCTCAGAATCGCTCCCAAACTCAAAATCATCCGTAGACATAACTTTGTGTAAGTTTTGACGGTTCTAGACAAAATTTGAACTAAAATATATCTGGTTATACACGGCTACAAGCCACGAAACTCCTCGCTGTCTTTGAGTTGTTGTCGAAGGCGTTCTGGTTTTGACGTCACGACCGACTCGGTCCAGGACTCCACCTCGCTCGGCTTTTTACCTAACCGGAAATGAAATTTCACGTCTTTAGACGGCTAAAACGCGGTGAAGAAAAGCGATATGGAATTTTTTTTTTTCGATGTTCATATCAGGATCCTATGTAGATTCGATCAAGCAAATAAAAAAATATCTGTCATATACACTTTAAGTACAATGTGTATGGACACTTGACTAATACAATTGACCAATATATCACCGTGGCCACAATTTGTTATGTAGGAATTGATCTTTTCTAATGTATATGCGTTTTCCAACCTAGTCCCTAGTATAGGCATTCTCTTTCTCTCTTGAACGAGTGCGAAGTACACATAACATGACATAAGGACCTGGGAACGGGTTCCCGCTCTGTGTCATTCGGTGACTTCATGAAATTTTGCACCAAATGAAGTATAATAGCGTGAAGGGAACACAGGCCACTATTCTTTTTGTCTTGAATGTTTGTCTTAAATATAAGTTTACTGAGAGTGGTGTCAAAATTAGTTAATAATTCAGTTGTAACAGATATGTCATGTTACATATTTTAGTCAGAGTGTAATATTTATCCTGTTTTCTTTCTCAGGAATCATAACTTCTAAAAGCCCTCAAGATGTTATGGTCAAGAGAGATGAAATAAAGAAAGAAAGAAAGAAAGAAAGTCCCATTCTATCTGCACCTGAATTTTATGGCTGTCATGCTTTATATATTCGAAACATGTATTGTTTATTAAAAGTTCACGTGCATTGTGCCCCTATTGGTACCATCTGCCATGATTTAAGTGCATTATTAGACAACAACTGCACCTTGAGTGTCACATGATATGCTGTAGTTACTAATATATTTTTGTGTGTGTGAGTGATATTTCTATAGTCTTAAAACAGTTGTTTTTAAGTTTACAACACAATTGTTTCAGATGAGGTTTCATCCATCATGAGTTGTATTGTAAACTGGAATGAAGTCTTAAATGGGTGTGATATAAAAATACAGTAAAGAATTAATATTATGTTTTAAAAATCGACATTAAAAATAATGTATTAATGCATGTTGTAAAGCGCCATTGGACATTTGGATTTTGGCGCTATATAAATGTATTCTATTATGTGCATGAAGCTATTTTCTCAGAAAACCATACAATCACAACAATAAATAAAAATCCATTATTTGCGGGTAGATCCGAAAAACAATGATAATACTTATAGGCCAATTTCTATATATTAAAATTCTAACTTGGCTGCGAGGCTTAGGGGAATAAAACAAAAGAAATCGAAAAGAATTCACATCAAGGTTGAGGGATGAATAAATAATTTATTTTGTTTTATTTACCTAAGCCTCGGAGCCAAGTTAGAATTCGAAATTGGCCTATTATCTTTCTCTATATTAAAAAAAGGCTACTGTGATTTACAGTGATCTCTGGCACGAGAGAGTTTAACTATCCTAATTTGCATTATAGAGACATTCTTCTTACTTTTTTCCCCAGGGAAAGGACTGGTCATAAATTAGTAGGGGGGGAAGGGGTTGAGATTTGAAATTGAACATTGAAAATGACATGATCCTCCTTAGGATTGGAAAACCAGAGGGGGCATAAAGTAAAATCACTGGCAAGGATAAAAGTAAAATCAAAGTAAAATCAGTCACTCAAGAGGAGGGGGGCCTTAAAATTTCAAGTACTACTATAGTGGCGGATCCAGACCTGTTTATAAATTTGCGGCTCTTCGGGCCATAAGTATTTTCACCCACAAAAGGTGACCCAGGCCCCTCCCCTAGATCCACCACTGGTTCCCACTGAAAGGCTTGATATTCTGTTAGCTGTGACTGAACTGCAAATTCAAATTCAACTTGTTGCAATTTGATAGTCTATTATTCTTTATAAGGTTGAAAAAGTCCCTAACAAGCTGTTAATAGTTACGGTATCCCATAAACCCCTAATTCATAGGCCCTCATAACACGTGCCGTGTTGAACAGAACATAATAAGATCTTAATCACCTGATCACAGGTGCGTAGAGAAGATGGGAAAGAAATGTCCTGTCCCTCCCCTTCGGCTTCGCCAAAAATGCCATAGCCAAAATAACACTATGCTTAACCTTAGTTAACTTGCAGATACATGTAGATAGCCCGATTTCAAGCGATTGAGGGCCAAATCATTATCTTGACCGAAAGTGTGTAAGCTCGCGCAATCCTGTATGCCGTACTGCTTAGAGGCTGAAAAAGACATTTTGGCCCGATTTGAAGTGATTGAGGGCAAAATCATTATCTTGACCGAAATTGTGTAAGCTCGTGCAATCCTGCATGCGGTACTGCTCAGAGGCTGAAAACGACGTTTTGGCCCGATTTGAAGTGATTGAACGCTGAATCATTATCTTGACCGAATTGTGTAAGCTCGCGCAATCCTGCATGCGGTACTGCTCAGAGGCTGAAAACGACGTTTTGGCCCGATTTGAAGTGATTGAGCGCTGAATCATTATCTTGACCGAAATTGTGTAAGCTCGCGCAATCCTGCATGCGGTACTGCTCAGAGGCTGAAAACGACGTTTTGGCCCGATTTAAGGTGATTGAGCGCAGAATCATTATCTTGACCGAAATTGTGTAAGCTCGCGCAATCCTGCATGCGATACTGCTCAGAGGCTGAAAACGACGTTTTGGCCCGATTTGAAGTGATTGAGCGCTGAATCATTATCTTGACCGAAATTGTGTAAGCTCGCGCAATCCTGCATGCGATACTGCTCAGAGGCTAAAAACGACGTTTTGGCCCGATTTGAAGTGATTGAGCGCTGAATCATTATCTTGACCGAAATTGTGTAAGCTCGCGCAATCCTGCATGCGGTACTGCTCAGAGGCTGAAAAAGACGTTTTGGCCCGATTTGAAGTGATTGAGGGCAAAATCATTATCTTGACCGAAATGGTGTAAGCTCGCGCAATCCTGCATACGGTACTGCTCAGAGGCTGAAAACGACGTTTCGGCCCGATTTAAGGTGATTGAGCGCAGAATCATTATCTTGACCGAAATTGTGTAAGCTCGCGCAATCCTGCATGCGATACTGCTCAGAGGCTGAAAACGACGTTTTGGCCCGATTTGAAGTGATTGAGCGCTGAATCATTATCTTGACCGAAATTGTGTAAGCTCGCGCAATCCTGCATGCGATACTGCTCAGAGGCTAAAAACGACGTTTTGGCCCGATTTGAAGTGATTGAGCGCTGAATCATTATCTTGACCGAAATTGTGTAAGCTCGCGCAATCCTGCATGCGGTACTGCTCAGAGGCTGAAAAAGACGTTTTGGCCCGATTTGAAGTGATTGAGGGCAAAATCATTATCTTGACCGAAATGGTGTAAGCTCGCGCAATCCTGCATACGGTACTGCTCAGAGGCTGAAAACGACGTTTCGGCCCGATTTAAGGTGATTGAGCGCACAATCATTATCTTGACCGAAATGGTGTAAGCTCGCGCAATCCTGCATGCGGTACTGCTCAGAGGCTGAAAACGACGTTTTGGCCCGATTTAAGGTGATTGAGCGCAGAATCATTATCTTGACCGAAATTGTGTAAGCTCGCGCAATCCTGCATGCGATACTGCTCAGAGGCTGAAAACGACGTTTTGGCCCGATTTGAAGTGATTGAGCGCTGAATCATGATCTTGACCGAAATTGTGTAAGCTCGCGCAATCCTGCATGCGGTACTGCTCAGAGGCTGAAAAAGACGTTTTGGCCCGATTTGAAGTGATTGAGGGCAAAATTATTATCTTGACCGAAATGGTGTAAGCTCGCGCAATCCTGCATACGGTACTGCTCAGAGGCTGAAAACGACGTTTCGGCCCGATTTAAGGTGATTAAGCGCAGAATCATTATCTTGACCGAAATTTTGTAAGCTCGCGCAATCCTGCATGCGATACTGCTCAGAGGCTGAAAACGACGTTTTGGCCCGATTTGAAGTGATTGAGCGCTGAATCATTATCTTGACCGAAATTGTGTAAGCTCGCGCAATCCTGCATGCGATACTGCTCAGAGGCTGAAAACGACGTTTTGGCCCGATTTGAAGTGATTGAGGGCAAAATCATTATCTTGACCGAATTGTGTAAGCTCGTGCAATCCTGCATGCGATACTGCTCAGAGGCTGAAAATGACGTTTTGGCCCGATTTGAAGTGATTGAGGGCAAAATCATTATCTTGACCGAATTGTGTAAGCTCGTGCAATCCTGCGTGCGATACTGCTCAGAGGCTGAAAACGACGTTTTGGCCCGATTTGAAGTGATTGATGGCAAAATCATTATCTTGACCGAATTGTGTAAGCTCGCGCAATCCTGCATGCGATACTGCTCAGAGGCTGAAAACGACGTTTTGGCCCGATTTGAAGTGATTGAGCGCTGAATCATTATCTTGACCGAAATTGTGTAAGCTCGCGCAATCCTGCATGCGGTACTGCTCAGAGGCTGAAAAAGACGTTTTGGCCCGATTTGAAGTGATTGAGGGCAAAATTATTATCCTGACCGAAATGGTGTAAGCTCGCGCAATCCTGCATGCGATACTGCTCAGAGGCTGAAAACGACGTTTTGGCCCGATTTGAAGTGATTGAGGGCAAAATCATTATCTTGACCGAATTGTGTAAGCTCGCGCAATCCTGCGTGCGATACTGCTCAGAGGCTGAAAACGACGTTTTGGCCCGATTTGAAGTGATTGAGGGCAAAATCATTATCTTGACCGAATTGTGTAAGCTCGCGCAATCCTGCATGCGGTACTGCTCAGAGGCTGAAAAATACGTTTTGGCCCGATTTGAGGTGATTGAGCGCAGAATCATTATCTTCACCGAAATTGTATAAGCTCGCGCAATCCTGCATGCGATACTGCTCAGAGGCTGAAAACCACGTTTTGGCCCGATTTGAAGTGATTGATGGCAAAATCATTATCTTGACCGAATTGTGTAAGCTCGCGCAATCCTGCATGCTATACTGCTCAGAGGCTGAAAACGACGTTTTGGCCCGATTTGAAGTGATTGAGCGCTGAATCATTATCTTGACCGAAATTGTGTAAGCTCGCGCAATCCTGCATGCGGTACTGCTCAGAGGCTGAAAAAGACGTTTGGCCCGATTTGAAGTGATTGAGGGCAAAATTATTATCCTGACCGAAATGGTGTAAGCTCGCGCAATCCTGCATACGGTACTGCTCAGAGGCTGAAAACGACGTTTTGGCCCGATTTGAAGTGATTGAGCGCTGAATCATTATCTTGACCGAAATTGTGTAAGCTCGCGCAATCCTGCATGCGGTACTGCTCAGAGGCTGAAAAAGACGTTTTGGCCCGATTTGAAGTGATTGAGGGCAAAATTATTATCCTGACCGAAATGGTGTAAGCTCGCGCAATCCTGCATACGGTACTGCTCAGAGGCTGAAAACGACGTTTCGGCCCGATTTAAGGCGATTGAGCGCAGAATCATTATCTTGACCGAAATGGTGTAAGCTCGCGCAATCGTGCATACGGTACTGCTCAGAGGCTGAAAACGACGTTTCGGCCCGATTTAAGGTGATTGAGCGCAGAATCATTATCTTGACCGAAATTGTGTAAGCTCGCGCAATCCTGCATGCGATACTGCTCAGAGGCTGAAAACGACGTTTTGGCCCGATTTGAAGTGATTGAGCGCTGAATCATTATCTTGACCGAAATTGTGTAAGCTCGCGCAATCCTGCATGCGGTACTGCTGAGAGGCTGAAAACGACGTTTTGGCCCGATTTGAAGTGATTGAGGGCAAAATCATTATCTTAACCGAATTGTGTAAGCTCGTGCAATCCTGCATGCGATACTGCTCAGAGGCTGAAAACGACGTTTTGGCCCGATTTGAAGTGATTGAGGGCAAAATCATTATCTTGACCGAATTGTGTAAGCTCGTGCAATCCTGCGTGCGATACTGCTCAGAGGCTGAAAACGACGTTTTGGCCCGATTTGAAGTGATTGAGGGCAAAATCATTATCTTGACCGAATTGTGTAAGCTCGCGCAATCCTGCATGCGGTACTGCTCAGAGGCTGAAAAATACGTTTTGGCCCGATTTGAGGTGATTGAGCGCAGAATCATTATCTTCACCGAAATTGTATAAGCTCGCGCAATCCTGCATGCGATACTGCTCAGAGGCTGAAAACCACGTTTTGGCCCGATTTGAAGTGATTGAGGGCAAAATCATTATCTTGACCGAAATTGTGTAAGCTCGCGCAATCCTGCGTGCGGTACTGCTGAGAGGCTGAAAACGACGTTTTGGCCCGATTTGAAGTGATTGTGGGCAAAATCATTATCTTAACCGAATTGTGTAAGCTCGTGCAATCCTGCATGCGATACTGCTCAGAGGCTGAAAACGACGTTTTGGCCCGATTTGAAGTGATTGAGGGCAAAATCATTATCTTGACCGAATTGTGTAAGCTCGTGCAATCCTGCGTGCGATACTGCTCAGAGGCTGAAAACGACGTTTTGGCCCGATTTGAAGTGATTGAGGGCAAAATCATTATCTTGACCGAATTGTGTAAGCTCGCGCAATCCTGCATGCGGTACTGCTCAGAGGCTGAAAAATACGTTTTGGCCCGATTTGAGGTGATTGAGCGCAGAATCATTATCTTCACCGAAATTGTATAAGCTCGCGCAATCCTGCATGCGATACTGCTCAGAGGCTGAAAACGACGTTTTGGCCCGATTTGAAGTGATTGATGGCAAAATCATTATCTTGACCGAATTGTGTAAGCTCGCGCAATCCTGCATGCGATACTGCTCAGAGGCTGAAAACGACGTTTTGGCCCGATTTGAAGTGATTGAGCGCTGAATCATTATCTTGACCGAAATTGTGTAAGCTCGCGCAATCCTGCATGCGGTACTGCTCAGAGGCTGAAAAAGACGTTTTGGCCCGATTTGAAGTGATTGAGGGCAAAATTATTATCCTGACCGAAATGGTGTAAGCTCGCGCAATCCTGCATGCGATACTGCTCAGAGGCTGAAAACGACGTTTTGGCCCGATTTGAAGTGATTGAGGGCAAAATCATTATCTTGACCGAATTGTGTAAGCTCGTGCAATCCTGCGTGCGATACTGCTCAGAGGCTGAAAACGACGTTTTGGCCCGATTTGAAGTGATTGAGGGCAAAATCATTATCTTGACCGAATTGTGTAAGCTCGCGCAATCCTGCATGCGGTACTGCTCAGAGGCTGAAAAATACGTTTTGGCCCGATTTGAGGTGATTGAGCGCAGAATCATTATCTTCACCGAAATTGTATAAGCTCGCGCAATCCTGCATGCGATACTGCTCAGAGGCTGAAAACCACGTTTTGGCCCGATTTGAAGTGATTGAGGGCAAAATCATTATCTTGACCGAAATTGTGTAAGCTCGCGCAATCCTGCGTGCGGTACTGCTGAGAGGCTGAAAACGACGTTTTGGCCCGATTTGAAGTGATTGTGGGCAAAATCATTATCTTAACCGAATTGTGTAAGCTCGTGCAATCCTGCATGCGATACTGCTCAGAGGCTGAAAACGACGTTTTGGCCCGATTTGAAGTGATTGAGGGCAAAATCATTATCTTGACCGAATTGTGTAAGCTCGTGCAATCCTGCGTGCGATACTGCTCAGAGGCTGAAAACGACGTTTTGGCCCGATTTGAAGTGATTGAGGGCAAAATCATTATCTTGACCGAATTGTGTAAGCTCGCGCAATCCTGCATGCGGTACTGCTCAGAGGCTGAAAAATACGTTTTGGCCCGATTTGAGGTGATTGAGCGCAGAATCATTATCTTCACCGAAATTGTATAAGCTCGCGCAATCCTGCATGCGATACTGCTCAGAGGCTGAAAACGACGTTTTGGCCCGATTTGAAGTGATTGAGGGCAAAATCATTATCTTGACCGAATTGTGTAAGCTCGCGCAATCCTGCATGCGGTACTGCTCAGAGGCTGAAAAATACGTTTTGGCCCGATTTGAGGTGATTGAGCGCAGAATCATTATCTTCACCGAAATTGTATAAGCTCGCGCAATCCTGCATGCGATACTGCTCAGAGGCTGAAAACGACGTTTTGGCCCGATTTGAGGTGATTGAGCGCAGAATCATTATCTTGACCGAAATTGTATAAGCTCGCGCAATCCTGCATGCGGTACTGCTCAGAAGCTGAAAACGACGTTTTGGCCTGATTTGAAGTGATTTAGGGCAAAATCATTATCTTGACCGAAATTGTGTAAGCTCGCGCAATCCTGCATGCGGTAATGCTCAGAGGCTGAAAACGACGTTTTGGCCCGATTTAAGGTGATTGAGCGCTGAATCATTATCTTGACCGAAATTGTGTAAGCTCGCGCAATCCTGCATGCGGTACTGCTCAGAGGCTGAAAAATACGTTTTGGCCCGATTTGAGGTGATTGAGCGCAGAATCATTATCTTCACCGAAATTGTATAAGCTCGCGCAATCCTGCATGCGATACTGCTCAGAGGCTGAAAACGACGTTTTGGCCCGATTTGAAGTGATTGAGGGCAAAATCATTACCTTGACCGAAATGGTGTAAGCTCGCGCAATCCTGCATGCGGTACTGCTGAGAGGCTGAAAACGACGTTTTGGCCCGATTTGAAGTGATTGTGGGCAAAATCATTATCTTGACCGAATTGTGTAAGCTCGTGCAACTGCTCAGAGGTTGAAAACGACGTTTTGGCCCGATTTGAAGTGATTGAGCGCTGAATCATGATCTTGACCGAAATTGTGTAAGCTCGCGCAATCCTGCATGCGGTACTGCTCAGAGGCTGAAAAAGACGTTTTGGCCCGATTTGAAGTGATTGAGGGCAAAATTATTATCTTGACCGAAATGGTGTAAGCTCGCGCAATCCTGCATACGGTACTGCTCAGAGGCTGAAAACGACGTTTCGGCCCGATTTAAGGTGATTAAGCGCAGAATCATTATCTTGACCGAAATTTTGTAAGCTCGCGCAATCCTGCATGCGATACTGCTCAGAGGCTGAAAACGACGTTTTGGCCCGATTTGAAGTGATTGAGCGCTGAATCATTATCTTGACCGAAATTGTGTAAGCTCGCGCAATCCTGCATGCGATACTGCTCAGAGGCTGAAAACGACGTTTTGGCCCGATTTGAAGTGATTGAGGGCAAAATCATTATCTTGACCGAATTGTGTAAGCTCGTGCAATCCTGCATGCGATACTGCTCAGAGGCTGAAAACGACGTTTTGGCCCGATTTGAAGTGATTGAGGGCAAAATCATTATCTTGACCGAATTGTGTAAGCTCGTGCAATCCTGCGTGCGATACTGCTCAGAGGCTGAAAACGAAGTTTTGGCCCGATTTGAAGTGATTGATGGCAAAATCATTATCTTGACCGAATTGTGTAAGCTCGCGCAATCCTGCATGCGATACTGCTCAGAGGCTGAAAACGACGTTTTGGCCCGATTTGAAGTGATTGAGCGCTGAATCATTATCTTGACCGAAATTGTGTAAGCTCGCGCAATCCTGCATGCGGTACTGCTCAGAGGCTGAAAAAGACGTTTTGGCCCGATTTGAAGTGATTGAGGGCAAAATTATTATCCTGACCGAAATGGTGTAAGCTCGCGCAATCCTGCATGCGATACTGCTCAGAGGCTGAAAACGACGTTTTGGCCCGATTTGAAGTGATTGAGGGCAAAATCATTATCTTGACCGAATTGTGTAAGCTCGCGCAATCCTGCGTGCGATACTGCTCAGAGGCTGAAAACGACGTTTTGGCCCGATTTGAAGTGATTGAGGGCAAAATCATTATCTTGACCGAATTGTGTAAGCTCGCGCAATCCTGCATGCGGTACTGCTCAGAGGCTGAAAAATACGTTTTGGCCCGATTTGAGGTGATTGAGCGCAGAATCATTATCTTCACCGAAATTGTATAAGCTCGCGCAATCCTGCATGCGATACTGCTCAGAGGCTGAAACCACGTTTTGGCCCGATTTGAAGTGATTGATGGCAAAATCATTATCTTGACCGAATTGTGTAAGCTCGCGCAATCCTGCATGCTATACTGCTCAGAGGCTGAAAACGACGTTTTGGCCCGATTTGAAGTGATTGAGCGCTGAATCATTATCTTGACCGAAATTGTGTAAGCTCGCGCAATCCTGCATGCGGTACTGCTCAGAGGCTGAAAAAGACGTTTTGGCCCGATTTGAAGTGATTGAGGGCAAAATTATTATCCTGACCGAAATGGTGTAAGCTCGCGCAATCCTGCATACGGTACTGCTCAGAGGCTGAAAACGACGTTTTGGCCCGATTTGAAGTGATTGAGCGCTGAATCATTATCTTGACCGAAATTGTGTAAGCTCGCGCAATCCTGCATGCGGTACTGCTCAGAGGCTGAAAAAGACGTTTTGGCCCGATTTGAAGTGATTGAGGGCAAAATTATTATCCTGACCGAAATGGTGTAAGCTCGCGCAATCCTGCATACGGTACTGCTCAGAGGCTGAAAACGACGTTTTGGCCCGATTTGAAGTGATTGAGGGCAAAATCATTATCTTGACCGAATTGTGTAAGCTCGTGCAATCCTGCGTGCGATACTGCTCAGAGGCTGAAAACGAAGTTTTGGCCCGATTTGAAGTGATTGATGGCAAAATCATTATCTTGACCGAATTGTGTAAGCTCGCGCAATCCTGCATGCGATACTGCTCAGAGGCTGAAAACGACGTTTTGGCCCGATTTGAAGTGATTGAGCGCTGAATCATTATCTTGACCGAAATTGTGTAAGCTCGCGCAATCCTGCATGCGGTACTGCTCAGAGGCTGAAAAAGACGTTTTGGCCCGATTTGAAGTGATTGAGGGCAAAATTATTATCCTGACCGAAATGGTGTAAGCTCGCGCAATCCTGCATGCGATACTGCTCAGAGGCTGAAAACGACGTTTTGGCCCGATTTGAAGTGATTGAGGGCAAAATCATTATCTTGACCGAATTGTGTAAGCTCGCGCAATCCTGCGTGCGATACTGCTCAGAGGCTGAAAACGACGTTTTGGCCCGATTTGAAGTGATTGAGGGCAAAATCATTATCTTGACCGAATTGTGTAAGCTCGCGCAATCCTGCATGCGGTACTGCTCAGAGGCTGAAAAATACGTTTTGGCCCGATTTGAGGTGATTGAGCGCAGAATCATTATCTTCACCGAAATTGTATAAGCTCGCGCAATCCTGCATGCGATACTGCTCAGAGGCTGAAAACCACGTTTTGGCCCGATTTGAAGTGATTGATGGCAAAATCATTATCTTGACCGAATTGTGTAAGCTCGCGCAATCCTGCATGCTATACTGCTCAGAGGCTGAAAACGACGTTTTGGCCCGATTTGAAGTGATTGAGCGCTGAATCATTATCTTGACCGAAATTGTGTAAGCTCGCGCAATCCTGCATGCGGTACTGCTCAGAGGCTGAAAAAGACGTTTTGGCCCGATTTGAAGTGATTGAGGGCAAAATTATTATCCTGACCGAAATGGTGTAAGCTCGCGCAATCCTGCATACGGTACTGCTCAGAGGCTGAAAACGACGTTTTGGCCCGATTTGAAGTGATTGAGCGCTGAATCATTATCTTGACCGAAATTGTGTAAGCTCGCGCAATCCTGCATGCGGTACTGCTCAGAGGCTGAAAAAGACGTTTTGGCCCGATTTGAAGTGATTGAGGGCAAAATTATTATCCTGACCGAAATGGTGTAAGCTCGCGCAATCCTGCATACGGTACTGCTCAGAGGCTGAAAACGACGTTTCGGCCCGATTTAAGGCGATTGAGCGCAGAATCATTATCTTGACCGAAATGGTGTAAGCTCGCGCAATCGTGCATACGGTACTGCTCAGAGGCTGAAAACGACGTTTCGGCCCGATTTAAGGTGATTGAGCGCAGAATCATTATCTTGACCGAAATTGTGTAAGCTCGCGCAATCCTGCATGCGATACTGCTCAGAGGCTGAAAACGACGTTTTGGCCCGATTTGAAGTGATTGAGCGCTGAATCATTATCTTGACCGAAATTGTGTAAGCTCGCGCAATCCTGCATGCGGTACTGCTGAGAGGCTGAAAACGACGTTTTGGCCCGATTTGAAGTGATTGAGGGCAAAATCATTATCTTAACCGAATTGTGTAAGCTCGTGCAATCCTGCATGCGATACTGCTCAGAGGCTGAAAACGACGTTTTGGCCCGATTTGAAGTGATTGAGGGCAAAATCATTATCTTGACCGAATTGTGTAAGCTCGTGCAATCCTGCGTGCGATACTGCTCAGAGGCTGAAAACGACGTTTTGGCCCGATTTGAAGTGATTGAGGGCAAAATCATTATCTTGACCGAATTGTGTAAGCTCGCGCAATCCTGCATGCGGTACTGCTCAGAGGCTGAAAAATACGTTTTGGCCCGATTTGAGGTGATTGAGCGCAGAATCATTATCTTCACCGAAATTGTATAAGCTCGCGCAATCCTGCATGCGATACTGCTCAGAGGCTGAAAACCACGTTTTGGCCCGATTTGAAGTGATTGAGGGCAAAATCATTATCTTGACCGAAATTGTGTAAGCTCGCGCAATCCTGCGTGCGGTACTGCTGAGAGGCTGAAAACGACGTTTTGGCCCGATTTGAAGTGATTGTGGGCAAAATCATTATCTTAACCGAATTGTGTAAGCTCGTGCAATCCTGCATGCGATACTGCTCAGAGGCTGAAAACGACGTTTTGGCCCGATTTGAAGTGATTGAGGGCAAAATCATTATCTTGATCGAATTGTGTAAGCTCGTGCAATCCTGCGTGCGATACTGCTCAGAGGCTGAAAACGACGTTTTGGCCCGATTTGAAGTGATTGAGCGCTGAATCATTATCTTGACCGAAATTGTGTAAGCTCGCGCAATCCTGCATGCGGTACTGCTCAGAGGCTGAAAAAGACGTTTTGGCCCGATTTGAAGTGATTGAGGGCAAAATTATTATCCTGACCGAAATGGTGTAAGCTCGCGCAATCCTGCATACGGTACTGCTCAGAGGCTGAAAACGACGTTTCGGCCCGATTTAAGGCGATTGAGCGCAGAATCATTATCTTGACCGAAATGGTGTAAGCTCGCGCAATCGTGCATACGGTACTGCTCAGAGGCTGAAAACGACGTTTCGGCCCGATTTAAGGTGATTGAGCGCAGAATCATTATCTTGACCGAAATTGTGTAAGCTCGCGCAATCCTGCATGCGATACTGCTCAGAGGCTGAAAACGACGTTTTGGCCCGATTTGAAGTGATTGAGCGCTGAATCATTATCTTGACCGAAATTGTGTAAGCTCGCGCAATCCTGCATGCGGTACTGCTGAGAGGCTGAAAACGACGTTTTGGCCCGATTTGAAGTGATTGAGGGCAAAATCATTATCTTAACCGAATTGTGTAAGCTCGTGCAATCCTGCATGCGATACTGCTCAGAGGCTGAAAACGACGTTTTGGCCCGATTTGAAGTGATTGAGGGCAAAATCATTATCTTGACCGAATTGTGTAAGCTCGTGCAATCCTGCGTGCGATACTGCTCAGAGGCTGAAAACGACGTTTTGGCCCGATTTGAAGTGATTGAGGGCAAAATCATTATCTTGACCGAATTGTGTAAGCTCGCGCAATCCTGCATGCGGTACTGCTCAGAGGCTGAAAAATACGTTTTGGCCCGATTTGAGGTGATTGAGCGCAGAATCATTATCTTCACCGAAATTGTATAAGCTCGCGCAATCCTGCATGCGATACTGCTCAGAGGCTGAAAACCACGTTTTGGCCCGATTTGAAGTGATTGAGGGCAAAATCATTATCTTGACCGAAATTGTGTAAGCTCGCGCAATCCTGCGTGCGGTACTGCTGAGAGGCTGAAAACGACGTTTTGGCCCGATTTGAAGTGATTGTGGGCAAAATCATTATCTTAACCGAATTGTGTAAGCTCGTGCAATCCTGCATGCGATACTGCTCAGAGGCTGAAAACGACGTTTTGGCCCGATTTGAAGTGATTGAGGGCAAAATCATTATCTTGACCGAATTGTGTAAGCTCGTGCAATCCTGCGTGCGATACTGCTCAGAGGCTGAAAACGACGTTTTGGCCCGATTTGAAGTGATTGAGGGCAAAATCATTATCTTGACCGAATTGTGTAAGCTCGCGCAATCCTGCATGCGGTACTGCTCAGAGGCTGAAAAATACGTTTTGGCCCGATTTGAGGTGATTGAGCGCAGAATCATTATCTTCACCGAAATTGTATAAGCTCGCGCAATCCTGCATGCGATACTGCTCAGAGGCTGAAAACGACGTTTTGGCCCGATTTGAAGTGATTGATGGCAAAATCATTATCTTGACCGAATTGTGTAAGCTCGCGCAATCCTGCATGCGATACTGCTGAGAGGCTGAAAACGACGTTTTGGCCCGATTTGAAGTGATTGAGCGCTGAATCATTATCTTGACCGAAATTGTGTAAGCTCGCGCAATCCTGCATGCGGTACTGCTCAGAGGCTGAAAAAGACGTTTTGGCCCGATTTGAAGTGATTGAGGGCAAAATTATTATCCTGACCGAAATGGTGTAAGCTCGCGCAATCCTGCATGCGATACTGCTCAGAGGCTGAAAACGACGTTTTGGCCCGATTTGAAGTGATTGAGGGCAAAATCATTATCTTGACCGAATTGTGTAAGCTCGTGCAATCCTGCGTGCGATACTGCTCAGAGGCTGAAAACGACGTTTTGGCCCGATTTGAAGTGATTGAGGGCAAAATCATTATCTTGACCGAATTGTGTAAGCTCGCGCAATCCTGCATGCGGTACTGCTCAGAGGCTGAAAAATACGTTTTGGCCCGATTTGAGGTGATTGAGCGCAGAATCATTATCTTCACCGAAATTGTATAAGCTCGCGCAATCCTGCATGCGATACTGCTCAGAGGCTGAAAACCACGTTTTGGCCCGATTTGAAGTGATTGATGGCAAAATCATTATCTTGACCGAATTGTGTAAGCTCGCGCAATCCTGCATGCTATACTGCTCAGAGGCTGAAAACGACGTTTTGGCCCGATTTGAAGTGATTGAGCGCTGAATCATTATCTTGACCGAAATTGTGTAAGCTCGCGCAATCCTGCATGCGGTACTGCTCAGAGGCTGAAAAAGACGTTTTGGCCCGATTTGAAGTGATTGAGGGCAAAATTATTATCCTGACCGAAATGGTGTAAGCTCGCGCAATCCTGCATACGGTACTGCTCAGAGGCTGAAAACGACGTTTTGGCCCGATTTGAAGTGATTGAGCGCTGAATCATTATCTTGACCGAAATTGTGTAAGCTCGCGCAATCCTGCATGCGGTACTGCTCAGAGGCTGAAAAGACGTTTTGGCCCGATTTGAAGTGATTGAGGGCAAAATTATTATCCTGACCGAAATGGTGTAAGCTCGCGCAATCCTGCATACGGTACTGCTCAGAGGCTGAAAACGACGTTTCGGCCCGATTTAAGGCGATTGAGCGCAGAATCATTATCTTGACCGAAATGGTGTAAGCTCGCGCAATCGTGCATACGGTACTGCTCAGAGGCTGAAAACGACGTTTCGGCCCGATTTAAGGTGATTGAGCGCAGAATCATTATCTTGACCGAAATTGTGTAAGCTCGCGCAATCCTGCATGCGATACTGCTCAGAGGCTGAAAACGACGTTTTGGCCCGATTTGAAGTGATTGAGCGCTGAATCATTATCTTGACCGAAATTGTGTAAGCTCGCGCAATCCTGCATGCGGTACTGCTGAGAGGCTGAAAACGACGTTTTGGCCCGATTTGAAGTGATTGAGGGCAAAATCATTATCTTAACCGAATTGTGTAAGCTCGTGCAATCCTGCATGCGATACTGCTCAGAGGCTGAAAACGACGTTTTGGCCCGATTTGAAGTGATTGAGGGCAAAATCATTATCTTGACCGAATTGTGTAAGCTCGTGCAATCCTGCGTGCGATACTGCTCAGAGGCTGAAAACGACGTTTTGGCCCGATTTGAAGTGATTGAGGGCAAAATCATTATCTTGACCGAATTGTGTAAGCTCGCGCAATCCTGCATGCGGTACTGCTCAGAGGCTGAAAAATACGTTTTGGCCCGATTTGAGGTGATTGAGCGCAGAATCATTATCTTCACCGAAATTGTATAAGCTCGCGCAATCCTGCATGCGATACTGCTCAGAGGCTGAAAACCACGTTTTGGCCCGATTTGAAGTGATTGAGGGCAAAATCATTATCTTGACCGAAATTGTGTAAGCTCGCGCAATCCTGCGTGCGGTACTGCTGAGAGGCTGAAAACGACGTTTTGGCCCGATTTGAAGTGATTGTGGGCAAAATCATTATCTTAACCGAATTGTGTAAGCTCGTGCAATCCTGCATGCGATACTGCTCAGAGGCTGAAAACGACGTTTTGGCCCGATTTGAAGTGATTGAGGGCAAAATCATTATCTTGACCGAATTGTGTAAGCTCGTGCAATCCTGCGTGCGATACTGCTCAGAGGCTGAAAACGACGTTTTGGCCCGATTTGAAGTGATTGAGGGCAAAATCATTATCTTGACCGAATTGTGTAAGCTCGCGCAATCCTGCATGCGGTACTGCTCAGAGGCTGAAAAATACGTTTTGGCCCGATTTGAGGTGATTGAGCGCAGAATCATTATCTTCACCGAAATTGTATAAGCTCGCGCAATCCTGCATGCGATACTGCTCAGAGGCTGAAAACGACGTTTTGGCCCGATTTGAAGTGATTGAGGGCAAAATCATTATCTTGACCGAATTGTGTAAGCTCGCGCAATCCTGCATGCGGTACTGCTCAGAGGCTGAAAAATACGTTTTGGCCCGATTTGAGGTGATTGAGCGCAGAATCATTATCTTCACCGAAATTGTATAAGCTCGCGCAATCCTGCATGCGATACTGCTCAGAGGCTGAAAACGACGTTTTGGCCCGATTTGAGGTGATTGAGCGCAGAATCATTATCTTGACCGAAATTGTATAAGCTCGCGCAATCCTGCATGCGGTACTGCTCAGAAGCTGAAAACGACGTTTTGGCCTGATTTGAAGTGATTTAGGGCAAAATCATTATCTTGACCGAAATTGTGTAAGCTCGCGCAATCCTGCATGCGGTAATGCTCAGCGGCTGAAAACGACGTTTTGGCCCGATTTAAGGTGATTGAGCGCTGAATCATTATCTTGACCGAAATTGTGTAAGCTCGCGCAATCCTGCATGCGGTACTGCTCAGAGGCTGAAAAATACGTTTTGGCCCGATTTGAGGTGATTGAGCGCAGAATCATTATCTTCACCGAAATTGTATAAGCTCGCGCAATCCTGCATGCGATACTGCTCAGAGGCTGAAAACGACGTTTTGGCCCGATTTGAAGTGATTGAGGGCAAAATCATTACCTTGACCGAAATGGTGTAAGCTCGCGCAATCCTGCATGCGGTACTGCTGAGAGGCTGAAAACGACGTTTTGGCCCGATTTGAAGTGATTGTGGGCAAAATCATTATCTTGACCGAATTGTGTAAGCTCGTGCAACTGCTCAGAGGTTGAAAACGACGTTTTGGCCCGATTTGAAGTGATTGAGGGCAAAATCATTATCTTGACCGAATTGTGTAAGCTCGTGCAATCCTGCGTGCGATACTGCTCAGAGGCTGAAAACGACGTTTTGGCCCGATTTGAAGTGATTGAGGGCAAAATCATTATCTTGACCGAATTGTGTAAGCTCGCGCAATCGTGCATGCGGTACTGCTCAGAGGCTGAAAAATACGTTTTGGCCCGATTTGAGGTGATTGAGCGCAGAATCATTATCTTGACCGAAATTTTGTAAGCTCGCGCAATCCTGCATGCGATACTGCTCAGAGGCTGAAAACGACGTTTTGGCCCGATTTGAAGTGATTGAGCGCTGAATCATTATCTTGACCGAAATTGTGTAAGCTCGCGCAATCCTGCATGCGGTACTGCTGAGAGGCTGAAAAAGACGTTTTGGCCCGATTTGAAGTGATTGAGGGCAAAATCATTATCTTGACCGAAATGGTGTAAGCTCGCGCAATCCTGCATGCGGTACTGCTCAGAGGCTGAAAACGACGTTTCGGCCCGATTTAAGGTGATTGAGCGCAGAATCATTATCTTGACCGAAATTGTGTAAGCTCGCGCAATCCTGCATGCGATACTGCTCAGAGGCTGAAAACGACGTTTTGGCCCGATTTGAAGTGATTGAGCGCTGAATCATTATCTTGACCGAAATTGTGTAAGCTCGCGCAATCCTGCATGCGATACTGCTCAGAGGCTGAAAACGACGTTTTGGCCCGATTTGAAGTGATTGAGCGCTGAATCATTATCTTGACCGAATTGTGTAAGCTCGCGCAATCCTGCATGCGGTACTGCTCAGAGGCTGAAAACGACGTTTTGGCCCGATTTGAAGTGATTGAGCGCTGAATCATTATCTTGACCGAAATTGTGTAAGCTCGCGCAATCCTGCATGCGGTACTGCTCAGAGGCTGAAAACGACGTTTTGGCCTGATTTGAAGTGATTGAGGGCAAAATCATTATCTTGACCGAATTGTGTAAGCTCGCGCAATCCTGCATGTGATACTGCTCAGAGGCTGAAAACGACGTTTTGGCCCGATTTGAAGTGATTGAGCGCTGAATCATTATCTTGACCGAAATGGTGTAAGCTCGCGCAATGCTGCATGCGATACTGCTCAGAGGCTGAAAACGACGTTTTGGCCCGATTTGAGGTGATTGAGCGCAGAATCATTATCTTGACCGAAATTGTATAAGCTCGCGCAATCCTGCATGCGGTACTGCTCAGAAGCTGAAAACGACGTTTTGGCCTGATTTGAAGTGATTTAGGGAAAATCATTATCTTGACCGAAATTGTGTAAGCTCGCGCAATCCTGCATGCGGTAATGCTCAGAGGCTGAAAACGACGTTTTGGCCCGATTTAAGGTGATTGAGCGCTGAATCATTATCTTGACCGAAATTGTGTAAGCTCGCGCAATCCTCGCTTTCCAATTTGCAACTGCATTTAATTTACCTTCAAATCACAGCCAAAAAAAAGCCGAGTAAAACTAACTCAAACAAGTACATTTTTTGCTTGAAAAGTAGCAACAAATAGGGATGCCGTTAGTGACGGTATTTCCTTGAAGGAAGAGGTTAGCTGTCAATTAGTAACCTTTCCAGTTCTTCATGGGCCCAGTGACGATTAGCTGGATATGCTTTTTTAACAAAACAAAGTAATAATAAAAGGACATAGCATTTGATATTTTGAGGTTATTGTTCCGGTATGGGTCTTCCCTCTTCGAGGACAGTGTAAATCTGAGTTGGTTTGCTGGCAAAAAGTACAAATGTATGGAGATTAGACAGATTATTATTCATTGATTTTTGTCCGATCTCTGATGACTATAAATTAGGAACCAAACCGAAGGTTATTTGTATAAATGGTATAAATTCATTGCTGTGAGTACTGGTAGTCACAAATGGAATGATTGGACCCCTTCGTTTGGTTAGTTTGGGTGTGTGTGTCTAAGTGGAGAAGAGGGACTTTTTACATTACTGTATTACACATTTTAAGCCACCAAATCTTTATATTCCCTACATATATTATTTTTATTCCATATCATTATAAACAGTAAAAGATACAACATCTTGTGTGCTGGTGAAGAGGACACAAATACTTCGCATGGTTTTCACAGGAATCATTCCGTTTTCTAGAGTGGAAAATAATAACATTGTTGAAATGATATACAACTTTATTGCATTATAAAATTATTAAAATCAAGAGAGGATGATCTAAAATACATATTTTTTTTAACAAATGCTGCCCGTTTAATTCCTAAAATATATTAAAATCAGCTTCATACATTTTATACCAAGCTGAATAAAAAAAGCAAAACAATTGAAGAATCGCCGCCATATATCGCCCTGTCCGGTTTAAATATTGCGTGACATAACGTGACGAAGACGTGTGTTTTTTGAGCTGTTTGTTTCGTTGTTTTTGTTCCTATTTTTATGGCTGCGCCTTAAAAGTTTCTTCATTGTAATTTTTCCTCAATGTAGCATTTTTCATATTATGGGAGTTGTCAAAAAAATTACAAAACGTAAATATCGGCAGGCGTAACCAATGCAATTGTAGGCAACCAACTGAGTTCTTTACATATCTGTATATTTTACAAGACTAAATGGCTTAGCATTTTCACATTAAATAAATGTTTGTGTATAAAGGTTATGTTTCTTCGCTAAAATTACCATTGGCCACAAACAGACTTACTTTTTGATAACTCTTGATAATTACCTCTGCTGAATAAACCTAATTATGTACGTATGTTCCGTCCTAGTAGCGTTTTGAGCTGTCCTTGCTCGCGAGATGATACGATGCAATGATTGTACAATTATTACAGAAAAGTCTACAAAAAATATAGTATTCTTGTTTCACTGAACGGGTTTTTAACGTTTTACTTTTTTACCGGCTTAGACAGAAGTGAATGAATATACAGCGCGCCGCTGTATTTTCAGTTCCCTCAAAAGTCAAACAAAAACCTTTCAACAATCATTGGGAAAATTGTTCAATGTATTCTTCATTGCACGAGTAGAAACTTCGTTTTCTGATGAAAATCCCATTTTCGCAAGCGCAGCGAAGGTTTGTAAACAACACGGGCTATCTTCTTTCTTTTAAAAACCTGTTTGTGATAATGTCCCACAACGTCTCTCCAGCTTTTCGAAACAGGTTTTCAGAACTCCCAAGGGGCCAATATCCGCCGTCCTAATTCGTCAACAGCCAATTTGGTTACTCCCATGGGAAATACACACGCATCGTGAAAATAACTAGGGATGCCCTTGGCATCCCTAAAAACCGAGTAAATCATTTCATCCACAGTGACTCATTATGGGGAGTAAACTGAAGCAGAAATGTAGAGTAAATAATACTCAAGAACTTGAGTAAGTTTACTCACGATGAGTTAACTTACTCATTAGTGCGAGTAAAAGTACTCAGCTGTTGAGTACAATTAACTCAAATCTTAAGGTAAAAATACTCAAGAGAAATGCATCCATAGTAACTCTTTATTTTGAGTAACATTAAAATTTACTCAGACAGTGAGTTAAAATATTACTCAAGGTAAAATATATGGATAAAAGTATATTTTACATTTGGAGTAAAATTAAAATAATCAATTTAAATAAAGACAGTACCCTCTGTCTATAACTTCTTAAATGAGTGGGGTAAACCGACTACTGATCAAAGCAATACATGGCTCAAATCATTATTATACACACATTATTATTCAAAAATTATACAAAAATAATTGAAGGGCCGGGGGCATTACCAACCTATATTGATTTTTAGGACCTTTTTTTTTTTTTTCCATAAGATTTGCCGCGTTTTTGGAATGTGACCTAAAAATTAGTTACCAAACATTTCCCCGTTATTTTTTTCGCTAGTTTCTCCTTCGTTTTCGAGAAATAACGTGTTGACAAACATTCGTTTTAATGGCGGTAACGCTTTGTTAAAAAAACCTTTGTTTCTTTGAACAATGAAGATCAGTGAAACGGTAAAATGGCCGTTGTTACAATGACTTACCAATGAAATCACTGCCCCTTTCAGCGTTGTGAGTTATCAAAATATTTAGGTTGTTGCAGCGGCAATGGAGATAGAAACTAAATAAGAATAATATTATCCTTTTCGTACGAAAGAGCGAGTAAGGCCTGGGAAATAGTCACGTGATTCAGTAACCTCGTTATCAAATTATCGATTGATTCTGCCACGTATCGTATCGAGAAACGTATTGCAAACGCAACCTGTGGCAGAATTCAAACTCAAAAGCTCTGTTTTGGTGATCAAAGGACATCATTAAGTCTGGAGATCGGTAACTTGACATGCTACATTCGAAGAAGTGAATGTAAGCGGCATCTCGCGCCTCCAAGAGTGCTGTTCAGCGCTACACGTTCGAAACTTGGTCGCCGAGATTGTGTCGATCCAAAGCAGAGCTAGTCTAAAAGCAGGTCAGTTCTGGGGCGCAAAAATTGTATTTTTGGGAGTTAATAGTCGGGCGCAAGGCACCGGGCCTACAGAAATGTGGAAGTTTGGACCTGCTTTTAGACTTTTAGACTAAAATCTTTTGATTGCCGGGGAGCCATATTCCGTTTCAGTTTGCTTGGCAGTTACCCAGAATGCATTGCAATATGTATCTGACGTTTAATAAGAGCTGTTGTGGGCTGTACAGAAGAAGAAATGAAGCCGAGAACGCAGCATATTCGAGGAAGAAATGATTCCTTCAAATACTCTAGCTATTAAACTGTCTCCTTTATATGGATAATAATCATAAACAATGCGAACTGGCGACCTTAGAAAGACTCTTCAAAGAGATAAACTTGCACGCAGAAAAATCCTGAACTTCGAAACTCTGAGTTGAAAATAGCCGAGGAAAAACTTAGGGGTAGTCGCGCGCGTAAAGTCGTCAGGCGCCAATGGGTTAAACGAAAAAGAAACAAACACACTGGGTTGGCTGTATTTTTAAATGAGCATGAAATGGACATCTTCAGTTGCTATGTTTTGTACGTAGAACGAACAACTTTGCCTGTTAGATTAATGAAATGAACATATTTTCGTGTTTGTTAGTGAAGAACATCTTTAAACCTAACCCTAACCAAAAGCTAGCCCTAACCAAAGCTAATTAACCCTAACCAAAGCTAACCCTAACCAGAACTAACCCTAACCAAAGATAACCCTAACCCTAAGTACCCAACCCTAAGCCTTACCTAATCCCAACTCTAAATCATAACCCAAGACGTAACTTTAACGTTTGCACATCACATGTGATCAAAATATGCAAAAATGACGTATATTTCTGTTATTGCTGGTTTGCAACCAATCCCGAGAGATTCAAATGACAAAGACGCGGGTTTCTTTACAAAGCGTAACCGCCGTAAAAATGAATGTTTGTCAACACGTTATTTCTCGAAAACGAAGGAGAAACTAGCGAAAAAAATAACGGGGAAATGTTTGGTAACTAATTTTTAGGTCACATTCCAAAAACGCGGCAAATCTTATGGAAAAAAAAAAAAGGTCCTAAAAATCAATATAGGTTGGTAATGCCCCCGGCCCTTCAATAATCGAGCCTCGAACCGGGAGAAGCCTGGGGAGAGACGTCTCTTCCCAGGCTTCTCCCGGCTCGAGGCTCGATTATTTATTATGATACAAAATTATTAATTATCCAAAAATTATACAATTTGCTGTGTGAAACTCGCGCTGTGATTGGTTTAGGGCTGTCCTCTATTAACAGATGGACAAATGACGTCAAGAATGGCGGGAAAACACGGGCGCCCTGCACCAGCACGAATATTTCGTAGGAAAATCAATGAAGATCAATAATACAAAAATAATGTTACATGTAAATAGGCCGTTCACGCTTGGTACAAATTTGACTTGCAGCAGGAATAATATCAGGATAATAAATAAAATGTGTTTCAGTCAAAACATTCGCAAACTTAAGCTGTACAATTTATTTTACCAGGTAAGCCGTGGAGCTTTCACAGAGTTTTATTTGGGTACAAAAAAACACTGTGGCCTAAACTGACTAGTCAGAATTGTTTATCCGCTTATAGTCATATATTCAAGTGAAAAGCTAGAAGCGAAGCGGACATCTCTATAATTGTATAAATCAAAATTAATAGATTCCATTTGGCCGTGGGTCTGTACTCTAATAGATGTACAGAAGACGTCAAAACATGACAAGAACACACGACTGTGTCTCGTGGCATACTTTTAGTTATTGTCACATTTCAAGGTCATTTTGAGTACAGACGCACAGCCAAATGGTATATATTTGTTAAGGTGGCCCGCGGTTATTTATTGGAGCGGAGGTTCCCTTTTTTAAAACTACTTTTCGGTAGCAAAGCGTCAACCGATTTCTGTAATTTTTGGTATTCAAAATAAGGAATCTTTAAATTTTAGAAGGCTTTTAACATTTAAAGATTCCTTATTTTGAATACCAAAAATTACAGAAATCGGTTGCTGCTTTCCTGACGAAAAGTAGTTTTAAAAAAGGGAACCTCCGCTCCAATAAATAACCGCGGGCCACCTTAATTAAATGTACAGCATTGAATTGCATGAACTCATTGCATGAAAGCAATGTTTCGCTGGAGACCCACTAATTATTAGTTTGTCTCTAGTGAAACATTGCTTTCATGCAATGAGTTGACAAAAGTAATGATGGTAGATGGCAGCTTTTTGCCATCCTGTATCTTTGGGATAATTATACATAAATACATAGTACATGTAGGTCGCTAATAAAGCAAGAGCTGCCTCTACTAAAGAGCCTTCAAAAGAACAAATAATGTTTTTCTCTGCAGCCAAGAGAAGTTTCCCTGGAGATTCCAGGGTACCACCAAAAACAATGAAGGGAAATGGGGTCTCCTTTCTTGCCACAACATCTCTGGGATTGATTTCATCCTGTTGAAGAAATAATTATTAATGTAAGTTTTCCATACAATAATAAAAGCAATAATAATAATATGTACAACTACATTATATTTCCAGGACAGTTCAGATGATCCCAAAGAAGAAGAAAGTGAATGTGCCTTTTTTAACTCCACCATACATGTACATGTATGCGTGGGGGACTTGGCCTGGGGGAGGGGGAATGGCACTGCTGTATAATGTATAACGTATATTTTAGATGCAGGGGTTGGGCCCCTATGGATAACAGCCTGAATGGGCCACCCTTCCTAAATAAAGATTTACTTTACTTTACTTTCACTGCATGAAATGGTCTGTATACGGACCCTTCCTCAAGTCGTACACAGCCAGTATACATATACGTATAAGGAAAATATAAGGATGTCTAAGGTCTGTATAAGGTTCAGTATATTTCAGGGTATGCTAACAAAAATTTGGGTTGATTCGGGGAGATTTGGGTTGATTCGGGTTGATTCAAGTTGATTCGGGGAGATTCGGGTTGATTCGGGGAGATTCAGGTTGATACGGAGAGATTCGGGTTGATTCGGGTTGATTCGGGTTGATTCGGGTTAATTTGGGTTGATTCGGGTTGATTCAGGTTGATTCGGGGAGATTCAGGTTGATACGGGGAGATTTGGGTTGATTCGGGGAGATTTGGGTCGATTCGGGGAGATTCGGGTTGATTCGGGTTAATTCGGGTTGATTCGGGTTGATACGGGGAGATTGGGGTTGATTCGGGGAGATTCGGGTTGATTCTGGTTGATTCGGGTTGATTCGGGTTGATTCGGGGAGATTCAGGTTGATTCGGGGAGATTCAGGTTGATTCGGGGAGATTCAGGTTGATTCCGGGAGATTCGGGTTGATACGGGGAGATTCGTGTTGATTCGGGGAGATTCGGGTTGATACGGGGAGATTTGGGTTGATTCGGGTTGATTCGGGGAGATTTGGGTTGATTCGGGGATATTCGGGTTGATTCGGGGTGATTCGGGTTGATTCGGGGAGATTCAGGTTGATTCGGGGAGATTCAGGTTGATACGGGGAGATTCGGGTTGATTCTGGGAGATTCGGGTAAATTCGGGTTGATTCAGGTTAATTCGGGTTGATTGGGGTTGATTGGGGTTGATTCGGGTTGATTCAAGTTGATTCGGGGAGATTCAAGTCGATTCGGGGAGATTCAGGTTGATTCAGGGAGATTCAAGTTGATTCGGGGAGATTCAGGTTGATTCGGGGAGATTCGGGTTGATTCGGGGAGATTTGGGTTGATTCGGGGAGATTCGGGTTGATTCGGGGAGATTCAAGTTGATTCGGGGAGATTCAGGTTGATTCGGGGAGATTTGGGTTGATTCGGGGATATTCGAGGATATTCGGGTTGATTCGGGGTGATTCGGGTTGATTCAAGTTGATTCGGGGAGATTCAAGTTGATTCGGGGAGATTCAGGTTGATTCGGGAGATTCAGGTTGATACGGGGAGATTCGGGTTGATTCGGGGAGATTCAGGTTGATTCGGGGAGATTCGGGTTGATACGGGGAGATTTGGGTTGATTCGGGTTGATTCGGGTTGATTCGGGTTGATTCGGGTTGATTCGGGTTGATTCGGGGAGATTTGGGTTGATTCGGGGAGATTTGGGTTGATTCGGGGATATTCAAGTTGATTCGGGGAGATTCGGGTTGATTCGGGGAGATTCGGGGAGACCCACCACCCCACCCACCTCATTAGTTGGGGTTTCCTGATATCTCTTTCTTTTCTGTCACTTCCTTCATTGTGGTATTTTTCAAGTGGTAAGCACTCCGAAAATCACTGTTTGGCCTTATCCTTAATTTTCTGGAACATGTGTACAATAGGCGGTGTTGATCGACCTATCGATCAACATGTCGATTGATATGTTGGTTGACTATCGGCCGAGTGTCAGCTGATAGTCAGTCAAGTGTCGGCCGCCTATCGGTCGAGACTTGACTGATACTTTTCCACAGTAACTCTCCGAATCAACCCGAATCTCCCCGAATCAATCCGAAACTCCCCGAATCAACCCGAAACTCCCCAAATCAACCCGAAACTCCCCAAATCAACCCGAATCCCCCGGAATCTCACTGAATCAACCCGAATGAACCCGAAACTCCCTGAATCTACCCGAAACTCCCCAAATCAATCCGAAACTGTCCGAATCAACCCGAAACTTCCCGAATCAATCCGAATCTCCCCAAATCAACCCGAATCTCCCCGAATCTCACTGAATCAACCCGAATGAACCAGAAACTCCCTGAATCTACCCGAAACTGCCCAAATCAATCCGAAACTGTCCGAATCAACCCGAAACTTCCCGAATCAATCCAAAACTCCCCAAATCAACCCGAATCTACCCAATACTCTCCGAATCAATCCGAAACTCCCTGAATCAATCCGTAACTCCCCGAATCAATCCGAAACTCCCCGAATCAATCCGAAACTCCCCGAATCAACCTGAAACTCTTCGAATCAACCCAAAACTCTCCTAATCTACCCGATACTCTCCGAATCAACCCGAATCTCCCCGAATCAATCCGTAACTCCCCGAATCTACCCGAAACTCCCCAAATCAATCCGAAACTCCCCGAATCAACCCGAAACTTCCCGAATCAACCTGAAACTTCCCGAATCAACCCGAAACTTGCCGAATCTCCCCGAATCAACCCAAATCTCCCTGAATCAATCCGAAACTCCCCGAAACTTAAATTGTCACAAAACTACAATGAATGAACTGAAGGGTAAGAAAAAATAACTGTATATTCTATGAACCAAATTTACTCTGTCTAAATTATTCTGGCATACTTGAGAAAATCCACTGTCTTTAATATGTCTGTTACGGATTCGAAACATACAAGTATTATCCGCATATAATTATAGCTAAATTGTTTCAATTCTCATTCTACAGAAACAAAGAAGATGAAGACGAAGAAGAAAGCGAAGATGATTTATCTTCCAGTGACAATTTAGATTTTGATTAAATCACAGAATTTTAAATTTTATTTCTTTTTAGTGGCACATTTTTCAAGAATTTATTGTAATGTTAACGTTCTGTAGTTTACGAGTCGTCCATGCAGATTTAAGAAAACATGTAACTGATCATGTCTCGGGACTGATCGTACAGGGTTGCTTAGTTGTTACTATGAAATAAATAACAGTGAGCAGGGCACGAAATTGCGCCTGATACAGTCACCAATGCGCCCAAGTTTTCCACGTTGGCGACCAAATCCTGAAAATTAGTCGCCAAATTGGCGACTATGCCGACTAGAATTCTGACATCTTACCTGAAGTTTTCAGTTAACTTTGCCATAAAAAAGTCACACAATAGATTAAAGTTAAAAAACAAGATTTCTCTGATCTTGTTTTGCTTTCATCACAAGAAATATGGGCCAAAAAACGTCAACAAAAGTTTCTCTCAGCTCAGTAAACAAATCGCCCTACAATGCATTGCGAGTTGTGCGAAACCGTTTGAATACGTCATGTATGCCGATGGATTGTGTCTCTGGTGCTGAACCGCCAGGCATTTTTCTTAGGGAAACCAGTTTGTAACTTTGGAGGTAAATTGAACCAAAACACATGGAAAGTTGTGTTTCTTTTGTACATGTAAGTTGTTCCTCGCGTAGCGAGGTTTATAATTCTGTCCCCCAAGAGGTGAAGTGGGATCAATTCTCATCTGGACTTTACGATCATATTTGTTTGTGGAAATTGTGGTTGACAGTGGTTGACAGTAATGACATCACACGGCGCGCTCGTGTGGCCTAATGGCTTAAGGCGCTGACTTTTAAATCTGATCTTCGGGATTGAGGGCGAAAGTTCTAATCCTAAAGGGTCCTTCATTTTTTTTTCGGTTCAAATCCGGGCAGTTCTTTTTTTTACCCCTTTTCTTTGTTAATAACATTGACTTCGACTTAATCTTTGTACACGTAATGTAGAAACAGGAACGGCTACTCAAGAATTTTACTCCAAGTTTGTTTATCGATCGATTTTTTATTGACTACGACATATTTTTTTTTAAATACAAATCGATCAAATTTTAGATGGAGGACGGGGGCTCACACCTTCAACTACCACTACTTGCGTCTAAAAATAATTCGCCGATATTCTGATCGAGTGACCTAACTGTCGCCGGCGCGAACTGCAGTATGGGAGGCGATTGTGCACGTTTCGCGATTCTAAGGCGAATGATATTGTGTTGTTTTTCGCCTATTTTTTCTAATTTCATAGCAGCATTGAAAAAGCACAGGGCATCAGAAGAAAGGTAAGTGATTAAAGATACCGTCTGGGGTGTTTGTTTCGATATTTTGGTGACATAACAAGGAATTATTTTGGCTAAAACTGTCTAAACTGCTGGCTCCCAAAATGGCGGTAATTTCTGTAATTTTATAAGTCGGGTGATATGATTTATGCATCGAGGTTTGAAGGATCAAAGCCAGAATTCCCTTGATTTTAAAATTCAGTTCATGAGGCATACTTAAATGGGGTCGCACCTCATCGCACCTCTTACGGTTTTTTCGCTACTTGAGTTGGGTTTAAAGATGGTTGAATTTTGAAGGAAATAACATACAAACAACACCTTGCATTGTGGATGTCACAGATAACCATCAATGAAACAAAGCGATTGTAGGAGCTTATTGAAGCTCCAAATTTATTTTCTGTCGGCCATCAAGGAGATGGCTGTATAAAAGTTACAGTATAATATATATCTGTGTCATTCTCCTCAGGACTGTTTGGTTGCATTGAAGTTGTCTTTATAATCCTTGCAAACTAGCACCATGATTTTTACATGTTATTTTCCTGTTATGTTTTGAAGGAAAATCAATGTTAAATCACCTATCCAGCTATATTCTAGCAACTTCCATCTTATTTTTGTGTTCTTTATCTGTTGCCAAAATTCAGTCAATATAATTTCCATGTACAAGTAGGTCAATATTTCTTTGAATTTTTTTCTCAACAGGGAACTGAGTATATGCAGTAATTGATTGAAGAAGTGATAATTTCCATGACTGAAGAAACACATTCCTTGTTTATATCCAGTCTGAGTTTGCTTGTAGTTGCTCAATAAGCTGCTAGTGTCTTTATGGGGATGAAACAGCTTCCATGTAACTGATTTACATTTATGTTTTGGAATAATATACCGGTACCCCAATGAACATACAAAGTTGTTAACTGTTATGGCCAATTTCTATAATATATAGTATTGACAAATGAATATATTACTGAACAATATTATAGGTTTCTTTATTAATATGGAGCTTTTTAAGTACTATTTGGTCTGTGTGTTCATTTTACCTATGGTCAAAATAAATGTGTAGTTCCAGAAAATAACCATACCCACCCCAAGAAAGGTCATTGGAAATTCCGAGGGGAGGGGGATCTCAAAAGCCAAAACTTTTAAAGGAAAGTATGAAGCTAAACTGGAATTTCCAGGGGTTGGTTCAAACCAGAAAACCTACCGTGAGGGGGTATGGATATTTTCTGGAACCACACAAAATTCATTCCAGTTTCGGATTCAGAAGTGCACAAAGGTGGGGGGAGGGGAGTGGTTAAGCGAAGATGGGCATTTCCTTGCTCTAATTAATAGGGAGGGTTAAGGTAAGGCTTTCAGTTCCTCATATAAGGGGGGGGGGGGGGGGGGGGGCTAATGTTTTGCACTTCACTATAAGGGGGGTGATGATGTCCAGGCCCCTCCCCTAAATTCCCCACTGCTCCACAATCACAGACTGGCCAAACAGAAAAATCAGTCCTCTTCTCCATCCGGGCCTAACCTGATACATAGTTAGACAGAGATTTTGACTCATTATAACAACCCCCCTCCATCTCCCCAATCCACAACCACCTATCCAATGGTATCCCCCCTCCAAACAATATCTTCAAATTTGTCAACACTCTCTTTGCTCCTATTCAAGCCAAGTAATCCACTCTTGCAAAATTCTTATTTATAAAATAAAATTGTCTCTAAAAAGATATCTTCCTCCCTATTCAGGACAATTTAATATATACAATTCAATTTAAGTCCAACTTCAAGTAATCCACCCCAGCCAAATTCTTATATATAACCCAATTACCCCCCCCCCCCCCCCCCACACACACACACACACACACACACACACACACACCAAAAAAAAGGCACTTCTCCGAGCTTTGCGAGGACCTGCGAGTCACGTATTACTAGTATATATATATATATATATATATATATATATATATATATATATATAATAATTAGGTTTCCACCCAGGCGGTGTCGGACACGGTTCATGTGACTATATTCGTCCAATCACGCGTCAGCTGGGCGATACTAATGACGGACGTGTTTTTGTGTCGTGAGTGAGGATAGCTCGTTCTTTTTCGGTGGATTTCTTCTGTTATCGAGCGATTCAGTTCATCATTTTCGGGGATCTGTTAGAGGATTACCTCAGCAAGCTATGGTTCAAGCTATAAGTTCAGGTAAGCATTTTTTGTATCAAAATTTGTCAATGAAAACCGAGCTGTCTTGGAATCCTTTGTTTATCATTCGTGTGTAACATGGGTACACATATGGCGTTTTCTTTGCTACTAGTGATCAGTATCTTAGATTATTTTTACACAGAAATTTAGTTGGATAGCTAAGTTTTATGAAAAGGTCGGCGGGCCCAGGTGGGCCCCGCCGTTTCAACGGTCAAAATTGGACTTGAAGTTGTAGCTTTTTTCGTGTTTCGTGACATGTCGTTTTGATTTCGCGGGAGTGATCAGCACGAGTTCACACTACTGTTTTCGAGTTATATTCGTTTCTTTTCACATGTTTGATCACAGGTTTTTCCCTCCATTTGTTTGATAGGTTTTAGCAGCCTAAAGGCCCTTCCTGACAACAGAGGATCATTGCCAAGATGCCAAAATATGTTGCTATTTCTTAAAATTACTTGTATTGTTATTCAAAACACTGCTCCACTTGGGACCTCTTCCTCCAACTCAGTGTCCAATTTTAGCCAACTTTGATTGTGATTATGTTTATATGTGTTCATAAACTGTTGCTGATAATCTGTGGATAATATCTCTGGAGGCTGAGTTGTGAGAGACTAGCATTTATTAAATCCATTAGATTGTGGAAATGAAAAACTTACAATAACAAATAGCCTGAGTTCAGATTGAATATATTGAATACACTGTGTACAGCAAGGTTTATTTAGTAGCTTGCACTGAGGTTTCAAGTGCTTCAAATAAGCATATATACTTTTCTACAAACTTTGACTGCTCAACAGAAGAAGCTGGGCTCTCAGGATCTCTCAGCCACCTGTAATTTCATCTCCTAGCTGTTTTCTTAACCAAAATTTAATTCAGGCACACTTGCATAGTGCTTTCTGTGTTCCAAGAGTGAAATTGGGTTAGTGGTCACCTGGCCATTCACAGGGGTGAACACTTTTATTTTGCTGTCCAATCAGACAAGAAATAAAACCACAGGGATAATACCATTATTAGGGTTTGCAGTTTATATATCTTGGATGAGGATCTCATTGGTTTTCCTGCATGGCAGTCAAATTACAGTGGAACCCCGCTTTAAGGACACTCGTTAATATGGACACCCACTTATTACAGACAGTTTTGTTTGTCCCGACAACACATATTTTCTCTTATATCAGCCCGCTTAATATGGACACCCGGATAATACAGACACTTTTTCATGTCCTTTTGGTGTCCGTATTAACCGGGTTCCACTGAATTTCCAGAATTTTTTGTTACATTAACACTTTCTGATTCACACTGTTACTGCAAGGGTTTAGTGCAAGTATGACACAAGTTTCTCTAATGTGTGATAGCCTGTGAGCTTCACCAGTAATTCATCCACTCATGTGCAAACCTGGCAACATGAGCCTGAGCCTTCTTGTAGGCCATTTTAGTGAAATAACATGGAAAAATGGTCCCTATAAATAAATGACTGAACCCTTGAGCATCCTTGAGCATGAGGACTGCAACAATAATAGAATGTTGCTTTTATAGCCTTATGCTGAAGATGTCACACCTTCATTGTATCCCTCTGTGGATGCTACATCTAAAGGTTGGCACACATGAGGGGACTAGTCGCAGGGACTTTAGTCCCTACAGTGTACGACTAGTCCCAGGCACCAAGTCCCTTCGTGTGAACAACCCTATGACTAGCTTGTCCCACGAATTATGAGGGGTATATTGTAATTGTAAATAAAATAATTCAAACTGGTTGAATTGAAGGGACCATCCCCTCAAATTGTGCTTGTACCCTTGTGTGTACTGTTCATGCGACTGGTCCCTGTGAGTAGTCACTGGACTGTCCCCCTCATGTGAGACTAGTCCCTTTGTGTGTGCGCAAGTGTGACTAGTCCCCTCGTGTCTGCCAACCTTGAGGATATTGAGAAAGGAGGCCGAAGCACATTTTAATTTAGGTTATATTTGTTCATACAGTACTTGATATGCCAATTAGAAATATTATTGTACCGGCACAAAACTTGCATACACAAAATGACACAAAAATATGACACAACAAAACAAAACAGCACAAAACTTGTGTACAGGGACAGTTAATCTGGATGGCATGGATCCAAAATTGCTGGTCAGGACCTGCTTTTGAGCAGGTACAATGGTTACTAGATAAAACATAAACCTCTGGCACCCAGGGTATATAACTTTTGTTAAAGACCAAGGAAATTCAAAATGGATCCTGTGCAGTGTGAACATATGCATACATGTAGCTTTCGATATTTCATGAAAGACAGAAACTGTCCAATATATTGCAGTACCATAATTCCAAATCCACACTGAGTGAAGTATACAACTATTATTTAGGTGAAAAGCTTTATTTTCATTGTAAGCTTATACCTTAGTGACAGACATTGATCCAAATTTATATATTTTCAGCAAAACATAGTTCAATTCTCGAGATTTAACTCAATTTATTTCCATGCCCGTTCACACAACTAGAAGGAGAAAACTATAGGACAAAATCGGGTTATTTAAAACCTGGTTTCGACAAAAAGCTACAAGATTCGAACATTGAACGATGAACGAACTACGACATCGCCCAAAACAACTTATCCGGTCGAATGTTCATCGCTAAGTCCGTTCCTTGAGCACAAATGAAGCAGTTGTAGTCGTGAAGAAAGTAGATAAATATATGGGATGAAACAGCGGGCAGATTTCTTCAAGAAATGCATCAGACCGCGGAGAGCTGAGATGTTTACTGCTCGCCGACATGTTGCAAATGAGCTCGGATCGATTTTCTCCCAGCATGCTTCGCGACGCGTGTCCAACACCGCCTGGTTTCCACCCCAATTAAAAAGAATAAATTAAAAAATTTGTTGGAAAAAATGGCGACTAACCAGGGCTCGAAAAAAATTGGAATTCCAGCTTGCCCTTTGGACAAGCAACTCTCAAATTTTGCTTGCCCGGGGCACCTCCCCACTTGCCCAGGTTCTCAAACTCATTAATTATTCATGAAACAAAGAAAACGAAAATACACTGGGTTAGGCCTTCAGTTTGGCTCTCTGTTCTACCTACGTGTACTGTAATGTGTTTTTGGTTTAATTTACTTCCAAAGTTACAAACTGGTTTGCAGGGTTGCCCCTAAGAAAAATGTCTGTGCTTGTGCCTCTCAGCAGAGACACAATCTATCGGCATACATGACGTATTCAATGGTTTGCACGGCTTGCAATTCATTATGGGGCGATTTTAAAACATGGCCGCTTGTGGAGCCGAAAGAATCTTTGTTGACGTGTTTTGGCCTATATTTCTCTTAATGAAAGCAAAACAAGACCAGATAAATTGTTTTTTAACTTTAATTTATTCTGTGACTGATTTTATGGCAAAGTTAGAACTGAAAAAGCAGGTTTCCCAGCGAACGGTAAGTTTATCGCGCACACAGTTGTTTGTAGACGTCTCCTATTTCAGCCTATTTCCTTGTAATTTTCGTCAAGCTTCATCTAAAACCCTTGATTACCCCGACCAAATGTGCTTAAAATTTACTGTTTTGTTTCACAAAATCGTCATTTTAACAATGTAGTTGGCAGAAGGCTTGTCTGGGTCCTTGCCCGTCGGGCAAGTGAGCAGAGAAAGTTACTTGCCCGACAGGAAAATCTACTTGCCCCGGACGACCGGACGGGGGTTTTGTCGAGCCCTGCTAACTTTTTGTAGTTGGCGACCACTTTGGAATATTTAGGAGCCAAATGGCTCCTGGAAAAAAAAGTTAATTTCGTGCCCTGGTGAGAAACAGTCAATGGTGTTTGTTTATGAGGAGGACTATTGAAGGTAGTTCTATAAATTTATCACGGTGCACAAACATTAAAATATATGTTGAAATGTTTTCTTAGAAATTATGGGTCAACGACTACTACAAATTCTAATTTATTTCTTCGACCAGAGGTCAATCATTATTCATGAAGTATAAGAATCCGTATATTTTTCTTCCTCAGTTCAGTATAACTCTTGATTCTCCTAGTATACGTACATAATGTATTACCCAGTGACATTAAGGAATCCTGCCACAACTGTAAAAATCCATATCTATCTCCCATGTACCCTCAGTATACTTCCTATTTCAGACAGTATACATAATGTATACGGTCACTGTACTGACATAGAAGGAATCCTGCCACAACTGCAAAAAAACCGTATATCTACCTTCCATGTACCTTCAGTATACTTCATGTTTCAAACAGTATACATAATGTTTACTGACATGTGTACTGACGTATAAGGAATCCTGCCACAAGTGTATAAGATCCTGGCATTTTTGTTAGCATACCCTGAAATATACTGATCCTTATACAGACCATATACATCCTTATATTTTCCTTATACGTATATGTATACTGGCTGTGTACGACTTGAGAAAGGGTCCGTATACAGACCATTTCATGCAGTGCTTAATAGAGCTTTTACGGTACTTGCTATTACCAAGTCTTTATAAATAAATTATTGCAACAAATAAATAAAATAGATTATATAATTGCAACTGTGTATATGCAGTGTCATTATTGATGTGGCAAAATAAAATGTGAACATTAATGACAGGGAGAGGATTATTTGGGAACATGTTGATGACCTCTTAATACAATAAAAGACAAATTACACAGTCAAGTTCATTCACACCTTTCAATCTTCTTTTCAGGATTTGAACTAGGTTGAATATTTCATTCTCCCGGCATACTTCGAATTGTTCCGACATGCATATTTCAATAAAATATCGGCATTGTACAGCTACAGTAGCTGTTCAACTCTTCATTAAGCCCGGCATATCACATTGAACAAAATCTAACAAAATTTTAATCGAACTTATTAAATCGAACTCAACTGAACTTAATCAAACAATAATTCATTGTATTTGATTTTGTTCGGTCGTCGAACGAAATCGAACACAATTTTTTGTGAGTTTGATTTCCAAACCAAATTGAATGTCATTGTTCGATTTTGTTTGTTTTTTTATATTAATTTTGTTTCTTTATTTTCATCCTAGATTAAATTAGCACATTGTGACAGGCAATCAGTCCAGTGAATGACCCAAAAGGCAGATGGAGAGCTGGCAGTGGAGTTTTAATAACTTCCCGTGAACATTGACACAATTTTGGGGAAGCAACAAGCCAGGGAAATCCACCTTACGCTGGAATTGAAAGGCATCCATGCTACGATTCAGGTTCCTGCGTGCCAGGACATGTAGCCAAAGCCCATAGCTACTTATGGAATGAAAACGTTTTGTGCTTAACAGAGAAAATGATGATAAGACTTGAACACTTTTGCTGCTTTTGTGAACAAAAATAGAGGAAATATAGGAAACAAAACTTTAGATATGGCCTTGACTGTCCCGACTCTGAATCTATTACATATTTATAATCAAGAGCTCAAAAACATAATGTTCGATTTTGTTTGATTCACAAATTTTTTTCTGAGTTCGATTTCGTTCGATAACCGAACTCAATCGTTCGATTGAGTTCGATTAAGTTTGATTGAATTTGATTTCTGAGCATTCGATGTGATACCCCGGGATTATTTTATTTTATTATTTGCAAATTACAAATTCACAATCACATTTTGTGCGAAATTTAGGGCATAATTTGTCATTCATTGTACGAAAACATGAAAAGGTAATTTTTAAGTGATTAATCACCACTGGTATTAAAGAAATATACGGGTTAACAGAAAATAAACTTTACTTAGTTTACCACCCCCTGCAGCATTCATACCTGCACTGGTACTGACAGTCGGTGGTCTCTTGCTGAAAACGTTCACTTTTTTTATCTTCTTCCTGAAAATTTATTAAGCTTAAATTAATTTATGAAAAAGCTAATTACAAGATCAAGGACTAACTAACTAACTGTAGATGCATGTAAGTTTACGACTAATGAACAAAGCATTATCGAGAGCGCTACTAGCTGGACTTGTTCAGTAACTGGATCGACAAGCAAAATTATGCCACTGAGCTGAGACCACTGATGATCACCACTCGACTGATGACATCCAGTATTGAATTGAAGCTATTCTTGAAAATATTCTTTCAGATTTCAGATTGCGATCATAATACAAAATTGCAGAGAACCCACACGACAGACACTGCATTTGCAATATGGCAGATGTTTACATTTTGTAGATCGATGTCTCGGAGATGTGCAACGCGTTTCAAGACATGAAGTGTAACAAAACGCTCCAGAATTCTACAATCATTGAATTCGTATCCCTAAACAACTTAATTTACACCTACCATGTCGTCTGAACTCTTTGTGCTGAACTCTTTGTGCTTCAAAAAATGTAAACGTGTAACAAATAAGCTGGGCAAAATCTTTTGCAAAATCTCTTGATCATAGCATGTGATCATGCCCACGGGCCGCAAGGCGGTCATGGGACAGGTCACACTAATCACGGGTGTGGCCTGTAGCAATAGTAACTTGCCTTCCATTCGCTAATTGCTGCCGGCCGCCGGCAGCCATTATATTCCGTGTGCTGTCGAAATTTTCGGATTTCAGAGAGCCCGCAGTATCAAGTGTTCAGTGGTTCATTTTGCGAAACGGAGGATCCGGGAACGAGCATTGCGTCAAAGAAAACATACTCCGATGCGAAGAAAACGGAAGGGGAATACGGCAAGTTATATTATTTTTCTGTTTCGATTGCCATGTCGCATACAAATTTATTCGCTTGTGGAAGTATCCATCAGGGTCACGAACGCTTTAGCGGCGTGTCAAGAGGAAAGCAATGTGCTTATCGGCGCGTGTTTTCCGTTCAACAATAACTTTAACTTTTATTACTTCCATCACTTATGATACAATGTACTTCTAAAACAGTTGATACCATTTTATTGAAAGGAGACAGAATGTACCTAAATGCAGTTATAGATGGCGATATTCCAGATGCAGAGTCGCTGTCAGTGAACGATATGCCAACCGTTGCTTGCTGGTCATATAATAATATCATGTCAATTTCTGCGAACATAAGGTTTACATGTAGCGTGTTGCAAATTATTATTTAGGGTCATTTATACTTACCCAAAACGTTTTTTATGAAGATAATTAAGTAGTTTCAAACAGTCGCTACCAGGGCTACATTTTCAAAATGTGCTCTCAAAGTTGAGCTCTTTTCGTGTTATGATCAGAGCTTGATGTGATCACATATTTTGGCATCATAAATATCTTCGTTACCAACATTAAGCTTATAAAATTTAATATGGCTTCAATATGGCAGAAGAAACTGATGTGCACTGATGTATCCGTCATGAAATGAAAACGAGAACGGGACTTTTTGAGCGAAATAGTCATCTGTCATTTTGGGCTTCAACCGATCGATAATTATATTGTAAAATGTTTATTTCAGATAAACTCATTTTTGTGATAAGTCAAAGTCAGACTTTATTTGAGTGTCAGTCGCTCTAGCGTGTCGCTCTTCATCAGTTCATAGTGCTTTACAAGGAAGTTTTCATTCATGGAAAGCGAAGACTTTGCATGCAACGTTCAATGCGTGACAGAATACATGTTTGTTTCATAGAACGTGACGTCCTCGCCAAAGTTCTCAAATTTTGCATATTTAATTACGTGCGTGTGAAGCCAGGTCGAAGGAAATTTGCTTATAAAACATTTTTTAATGCATAGTCAGTTTCATTAATAGAAACCAAAGATTGAAATAAAATAATAACTTTTTTATTTCACGAAAAGCAGCTTACTTTAAAATAAAACTCAAACCAGGACGATCATGTGTTTGTGTTTATTTCGGATTTATTTACATTGCACAAGATTTTAATCTACGCGTAAAAATTGTTGGAAAGAAAAACTAAAAGTAATTCGGCAGTAATGGATGTTATTCGTTTGATTTTCGTGAATTATAACCAAATATCATGGGATTCTTTTGAGGTTTTGATTCAAAAGATTTCGGTTTTAACGCATCGTGCCATATGTGCAAATTTCAAACATGTCTATTTATACATTTCACGCAGCAGCCGTTCAATTTTCCATTTTTACACTTTGCTGCGAATGTAGGTCAGTGTACTAAAGACTTTTTGTTTGAGTTTCCCTCCCGACCAACAATTTGGACGTGAGTACGAAATACACTTGCGTGAATAAAAAGAAGCCGCGCGAAATCGCTATTGTTTCTGTTTTCTGTTTCGAGAAATAAATCGTTTCCTCGAAATCCCTATTCGAGTCACTCGATCCTCGAAACTCGATCCTCGAAACTCGATTCTCGAAAACTTCGAGGATCGAGTCGAGACTATCAACTTACATTTGCGGCGGCAGCACTAAACTTCTCTTTGGGAACTTCTAGTTAAATAATGACGTCCGCAAGGTCACATCTATCACGGAGGCCGCAACCATCACGCTTTTTGAGCAGCAGTATTCTCAAAACAAATTAATGCTTTCCTATTCGATCTCTACGGTCTTAACTGTGAGCCTATATTACATCCTCATAGTCTCCGTCGAATCTTATAAAATTCGAAATAAATTGTTTTACTCGTGTAGAACGTTTTTATTTGCATAAGGCACAATAATAATCGTAATTATTTATAAACAGCCATAACAATGGTGGTGCATGCATAAGTAATTAGTCTGCTTTCTCAGAATGTCGGGAAACCCCCTTTGCAGCTGGTTTCCTACTTTCACTTTCCAAAGCGAACTGAACTGAACGTCTCGTAAGTAAAACTAACCTTGTGTTGTTTGTTCTCGATCTCTACCAGTTTACAACATATGAGAAGATTTCCTCAGTTATGATCACAACATAACTGAAAAATCAAACGAAGCAGTAATGATAAATTTGATAGAGAGCTGTGTGGCGATGCTCTGTTTTGAAAAACCTTGAAAAGGCGGAAGTCTGAAATTGATCAAATCGTACAAGTACTTCATCAAATGAATACAAATGGTAACTTGAAGGTGATGACTGTCGTGTCTTGAGCTAGGGATGAAGAATTATAACAGACCAAGAAGAACAGATCCTTTTAATTTGCAGCACTTTTAAAAATCCGTCGAAATGACAGGAAGCTTAATCGATTCATAAATCAACAACAAAAACGGAATACCATTTGACACAAAAATGAAGTTCGCAAATAAAGATGCATGCTTAGCACACTTTAACAGAACGTTTCTCTTCGTCCGTCTTTGCATCAAGCCAACATTTGTGGGTATAACTCAATCTGTTTGTTTCGCAGGATATTATTTCAGTTTACCTCTTTGGGTTACATTTTGATCAGAAGATCGAAGACATCGAAAAGCGGGGCACGGTAAGTTTATTTCTTGCTCAAAACAGTAAGCTTGTGAAGTGATAGTTCTGTACTGACCTGATGTTAAAGTAATCTAAATTTCCATCGAGACACGGATTAGATGACTCGCGTGACTAATGTGTGTTCGTTTGGAGTGTAAAGCGCAAATCAGTCACGCGAGAAAAAAAAGTCACGCGAATGAACGTCCGCTGGAAGTAACTGTGTCGAGTGAACTTTATCTTTGTTTTTATTCTACAGGAAAAGTTGCTGTTGTTGACGCATATTGATTGTTGTTTCATTGTGATCACCCAACAAGATTGGTGAGTACAAACCTGTACAAACCTGTTTTGAGGGGCGGTGGTCTAATGGTCAGTTAACACATTGGACTCCGGATCGTGCGCTGGCCGGGGTCATTTTGTTATGTTCTTCCGCAAGATATTTAACTCTGACAGTGTCTCTCTCCACTCAGGAGTATAAATGGCTTCCTGCGACTTACATTGTAAGTCTGGCGCTGCACTAGCATTCCACACAGGATAGTAGCAATACTCCCAGTCGCTTTAAACTGAGCTCTTTAATAATACGGAAACCGGGATAATCTCTGGCGCTGCACTAGCATCCCACACAGGATAGTAGCAATACTCACAGTCGCTTTAAACTGAGCTCTTTAATAATACGGAAACCGGGATAATCTCTGGCGCTGCACTAGCATCCCACACAGGATAGTAGCAATACTCACAGTCGCTTTAAAGCTCTTTAATAATACGGAAACCGGGATAATCTCTGGCGGTGTGGGTCAGTTTGGCTGTAGTGAGCTTACCTTTATGGCTCCGTCAATTCCAAGCCCCGCTCACCCCCCCCCCCCCCCGGGCATTTGTCGGGCATTTGTCCTTTTTTTGTCAGAAGGTTGAAAATGCCCCACGGTGGGGTCTGTACAAGCCGGCAAATGATCCCGGCCGGCAAATGATCCCCAAATTGGCCGGCAAATGATCCCCGGACCGGAAATGATCCCCTCACCAAAAAGTGGGAATGGCGTGGAATCTACACTTTGGATAATGGATTAAAAACAATTCTCAATTATACAGCATTTTTCTCAAATGTAAGCAAAATATCCAGATTTTAAATTGTTATAAGAAAAGAATTGTACAGCTGTTGAAGGCAACGTCCACAGTTCAGTACAACAATAACTAATTCAACATAATTTTTTTTTAACTTTAAACGGCATGCGCAACAGTCAGAGGCAAATTCCTCAGTTTTACAAGAGTCTACAAAGCGAAATCAAGTAACAGTTTAACCCAACAAAACTGGAACATGTCTTTTTTTATTAAGCCGCGCGGACTTGCACAGGCGATGCGATTTTTTTAAAAAAGCCGTGAAAATTGCACGTGTAGTCTTACGACTTTTTTCTGCTATTTTCGGCTATCGAGCCGCCTTTGTATGCAAGGGTGGCCACAATGCGATAGCGTCGCGGCATTTTCCAAAAATTGCATCGCTTCAATGTGCAAGAAAACACAATTGACGTGTATTCGCGGCGGCTTAAAAAATTCCTAACAATAAATAATTGTTCCTTTTTTACATCCTGTAGTCAATAGCAGAACTTCAACTGATTAACCCCACGGATCTTTTATCGGATTTCCGATAAGAATTCTTCTTGTAAGCAACTTTCGCAACAGACACGTCGTCAGAATAGACCTGCAAAAGGCCATTTCTGCCTTCAAATACACCCTTGGAGTAGCATTCGAACTTCTTCCCGCACTTAGGGCAGACTTCATCTTGAACTATTTGTCCTTCTCCATACTTTAATTTCATCTCCGTGACGATATCTGTTGCTTTCTCCATTGGTTCAAGGCTATGGTAATGGCTTTCCGCCTCGTGACCAATCAAAGCAATGCTCCGGAAATCAGCTTCTTCTTCTTTGTAGTTAGCTGGATTGATTATATGTAAGCCTTCTTCTTCCAAGCTTGACACCACAGCAACGGGAACATTCAGCAAGTTGACCAGGCCTAACAAGGTAATATAATCGCCCCACTCGCCGTCCATGGACATCCGTCGCAGGTACGTCTCCCATCCACCATGATTCACGAATTCTCTGAAGTGACTACCGTCTTGCGTGGTCGGGTTACTTCGTAAAAAGCTTACTACGGCAGCGCGAAGTTGAGATGCTGTCTGAAAAGACTTTCCCATGCGAGCAAGTTGGTCGCTAATCGCATGAAATAAGCAATTGCCGTCTTTCGGTGTTGGGGGCTGGCGATAGGTAAGACCTGCACTGGCGACCTCTCTGTCAAGATTAAATTTTGACAACTCATTTGGGTTCGAATGCTTTCCACTAATCCAATGCATGTCAGGCAGATGGTGAACTCGGTTGGTCTCAGCTGTCGCAAGGTTCAGCAAATCGCTTGCCATTTCATTACGCGGGTGATCCAACTTAATGTCGGCAGAGTTACATTGCTGTTCTGATATAAAATGCTTAGCAAGCAAGCAAGTGAAAACACCACAGTCAGTATTGTTAGTTTGCTTGGGACAATTAGGGGTGTCTTCCTCCCAGTTGCTTTCCTGAAAAAGCTCGCTTTCCTCGGGAGACAATAACTCGCGCTCATTGCTAATGAATTTCGTTTTAATCGTGTCAAAGATAGTTCTGTAGATGTCAGGTTGACAGTAGGCGGAATCGTAAACATAAAGACAAAGATGTATGACGCTTATAATGAGAAGGAGCCAGTGCTCGTCGCGGGGCAAGTGTACCGGTATTATAACGTTTTTTGCCAAGATAATTTCCATATGTACCGTCACCGCGTTCTAAAGAAGGATAAAAGTATGTGCTTCCTAAGCCTACTGAGTTCCCCTCCGAGCATGCATAATTCTCTCTTAAATAATCAAAGTACAAATTTATCGTGTCTCCTTTTAACTTTTCACCAGACAGAATTTGATCAATGCTTGCATCTAAAACTCCCACCGTTCGAGCTGCCTTTGGTGGTGGTGATACACGGTTGTCGGGTTCTAAAAACCACTCTTTAGATGTGGCCAAAAAATGTGTGGAAACATATTCCCTTTCTAATGCAGCGGCACTGAACCTCTGGGAAGAGGTACTAAATGTTATTAAGTTTGTTAATATAGTTTAATGTATAGCTCAGTTTAATGTATAGCTCAGTTTTAAATGTATAGCTCAGTCTAATGTATAGCTCAGTCTCTCAATTTTTACATCTCTCTCTATTTTAGCTTCTAAAATAAAAAGAAAACTAAACGAACAACGAACGCACAGAAGACTGACCAACGTAGAATAACTAATATTACCCGCTAAAACTCTTAAATACCCCTAAAGGTCACATGACAATACCAAAGCCTCTCTATCGTGCCGTCAGAATAGCAATTTCTGACTTTATCGTTCCTGCGTCACATCGTCAGAAATTACATTTTCCAGTGATTCCACGCCATTCCTTATTTTACTCGGTATCATTTGTGGAGATCATTTCCGGTCCGGGGATCATTTGCCGGCCAATTTGGGGATCATTTGCCGGCCCGGGATCATTTGCCGGCCGGGATCATTTGCCGGCCTGTACAGGTCAGCTTACTCCGTAAAAAACTAAAATCTTAAATTAAGACGTTTTGTCTGGTTCTGAAGAAAGACGACTCTTTTATCTTAATGTAAGTTTCTTACATCTTACATTAAGATACATTTTCGTCTTAATTAAGATGTTTTAACTCTTAAATTAAGATGAAAAAGTATCTTACCTCAGAACTTCCAATTTAAGACGTTGAAAACTTAATTTAAGATGTTAAACATCTTAGTTGGGTTTGACGGGTTATTTGAAAAATTAACGGTCATCAAAATGGCGTCAATGCGATAACGACACTAATCGGTACCGACTTGTACTTGTACAAAGTAACGCAAACACTACAAATATCAGGAAAAACACTTTATTACACTAATAAATCCAACGAAAAAATACACAGAGACAAAGATAAATGAAAACATTTACGTCTTAGGTGTTTTATCCACTGCTTGCGTTGTGTTTTAATCCGCTGCTTCGGTTGAATGTTCGTTAGTTTCCATGCGGTCTCAGGTTTGAAACTATAAATGATCTCAGTTGCAGCTCCAGACGTTTTCTTGCAGCCCAAACTCCTGTCAACTTTGAAGGTTACATCGTTATAACCGATACCACACAAAAAATTGCAAACAGAATGATATTCTAGTCAGACTTGAGTTTAAAACCGGAGAAGCGCGAATAAACCTGCAGCCTATTCACTCTTGAACTGAAAATGAAGAACGCAACGCTACGCAACGTAATTTTGGATCGAAAGTAACCAATCACGAACTAGGTATGTGATTGGCAGTTAATTATCTTAATTTAAGATGCATTGCAACTTAGTTAAGATGGAAGTATCTTATCAATTTCAAAATCATCTTAAAATTTATTTAAGATGAGAAACTATCTCAATTTAAGATGCTCCTCGTCTAAAATAAGAAAATTAAGAATCCCCAATCTTAAAGTAAGAAGTCTTTCTCTTATATAAGAGGGAAGCGTCTTACTATAAAATCAATACGTCTTATTTTAAGACACATTTCAAATCTTAAATTAAGACGGATTTACATCTTATAAAGAACTAAGAGGGTGCTCGTCTTAAGTTAAGATGTCGTTGCCTTACTTAAGGGGTTATTATCTTAAAATAAGATGATCTTAGTCTGAGTTTAAGATGGTGTCTATCTTATGTGTACTTATGTAAGATGCTGAATATCTTAATTTAAGATTTTAGTTTTTACGGAGTCTCTGAACATGGAAATTCTAAAACTGTAAATGATAGGATTGACTAGAGAATTAGTGAAATGAAACACGGTGAACATGTCAACAAGAGGTAAAGGAACACACTCTGAACAAAGAAAATTAACACAGTAACCCACAGAACTTGGAAACCAAGAAACAACAGACGCAGCCATCACAATAAACAGAGTTCTGGAGAGTTTCCTGTTTTGTTCTGGTGCATTTTGTCTGTGTGGCAGGAACTCTGCAATTGAGTCTTGCTCGGACTGTCAGATAAGACACACAGATCGTTATCAAAGCTAAAACGACATAGAGCAGAGAGCAACCATCCAATGTTCGAAATCTAAGATGTGGCATACAGCTAGCAAAGTCAATGTTCCAACCGATATTCCAGCTATTGACACAAAAATGGCAGCGTAAATGTAACGTTTGATGCTTGCTGCTCGATGGCGAAGCGGCCAAATCAAAGCATATGCACGCTCCAGAGAAATGAGTACGAGGAAAAATACTGGCGCAAAAGAAAACGTTACCTGAAATGCCCCTAAAATATCTTCTATGTTAGTGCTGTTGACTCGGTAAACATACATAGATGTTATTCGCCGGCCGGGAGGTCCGTATAGGGAAAAACTGTGCCCGAGGTCTCGAGTACGGCACGAGGCCGCTGCGGCCTCGTGCCGTACTCGAGACCTCGGGCACAGTTTTTCCCTATACGGACCGACCAAGGCCGGTGAATAACGTGTTTATTTTTTTCCTACTTGGTTCTGTATAAATGCTAGAAATCTTGAAATCTTGTTTTGAAAAATCTTTTTTCACGCGCGCGCGTATTATCCCAAGGTCGCTATAAAACTACCGAATAAATAAAATTTAATCCAAATAACAAGAAACTCGGATGATTAATTTTTACACCAAAATATGTAATTACAGAAAGCTATACGTAGCTGTGAAGAACAGACGATGGAGACTCAAACGGAATTTCACCACTAAAAGCAGCTGAAATGAGAAGCTATTTCAAATTTAACACAAAAACCATTCAAAGTCGCAGCCGGCGGCAAATTTTTAGGACAATCTTCAATACTCTTGAAAGCATTTTTCGAGCAAAGCTGTTTCCTCAGTTTTCACCAATTTCATTTCTCATGTTAATCTAATTTTTACCATTCAATGGCAATTCATAATTTTCATTTTATGCGAAACCTTGACAAACTGTAAACTTGCTTTCAGTTTCGTTCAACGTACGGCACAACTGATTTAAGTTTTATAAGCTTACGTGCCGAGGATTATTTTCTGGACTACCAGTAATCACTAAGTTCTTTCTTGAATGAAACTTAACGGAAGGTATGTTTAGGAAAAAAGAGAAACGAAAAGCAAATGATTAAAACTAAGGAAATGAGTCTAAACACGGAGATTTATAATTCAAAAAATACAGAGCGCGAGTGGTGAAACTGATTTCCAAAAACAACAACAAACTCAAATTATGTCGGTTAAAATCAAATGAAAAACTCGCCTTTTGAAGAAATGCAAGCTCTTTAATTCCACTGCGTTGTTCTCCATTGACTTGACAACGGTAAGAGAGCAATATAATGTGAGAAACGGCAGTATAAAAAGCTTCTTCGCATCGACCTTCGTCCTTCGCACGTTGCTGAAATTAAAATGTTAGCGCATGCCTACGCTACGATTCCGCGGGTCTCTGACGGGTTCACTGGCAATTTTTCCCGCTCCCGGGACAAATTTTGGCTTGATTAATATGTTTTTTGTGGGTCTTACAGTATTAAACGCATTCTGGCAGTTTTACAAAGCTAAGCAAAATTTTCTACCCGAGTAAATTGCGCAGTGGTCGGAGCGGTCCGTAACTCGGGGTCCGTACTGCAGGATACGGACCGCTGAATCGCGCGCTCTTAGCCAATCAAATTCAAGGATTTGGATACGGACCGCTAAAAAAAAAATAATGTGGCATATTAAACGATCCATAAACTACTGCCCCAATTAATCCAACAAGTAGATCCGCAACAGTTAAGTTAGACTTGCCACAAGTCGACTTCTTTAAGCGACGAAGTCGCGAAAGCGAGCGACGAAGTCGCGAAAGCGAGCGACGAAGTCGCAAGACGAGCGGCGAACGCCGCGAGTTAAGTTAAGTTTATAAGAAGAAAGGAAGTTCGCTTCAGTTTGTTACGGTGCTTCCAGAAGACGAATATGGTGAAAATGTTGGCAACAAAAATGATCAGAGATTCAGCAACAGTTACACAGCGAATTACAACAGCAGCGGTGTTAGACAGTAGCAGATGATGTTTTTGTTGTTGTTAATCTGACTAAAATGGTCACAACCTTTCTTCTACTTGGCTAGTTTCTTGGGTTAGTAACTCGTTCGATATAGCTAGTCGCTAGCGCTTTTCAATTTGCTGGGCGTATTGCAGATGTTTTCGGTGTCGAATATAAATCAGGTTGAAGTAGGTAAACATTATTTAACTTTCATTTGTATTTCCTAAAGCACATTTTAATTACAACGTTTTACAAAAGGATTGTGCCTACTGAGCGAAAAATGAAATTATTTTCATACACTGCTATCAAATCCTGATGTTCATTTAACAAAAGTTTTAATATAAATAAAGCATAGGCTAACGCAATGTAAACATATGACAATCGATGCGTTTTTAATCTATTTCAAACACAGAACACGCAATTGAATATATTAGCAGCTTGAACCTGGAGTGATGTGAAATAAACTGCTGTTGGACCCAAGTCTTGTTTTCTTTCTGACCGCTCCTCAGAAGCGATAAAGTACCATGATCCCTTTACAGAATGCGTGTCGAACGTAGCTTCTCTGAAATGTCTTCTCTCTCAAATTTATACATGAAGGGTTCCTTGCTACACCAGCCTCGTAAAAACCGATTAACGTTTTGTAGTCCATTCTCATCGTAGCGACATCTTGTTTGCGTGACATAGCTGTAAATCCACCGAAATGTCAATTCATTTCCGTTATCCTTAGAACAGCCTTACTTGTTCTACAAAACCTAAACGAGGACGCACTCATTATGTCACGCAAGGCGAGATCAGGAGTCGAGAAGAAGAGAAACCCTGGGAACGAGTTTCCAAGCCGATAAGGGTTGTTGAGAGTTAAGGCTGTTATGAGAGTTCCTTCAACTCTGATCGACTATCATCACTTCGGGCCAAATAACGACTCTCAAAGAAAATGTGATGTTCCTCGAGCGCATTAGAGTCGCAGAGAGTGCACGAGAATTCGCCCAGGCCAAATGAGAGCGGATACATAGAGGATATTACACGGCGGCGCGAAGATATGAATTTTATTTTCGAGTGGTAAAAACAATATTTTTAACACGAGAAAATAAAATTCATATCTTCAAGCCACCGTGTAATGTTCTTTTTATTATATAGACAAACGACAAAAGCACAAACTTTACCGCGAACTCTTTCGTCTTCACTTGCAAGGAACTCCTTGAATAATTTTAAGTCATATGAACTTTTCTTCTTCGTGTTAACATTTTCCTACTCCTCTGTGAACGATTTCATGTCGGCTTCAGTGAATTTCACGAATCTATCGCTCGCCATTTTCAACCGGAGTTTGGCAGCTTTGCTCAAAAAGCCATGCAAAAGCGGGAAATGACGTCATCGATATCCTCACTAGTGAGGATATGGAAAATACGCCACTCGGGTCCCGGATGTAGTTTCGTATGAATTTTACGAGTGGTCTATTTTCCAGTAAAACACTCGTGTCTATATAATAATTTGTACTCTCAGCAATTCTCATCCTCTTTCTAATTTGTAAAAATTTTATACGCGTCCCCCTTCATGTATCCCCCACCATTGCCCTAGTGCCTCAACAACCTCGATTCCAGGCTCTCTCTCCTTTTCCTCCCTTGTCGTTGAGTAGAGAGACCCTGGTTGCGGCTGGTCACGTGACCACCCAGATTCTGGGTGGTAAAAAATATATTCGGAGGGAGGGGTGGTAGAGTGTTAGAGTTGTTGCTGTGACAAATCTACCATGAGAGGGTGAGAGCGTTGACCCTGAGTCGCAACTCGCAGACGCAGCAGGTCTTCAAACAACTCGCAAGAAAAAAAGCACCAAAAAAGTTTGTACATATGCTTACATGTGGTTATTCAAGCTTCTACAGGCTTTGCCAGGCCGAAGATCACTGCGATAATCTTTTCTCGGAAACTGCTTGCGTAATTCTCAGAACTGCACAACTACGAACTACGACGATCGATCGGACGTTTTACAACGGAATTTTGTCCACGGAAGAAAGCCGATCATTTCAAGAATTAAGTTTACATGTAAGCTTGGTATGTGAACAGCTTTAAGGTAACGAGTTTAAGTGATCGTTAAATTGTATTCACTGCAAAAACTGCCGATGGAAAAAAATTCCTTCGTACAATCCGTTTGACCGTTTGACATAAGCTTAATTATTTCGTGCCGTACAAGTTTGTTGATTTTCAAGGAACCGCTTCGAGCGGTTGTTGTTGTAGATTTTTTGACACCAGAAAACTATATTATGGTCAAACAAACACAGAATCAGTTAGAGAAAATAGTAAGCTACTCTTTTATCCTAAAATTTGGACTATTTCGCTCCAAATGAATTTGTAAATGAATGCCGTTGTGTTTTAATTTAGTGAGTTCGCAGGGTCAGCTGTGAACGAGCTCGCCAAGCTTTTGTGGCTCGAAAATATCCGTCACGTATACATTTTCATGTCATGAAGTTGTAAAGAATAAAAACAAACGTTCCATACAAATAGCCTGTTTCACTTTTAACATAATCTTGCCGTATAAAATGCTGTTCCATTTTGAACCAAACTCGATTTGCCCCTTCGATCCCTTGGTTAGTAATTATTGTTCACCTTGACAAAACGGCCTCAAAGACCCACCCTCCCTGCGGGGAATTGTCACGTGACCAGCCGCAACCAGGGTCTCTCTACTCAACGACAAGGGAGGAAAAGGAGAGAGAGCCTGGAATCGAGGTTGGTGCCTCAAAAGTCTCCGAGGAGAAACTACTCCAGATGATGATAATTGATTAGGTCTGTTGAGCCTATATTCGCTATGACAATTTATTGTAAGATTCGACGGAGCTCTACCCTTGGAGTCTCCGTCGAATCTTACAATAAATTGATTGATTCGTGCTCAACGTTTTTAATTGCATAAGTCACAAGCTATTTATATAAACAGTCATAACAACTGGTGCTGGCATGACGTAAGATATGATAATTATAGTCTGCTTTCTCTTAGGTCGGGAAACCCCCTAATTCGCAGCTGGTTTTGTATTTTTTCACTTTCAAAAGCGAGCTGAACTGAACGTCGCGGTAAGCAAAACTAACCTTGTGTTGTTTGTTCTCGATCTCTACCAGTTTACAATATATAAGAAGATTTATTTTATGATCACAACATAACTGGAAAATCCAACAAAGCGGTATAAATGGCAGATTCTTTAGCCGGAGCTGTTTGTGACGCGATCTCGCGTCTGTTTTGAAAAGGCGGAAGTATGAAATTGATCAAATCGTACAGTACTTCATAAAATGAATACAAAGACCATACAGATGGTAACTTGATGGTCTTTCGTGTCACGAAGAAGGGATGAAGAAGATAACAGACCAAGAAGAACAGTTTTTCTTTTAATTTGCAGCACTTTTAAAACCGTCGAAATGACAGGAAGGTCAAATGTAGATTCGGCTCATATTAAAATCAACAACAAGAACGAAATGATCGAGGACTATCCCATCTGACCGTTTGACACAAAAATGAAGTTCGCAAATAAACTGAGATGCATGCTTAGCACATTAACAGAACGTTTCTTCAGGTTTCTTCCCGGCCCTTCCGACTTTGCATCGAGTTCAAACGTTTTTGTGTATAACTCAATCTGCATTTGTGTTTGTTTTGTAGGGTATTATTAAAGACGCTGATATTTCAGTTTACCTCTTTTGGTTTCATTTTGATCAGAAGATCGAAAAACCGGGCACGGTAAGTTTTATTTCTTGCTCCAAACAGTAAGCTGGTGAAGTGACAGTTCCCCAGACAGTTCTGTATACCTGATGATATGTTCAGTAATCTAAATTTCCTCTGAGTCACAGATTGGATGACTCGCGTGACTATAAATGTGTGTTCGTTTGGAGTGTAAAGCGCAAATCAGTCGCGCGAGAAAAAAAAATGTCGAGCGAATGAACGTCCGCCGGAGGTATAACTGTGTTGAGTGAACTTTATATTTTTTAGTTTACAGGAACGTTGCTGTTGTTGACGCATATTGATTTTTGTTTCATTGTGATTACCCAACAAGATTGATGAGTATATAAAAACCTGTTTCGAGGCGCGGTGGCCAAATAGTTGTTGGACTCCGGGTTCGAGCACTGTCCGGGGTCACTTTATTACGGGAACCAGGAGTGTGAGCCAGTTTGGTTGTAGCACGTTTTTGAGCCTGAGAATATTACAGTCATTTACATTTGATTTGTACTGAAGTATAATCACACATCACACAATCATGTTTGACGATCAAATTTTGCAAAAGTCAGACTGTGCTTGGACACAGGTCCATGCTTTATTACGATGAATGAGAATAATAGATTAAAAGCTACTCAAGCTAGGTTTCTATTAATAAAGTTTTCTGCACTGCTAATTTTAGTTACAGTCTTGTATTAACCAAAGTTAAAACATGAGAGAAAAAAAAACGAATAACAGATGCATGTGATTTCTGTCAACTTACAAATCTGAATTTTTTGAAGTTGACGCTAATCCTAGATTTATACCTAATCAGATATCTCGCTATAAACAGCCAGCCCCGTAATGTTCCGTGTTTTATAGTCTTACCAACGCCCCAGGTTGATACAGAGAAATGAAAAATAATCTGTCAAAATCTCTTGGCCAAGGTACTGACTTAGCAGTACTACAGAGGTCACAGTTATGTCAGCAGTCTCGATTAGTCCTACAATGAGTCAAATTCCATATTACAGCCTTTTAAATGTCTGGATGGATAGAAGTTTTCTCAGTTTGTCAGGCACCATGCTCCACATTTTCGGCCCTAACTATCTGAGGGAACGCTTCCCATAGGTAACAGTGTTAAATATTCCGGAGTGTAAATTCAGTCCTCCTTAGATTATAAGGCAAAAGGTAGCCTGTAAATCGGCTATCGCAGTCATTTTGCAGCCACATTGGTACATTAGTGAGTAATGTGATTTCTTGTAGTTGTCTGTGGGTAGTTCTGCAGGCTCCAATCATTGCTTCCATGTTGATTTGTTCTCTCTAAAAACAGCGCGTAAACCCTTTTCCTGCACTCGTTCTAGTTTCCATGTAGCGCTGGCCCTGCAGAAATACCAGGTCAGATGGCAGTATGTTAGATATGGGAGGATAGCCTAGAATAGCTGTAATTTGGCAGAGATTGGCACTTAGTACTTGAGTCTCAACAATACACCAATTACCTGACTAGCCTTCTTGCATGCGGTAATGACTGTCACTCTAAAAACCAAAACATTGCCCTTTACTTATTCTTAGTGTCCTCACCACACCATATATAGAGTCACTTAAATAAATAGTCTATAAACAATATTAACTTTGAGTCCTAATAATCACGTGCTTTCAGCTAGACCTTACAGTCCGCATGTACACGTAAAGGGTATTTTAATTTATTTTGAACAACAACAACAACAACAACTCATCCAAGTAACTCCGTTTAAAAAGAGGCAGTTATTCAGCGGAAACTTGTATAATACGGCTGGGTATGCTGGGTATTTTTACAAGTCAGTTTTGACGAGAAAAATGCCCAGCAGTATTATACAAGTTTCCACTGAATAAATGTTTTATTATACGACATTGTTATTTCCTAAAATCTAGGCTTTCTGTAGCGCGCGGTCAGGGGGACTAAGACGAGTGTAATACGGTCTCATATTTGCACTCGTTTTGGTCCGTATTCGCACTCTAAAATGCTATGTCGTATACACTCTTTTTTTATATATATATAAGAACTTCTAATTTTCGAGCTGAGGCTGAACCAAGACCGACTGTTCTTAACATGTTCTTAAGTTACATGGTATAGAATTTCACAAAAAGATTCGAACGTGTCCATGAAAATGTATTAACATTTTATGTGATAGAAATTCATGTTGTTACTATAATAAATGTGCATTCAAGTATTTTGAGCTGATTTTAACTGCTTATTCACTGAGATATTTGAAATGTTACATTTTGTTAATTGCTTGAATGGATACTGGCAAAGAGACTCTCTTGATACTGGAATGTTGTATTCAGGGCTCGATGCAAGAAACAAGTGAATAAAAATGTTCTTAGCTAAGTCTCAACCTGGCTATGTTCTTAGCATGTTCTTAAAATTTTGGCCAATCTCAGCCTCAACGTTCTTATAAAAAAGGTTCTTATAAAAAAGAGTGTATAACACCCCTGTAACACCTGTAACAGCGTGTAACACCATGTAATACCGTGTAAACACCTGTACCACCCTGTAACACCGTGTAACACCCTGTAACACCTGTAACACCGTGTAACACCTGTAATAATATACATTAAAAAATTACTCCATTCTGATTGGCTAAGCTCTTCGATCGCGGAAAAAGCTTTTTCGTTCGTACAGGGAACGCTTGCTACGCAGGCTAAGTTGTAACACGAGTGCAATTACAAATTGGATCTGATTGGCTTAGAAACAATAGAAACCAACGAGAGCCAATCAGATTAAAGCCGTTTCTACGGCAACATATTGGCGGAAAATTTCAGATTAGACGAGGAGAAAAAAATGGCCGGGGTTTTCAGTAAACAACGATTTGGTTTTGCAAAGTAAAACAACAATAGAACCAACTGAAAAAATTATTCTAAAACCCAAACAGATTTTGGAGCACCCGAGGTTTGAAAACCGGCCATCCAGTTGTTGTATTTGTAAACGCCGAGCTTTCAAAATCGAGTCCTGATCAGTATTCAGGTTGAACATTTGCTCTTTTGTAGTATAGACCAATGTAAACCGAGTTTTTGCTTTAAGAGTGTTTGAAAATAATCCTTGCACGTCCTCGAGTTTACAGTTCTTGTTTGAATTTGCGGGAATTTGACAAGCATTTGCATTGTATTTCAACCAATCAGTTGAATGAAGATTAAAAGCGCGCGCTGTCTCGCGCTGACGTTTGACTGGCTTTTATTTTCTGTCTTTCGCTCGTTTTCTCTTATTTTTTTTCATGTATATTATTAACAAGTAATCACATGATTTTTCTCGTGCAATTTGGAATAAATAAGCAGTTGTAAATTTTTCAAAGACTACAAATTGCACTCGCCCTACGGGCTCGTGCAATTTAGTAGCCTTTGAAAATGTACTCGTGCTTATTTATTCCAAATTGCACCCGAAATCATGTGATTACCTATACTAGCACCTGTAACACCGTGTAACACTGTGTAACACCGTGTAACACCTGTACCACCCTGTAACACCTTGTAACACCGTGTAACACCGTGTAACACCGTGTAACACCGTGTAACACCGTGTAACACCTGTAACACCGTGTAACACCGTGTAACGCTGTGTAACACCTGTAACACCGTGTACCACCCTGTAACACCGTGTAACACCCTGTAACACCTGTAACACCGCCGGTAGCACATGTAACACCGTGTACACCATGTAACACCGTGTAACACCATGTAACACCGTGTAACACCATGTTAACACCGTGTAACACCATGTAACACTGTGTAACACCTGTAACACTGTGTAACACCGTAAAAAACCGTGTAACGCCCTATAACGTGTTTTGTATTTCTTCAGTATAAGGCTTACAGAAGAGAGCATCATGTACAACATATGCGAAGCTCTGGAAGCCCTCTTTATAGCCGCAGTTGTCGCTGCATTCCTTCTCAACACCGGTCGCAGTCTAAAGGCCATCGAGTTTATGTAAAGAATGTTTGATTCTCCTAAATGATAAATGCCAGGGAATGCAAGACGAACGGGCCAAAATAGTTTTATTGTGGTATCTATTGTACAATATCCAGGGCGTACTCTGTTATCGCTGATTACACAAATGCAATCCAATACGGAATAAACTTCTTACCCTATGCCCCGAAAGAGCCGATGTTGCCATACAAATGGCAGAAATGAATAAGAGTCAAAATAAACATACCCAAGCAAAAGAACTTTATGAGAAAGCAATCAATATCTTGATTAAAATTGGCGACAGAGAGGGAGAAGCAAATGCTTACGGAAAACTCGGAGCTATGCTGTATCACCTTGGAGAACTTAACAATGCTAAAGAATATATGGAGAAATCGCTTGGAGAAAGCACTTGTGATCAAAAAAGTCATTGGGGACAAAGCAGGAGAAGCAACATGTTACGGAAACCTAGGAAATGTGTTTGAATCTCTCGGTGAATATCTAAAGGCTAAGGAATATCTTGAGAAAGCACTTGTGATCAGAAAAGCCATCGGGGACAAGGAAGGAGAAGCAGCAGATTACGGAAACCTAGGAACTGTGTTTCAATCTCTCGGTGAATATATAAAGGCTAAGGAATATTACGAGAAAGCACTTGTGATCAGAAAAGCCATCGGGGACAAGGAAGGAGAAGCAGCAGATTACGGAAACCTAGGAAATGTGTTTGAATCTCTCGGTGAATATCTAAAAGCTAAGGAATATCTCGAGAAAGCACTTGTGATCAGAAAAGCCATCGGGGACAAGGAAGGAGAAGCAGCAGATTACGGAAACCTAGGAACTGTGTTTGAATCTCTCGGTGAATATCTAAAGGCTAAGGAATATCACGAGAAAGCACTTGTGATCAGAAAAGCCATCGGGGACAAGGAAGGAGAAGCAGCAGATTACGGAAACCTAGGAAATGTGTTTGAATCTCTCGGTGAATATCTAAAGGCTAAGGAATATCTTGAGAAAGCACTTGTGATCAGAAAAGCCATCGGGGACAAGGAAGGAGAAGCAGCAGATTACGGAAACCTAGGAACTGTGTTTGAATCTCTCGGTGAATATCTAAAGGCTAAGGAATATCTTGAGAAAGCACTTGTGATCAGAAAAGCCATCGGGGACAAGGAAGGAGAAGCAGCAGATTACGGAAACCTAGGAACTGTGTTTCAATCTCTCGGTGAATATCTAAAGGCTAAGGAATATCACGAGAAAGCACTTGTGATCAGAAAAGCCATCGGGGACAAAGAAGGAGAAGCAGCAGATTACGGAAACCTAGGAACTGTGTTTCAATCTCTCGGAGAATATCTAAAGGCTAAGGAATATCACGAGAAAGCACTTGTGATCAGAAAAGCCATCGGGACAAGGAAGGAGAAGCAGTAGATTACGCAAACCTAGGAAATGTGTTTCAATCTCTCGGTGAATATCGCAATGCGGAAATAAATCTCAAGAAGGCACTTTCTATAAGTAAAGATGTCGGTCACCGTAAACATGAGTTTATCCTGCTATTGTAATCTTTCAATGGTGGCGATATTGCAAGGAAAGCCAATCCAGGAAGTGTATCACTGTCTGTTTCGAAGCATTGAGAAATGCGAAGATTTGCGAGATTTTCTTGTTGACAACGATCAATTTAAGATATCTTTTTCAGATCTTCACATTTCCCCCTACCAAAATCTTGCTGCATTGTTATGCGCCACTGGCAATACTGATAAGGCTCTTTATGTTGTAGAGCTAGGACGGGCTAGAGCCCTGGCAGACTTGATGGCAGCTCAGTACTCTGTTGAAAAGCAAATATCATCTGATACGCAATCATGGGTTGGCATTGAAAGTATCATGAAGAAAGAAAGTAGCTGTACTTGTCTATACATCGCTTACTATGGTCAAAATATTTTCTTGTGGATTCTCAGAACAAGCGGTGTCATTACTTTCAAAAGAATATCAGTCAATGAAGACTTTGTTCACGCCGGATCAGTTTCTGATTTGGATAAATTTTTCTCTAAAAGCTTTCGCAGCTTTGGTATTTTACCCAAGGATGAATGCGAAGATCGATCTTTTAATGGCATTAAACCTAAATGGAAATCATCCCAGCAAGAGAGCTCATCAGCTTTGCGACAACCAGTGGATGAGAATTATGAAAAGGAAATCCAAGATCGTGAAACTTTGTTCTACAAAATGATCATCGCTCCTGTGGCCGATTTACTTAAGGAGCCCGAAATCATCATTGTTCCTGATCGCCTCCTTGTACCAAGTTCCATTTGCAGCATTAATTGACGAAAGTGGGAAGTTTTTATCAGAGACTTTCAGGATCCGCATCGTTCCATCGTTGACGACTCTCAAGCTCATTCAGGACAGTCCAGCAGACTATCACAGTCAGACTGGTGCACTGATAGTGGGGAATCCTGAGGTTGGTCGGGTATTTTACAAGGGATGTCTTACAAACTTCGTACCATTGCCTTGTGCAGGAAAAGAAGCAGAGATGATCGGGCGACGACTGGGTGTTCAGCCTTTGCTAGGAGAGCATGCAACCAAGCAGGCGGTACTTCAAAGGATACAATCAGTGGGTCTGATACATTTTGCTGCCCATGGTAACGCCGAAAGTGGAGAAATTGCCCTAACACCTTTACCGCACTACTCATCAGATTCCACAAGAGGAAGACTACCTATTGACAATGTTGGACATTTCAAAAGTTCAACTGCGGGCCAAACTGGTAGTACTTAGCTGTTTGTCATAGTGGCCGAGGACAGATCAGAGCCGAGGGAGCTGTTGGAATCGCTCGAGCGTTCTTAGGATCCGGTGCACGCTCGGTGTTGGTGGCACTGTGGGCCCTGGAAGACAAAGCAACGGAGCAGTTGATGAGTAGTTTCTACGAGCACCTTGTTGGTGGAGAAAGTGCCAGTGAATCCCTTCACGAGGCCATGAAGTGGACGAGAGCTAACGGCTATCCTAAGGTTTGCGACTGGGCACCTTTCATGCTGATTGGAGATAACGTGACATTTGAATTTGAAAAGAAAGGTATGTTTAATTTAGAACAGAAAAAGGCCTTTTATAATTTGGTTTTAAGAAATCAATTAACTGCGCGATAGAATAATCATAATTTAAGACTATCTTATATTTATAACAAGGAATACTTGTACTGAATTAGCCCCACACGGTACGGACAGGATAGTACCTATTCTATCAGTTGGTGCTCGATAGTAAACATCCAGTACGTGTTAGAGATACGTCGTCATGTGTTTAAACCGCCCTCGTTGACGCTGTACCCTCCTCCCCATTGCGACGGCGATCTGCCTGCAAACTGAGGTCATACTGCCTCTTTTGCATGTGCGGAAATTGTTGTCATTCCATATATTGTTATGTCCGTGTGCACCATTGACATACAGCACAGTAAACACATTTTCTAATTACTGTTTGATGTTTAATTAACTACCTTTTTTTCAGAGGAGATTGGAACATGCATTCTCGTGAACTCCCTACTTGCAATTTTGTTATGTCATGCTTGTATAATTAATTGAAAGTTATTTTTTAGGGCTTCTTTCCGTTATGATAAACACAGCCCAAAATCACAAAAAATCGAAAGAAATACAAGAACAACAACGACGAAAAATAGTATTTTCGTGCTGGGATAACTGAGGAGAACTATTGCTGAAGATATAATCTACTACCTTTATAGAAATAAGAAATAGGCCACACTTTTAACACAATACTGAATCTTACCACTTATGAATCTTCTCCGTTTGTTCGTTTTGTTTTGTTATTCTTTTAGGAAAGAGGACCCGATTAATGGAGGACTGGAGTCAGACGTAAAGCAAACAATAACCTGAGAAACGTATTTCAAGTTTCTCAAATCGAAAATACTTCAATTTTATGACATGATGTTTAATATTAGTATGCGGCCATTGTCCGAAAAATACATCTTGTATAATGACCGATAGCGGACAAAATATCAAACTTTCTTGCAATGCATTTAATTAGCTAGTCATGCATTTTTAATTGAATGTATAAAGACTTCGTGAGAATAATTATACACATTTTAAATATTGTTTGAAAGCGCGGAAAACGCGAACTTGTGAGTTAAAATTAATTGAAGGACCAGCTTATAAAAGGAGGAAACCCTTGGACAAGATTTATTTTTATGTATAGTTAAAATACCAAAGTTATAAAACATATTCTACAGTTGAACTTTCCTGTTCATTTGTAAAACGGTTGAGAACGTAGTACCAATAAGTAAAGGTAAGGAAAGTTAACGTTTCCACTAGAATGTCGGGTTAGAATATTCTCACTAGCTATCCTGAATTTCAGCCGTCTTCTCTGGTCGATTACTTGTCTCTCTCGGGAGTAAGCGACCGGAGGAGACGGCGAAAATTCAGGATACTGATATTCTCACGCCATTCACTGAAATTAATAGTTATTGCACAGTGTAATTTTCTGTAAGTAGTCAAAACAATGGAGAGAATTAGAAAACCTTAATGAGGTGAGAATTTACTGAAGCATCTCTAATAGTTAAAAAACAAACACAAAATGCCAGCAGTAGTCGTTCCAGTTTTACAATAAAGCCAGAACCTTTTTTAAACTTCTAAAACTTGTTGGTTATTTAGTATCGCTATATTCAAACGGTTCTATTGTGTTCCAGGCACGTGGTTGTAATTAAATAAAAAACAGAGACTTGTTTGAATGGTAAATTACTAAGGATTCTTGTAAGAAACTACTGTGAGTAGGGGGGGGGGGGGGGGGGGGGGGACTCCCATATGAATGTGACGGGATTCTCATCGTCTCGTTTAGTGTGGTGTAAATTACGGATTTTGGTATCACTTAGGATTTTCAGGACGGAATTAAGGTATCGTTTAGGGTTGCACGCGAAGAAATTAAACTGAAAACATCGTCATACTGTAAAAGCCATTCCTTTCAGTCTAGCCCTACGGTTACGACGTATTTGTTCTACCGACGAAACATTCCAGACTCGCGCTGCTCAATTAAGAACATACCTCCTCAAATGAGGATATAACCGAAACTTCCTTACCAGACAAATACAACGCGCTACCGACATTCCCGCGGACTTACTTTACAAACCAAAGACACCAACAACCTAAACGTATACCTTTTATAACTACTTTCAATCCATCACTTCCACACATCTCTAACATCATAAAAAAACATTATAATTTGCTCCTCTCTTCTGACCGCTGTAAAAAACTTTTCAACACATGCCTCTTGTAGCCTTTAGACGTTCCTCTAACCTACGTGACTTACTAGTTACAGCTAAACTCCCTTCTAACTCGACTAATACCCATCTACAACTCCCTTCCGGTTCTTTCCGTTGTGGAAAGAATTGCGCTACTTGTCCTTACATTTCTGATGGACTTACTAACTATACTTTCTTCTCTACTGGACAAACTCACTCTATCAAATCTAACCTTACCTGTAACACCAAAAATCTAATTTACATGATTCAATGTAACCGCTGCAATTTACAATACATAGGAGAGTCTAAACGACGCTTAAAAGACAGATTTAATGAACACCGCCGTACCATAGATAACCCTAATACCAAATCTAAACCTACTACAGTCGCTGAACACTTTCTCTCCTCTTCTAATCACACTGCTAACGACATGCAATTAATCCCATTGAAAAATATTTTCTAACAGAGACTCAATACGTAAGGCCAGGGAAGCTTTTTTAATCACAAAAGCTAGAACACTTGAACCCCATGGCCTTAACATCCGCGAAGAAAGATATTAGATATTTAGTTTCCCTACATTATTTTATTCTATTGTTTTACTGTCAATCTTTGTTATCTCTCTGACGTATTTCGTTATTACGCAAAAACTGTTAGTAGCTACTATATAACACGTATATCAATGTAAAAATTTCCTCATTGTACCTGAAGAAGACTGGTTTGGCCAGTCGAAATATAGTACTTAAAAAACTTAAAAATCTACGTTGTATCGGTCTCTGCTTCTACAGTATATTTCACTTGTTTTAGCCGATTAGATCACTTGTTGATCCAACGTACACCAGCAGGATTGTCGTCCACGGTTGCTTGCTTGAAAATTTTGTCTCATACTGTATTGGTAGTCTCATTACCGCAGATCGATTGCAACTAATTAAAGTCACTCTAACTCTTGTTTGTCTGTCTCTTTTAGAATGGTATCTTTTAGCGGGTAAAACAAAGCTTGAGTCACGCCCAGATTGGTCTCTATTAGGGGTTTAATTCAAAATGTCCGACGAACATCCCCGTCACTTTCATATGGGAGTTCCCCCACCCCCTCGCCCCCCCCCCCACGCGTCAAATTGCATGAAGGGTTCCTTTGTTACAGGACAGTCTCGTCAAAGCCGATCGGCGTTTTGTAGTCAATTCTCATCGCAGCGACATCTTGTTTGCGTAACAGCTGTAAATCCACCGAAACGTGGACTCATTTCCATTATCCTTAGAACAGCCTTACTTGTTCTCCAAAACCTAAACGAGGAAGCACTCAATTACTATTTACTGTGAAACCACAAGATGTCGCGGGAGAGGAGGTCAAGATTTGGTAACGGTCCTATTTTTGGAACGATCCCGTCCAATTTGGGAACCGTTTCCGGTCCCAAATGTCACCTGCGCAATGGCAATTTTCACTCTGGTCCGAAACCGATTCTCAAATTCTGCGCATGATGAACTGATAGAAATAGCTGATTTCTCATCTCGATCCGGTAGTACCGGTGTCCCCGGTGGTCCCGTGTGAACAGACCCTCATAAAAGTAACGGTCCCGTGTGAACAGACCTGGTCCGGTCCGGTCTCGGCCCGAGTTTGCATAATAACACCTATTGTGGTATGCCTCGTTCTACAACACACGTAAATATCTATATTATATTTAAAATGTGTTGTGAACAAGGTATGACTTAATAGCGTTGTTTTGACGTGTCAGGCCAAGCATCGCGAGCTTCATAGTTCCGTCAATAAAGATCACGTGGTTAAGCAGGAAATAACTGTCAAAAGTGAAGTGAAGTGTGAAGATGGAGTCAGTGTAAAGTTGCTTTATTAGAAATTTCAGTTTCCATTAATTTCCAGTGTCGGGGCTGATTTGAGCAGAAACATACTGACAAGGTATATACAAACTGTATTTAATGACATGCTTTAATAGCGGTTGGTTTTCACTAACCAACATGGCTGCTAAGGTCTTTGACATTTGAGTCTCACAGAACTGAGTGCATATGCTCTACAGATCGAATAACACACAAAGCCTGCCTGTGGTGGAACATGAGTCATTCTTTCCTCCACCCATAAAGGTCACGTGATTACACAGGAACTAACTGTCAAAAGTGAAGTGGGATTCAGAGAAAAGTTCAGTTTCAGTTTCTATTGCGTCTGATTTTGAAGGTTTCACGCTCAGGCGCTTGGTGAAGAACAGGAACGCAAACGCGGAAGTAACCATCAGTGTCGGGGCTGATTTGAGCAGAAACACACTGACAAGGTATATACAAACTGTATGTAATTACATGCTTTAATAGAGGTTGGTTTTCACTAGCGACAGAACCCAGGCCAAACAAGGATGAGAGAGACTCTCATTCGCTCTCATCGAATTTGAACCTGCCCTCAAATTTTTCTTGAGAGTTTTCGAGTAATAAGAATAGTGATGAGAGCAGCGACATAGACATAAGACAATGAGGCATTTTAAAGATTAAGCCCTTCTGTAAAGTGAGACTTTTACGAAATTTGTACTATATCTATATCGCGACTGTCTGTTTATCTATTATTGCAGACTTTGATCTTTAGGGAAAGAAGGAAAGAGCTAAAAACTAGCATATAACCAATCAACCAGTACCGCCGGTGTCTGTTCAAGTAAGTGGTACACTTGTATTTACTCAGCATTTTCATTCCCAAGAGCGATGAACATCTTTTTTCTCCTTACAAGATCAATGCAGCTTTGTCTTGATGTATCACCAAATTCTCAGAACTAACGTAAAATAATCAGTAAGGAGAATTTATTCTTTGATCTTGGAATTAAAAGAGTTTTAAAATATATTGAGTACTTTAACTTAAAAGACAATTGGTCAGGCTGAGAGATAAGACAGCGTTTGCGTTTGCAATCCAATAAATAGAAACATCACTGTCAACACTTGTTGATTTTTGGCTTCGAAACAAAAACTTTAAGCTCTAGTAACAACTGTATTCAAATAAATATGACTCAAACAGTTGGAAAATGTGGACGTTTGTATGATGATAAGTACAACTGGAACGTCACTGGAACGTATGGGTTGGTTGGTTTTATCAGAAACTGAAACATTAAAAAATATATTTGACGACGGCGTGGAATGATATACGAATTTCAGTAAGAATTACTACCAAATAATGTAATGAACACAGCTGGCCATCAAGGGAAAGCCTCTAATTTTATGCCTGGTTGGTAATATTTTTCATGGATCTTTGTTCAATCTGAAGCATTCCAAATAAGTGTTTTTCCTTTTTTCTGAGATTGAACGTTTCATATCTTTACAATGTTTATCACTCAGTTTGTTGGTCCGCCTTAATAACTTTTCTTTGTTCACTTGTGGACCGAGGCGAACATTAATTGCAACAGAGAATGTTGACTAGTCATGAGTCGCAGACCGTAACCAGTACAATGTCATTTATACCACAATACTAAGAAACTTGTAGTATCGCGACTGTCCGTTTACTATTATTGCAGATTTTGATCTTTAGGGAAAGAAGAAAAGAGCTAAAAACTAGCATAACCGATCAACCAGTACCACCGGTGTCTGAACATGAGTCATTCTTTCCTCCACCCATAAAGGTCACGTGATTACACAGGAACTAACTGTCAAAAGTGAAGTGGGATTCAGAGAAAAGTTCAGTTTCAGTTTCCATTGCGTCTGATTTTGAAGGTTTCACGCTCAGGCGCTTGGTGAAGAAGAGCAACGCAGAAGAAACGATCAGTCGGGGCTGATTTGAGCAGAAACACAAGAAGGTATATACAAACTGTATTTACTTGCATGCTTTAATAGTGGTTGGTTTTCACTAGCGACAGGGCTCGACAGAACACAGGCCAACGAGGATGAGAGAGACTCTCATGTGCTCTCATTGAATTTGAACAAAATATTTCTTGATAGTCGTCGGGAGTTTTCTCTCGTTTGGCTCAGTCAAGGTGACGATAGTCGAAGAAAACTCTTATGAGAACCACCTCTATGCAACTCTCATCCTGCGTTCGGCGCGGGCCGCTAAAAATAGCGAGGACAGCAGCGAAATCATATAAGTGCACTGAGAGCAAACATAAGAAAAAAGAACACACATTTTCTTATGTTGTCCTCACTAGGAATCGCTGCCGCATCAGCACAAGGAGAACGAACAGTTTTGTTTTGCTTATGCTTAGGCAGCCGAGATTCCTAGTGAGAAAAATATACGAAGAATGAGCGCGTTCGTTGTTCTTATGCTTGTGCTGCGGTTTATGCTCATGTCGCTACTGCCCTCACTATTCCTAAACGTATGCTTATGCGTGTGCTTATGTCGCTCGTGAAAACCAACATTAACAATGTGACAACAGCATTGCATTTTTTAACAAGTCCTAATGTTTTTTTGAAGATGAATCTACTTCTGGAAAGTGAAACTTTTAAGAAACTTGTACTATCGCGACTGTCCGTTTATCTATTATTGCAGATTTTGATCTTCAGGGAAAGAAGAAAAGAGCTAAAAACTAGCATAACCGATCAACCAGTACCGACGGTGTCTGTTCAAGTAAGTGGTACCCTTGTATTTACTCAGCATTTTCATTCCCAAGAGCGAAGTACTCCTCGAAATTTCTGGCGGGGGTGTGTTTTTCGCTTCTTTAAACCCTTACCACCCGTTTTCATACCAAAATACGCCGGATTTCCCTACCCAATTTCATACCTGACCCAGTTTTCAACTGAGCAAAATGGCAAAAATTTCATGATATCCTATTTCAGACAAGCAGGCAAAACATGCCCAATTTGAGACCAAAATATTCACAATTTATACCCGTTTTCAGACGAAAATGACTCAAAAACCATATCCTTTGAAGAGGCACACTGACCTACAGGGGAGTACCCCCGGGACTGGTACAGAGTCTGTGACTGGTCATGAGTCGCCTAATACCCAGTACAAGGTCATTACTAAAAGCATGAACATATCTTTTCCTTTCTTTTTTCTGTTCTTTTGATTTCTTTAGGAATCAAACACCTATTTTTTCTAAATTTTGAGGAACATTAAACGTGGTGAAAAACGAATGATAATTTTAGCATAAAATAGGCGAAACAAGAATTAAGACAAGTGAGAGAAAGCTAAATCACATGATAGCGATGGAAAGTTCTAGAAGTTTCATCCAGCCGATCCTGGCTATGAATGACTTGTAATCACGGAATGCCAGTTCGGAATGTCAGATAAACGTCGAAGAAATCTTCGGAAATTCCAAAGTTTAATTTAAAATCTGCTAGAAGCAAATCATTAAAGTGTGTAGCGAGGAACGTGTCGGGATGTATTAACTCGCTGAGGTCAAAGTGGCTGTGTTTAATTTAAGCGACCTTTAAAGTGAGAAACGAAAATAATTCGGAAATAATATGCTAACTTACCACATGCATTTCACGAGTATCGCATAATTTCAAGAAATCTGGGTCAATTCCGAAATTTGCAAAGAACAAGATTTACGCCATAACGAGGCTAAAGTACACATGGGAGGGAAAAGCCAAGACGGCTCATATTTATATCCAAATGAACACAACGAGTATTCAGAAGCACCAAGCGGAGGACCGGTATGGGGGGGGGGGGGGGGGGGGAACTCCGCAGAGACTCTGCTCCTCAATCCTACAACCCCGTGAGGGGTAGGGGGAGCATAGATGGGGGCTCATTTTGTTATAACTATAGTGAAATGAGCGCATTTTCACTTGTTTTGATTTCTTATGAATCTAGTTGGCTACGTTTTTTAGATCATTTTAAGAGATTTAAAGGAGGAATAGCAGAAAGAAAATAATTTTTGGAACACCAACAGACAGTTGATACCCACGCGGGTGCTCTTGCGTGGTTATCAACTTTCTGTTGGTGTCCATCTACTAATTTCCAAATTTTAATTTTAAAACTACATTAAATCTTCAATATATCTTATTTCCCTAAATTTTACAACTCCTTTGAGAAAAGCTATTTCCTCCCAAAATACCCCCAAATCACCCAAAAATTTACAAAACACCCCATAATATAGATTCATGTTTTGAGCATAGAGTTTTTGGACTGCTTGAAACGTGAACGAGATATTTCCATTAAGCCCATGTTAAGTGGCGGAAAAAATGGCATTCAGGTGGACCCCCGCCTCAAGGAACCAGAAGAAGAAGTCTTTTATTTCTAAATTGTCGTAAAATTAATTTGTCTTTCGAAAGAGAAAGCTCATTAAGTTTCTAGGAGGTTACGTTAGAGATTATTTTGATGACAATATTGTACGAAGCAGAAATAACTTACTTTCGCTTTCATATGATTTCAAAGGACACGACGTCGCCGGACTGGATTGCTGGCTTGTTAGACTCTTAACTTGTGTAGCTACTTGTAGCTCAGAAAGTGAACGTCAGTTGACAGAAGCCCGACGAGTTCGAGTAAGTACATATCAAGACTTGTCATTATGTGATCGTATAATAAGGGAAAGCAACAAAAATGAAAATGAAAAATGAAATGCCCAGAATGTTTGTTTGATAATTTTATAATAGAGTCTGTAAAAACAATGTCATGCTCCATTAACAATTTAAAAATTCCGTTTTCTGTCTTTGCTTGGCTCGGTGACATTTCAGTGATTTATGAAACGGAATGTTTTTTTCTTGCCTTGCCTTGCCTTGCCTTGTATTTTGTTACACACATTTTCAGAGTCTGAAACTAAATTGCTCAAAAATGAATGAAAGTATCAACTGATAAACCGAATCATAGTTACAAGCACCCATCTATTGCTAGTCCTTTTCTGTAGGTCAACTCGATCGATGTTATGTCATTATAAAAACACGCACCGACATTTTTCGTTGAATTCAACTTACGAAAAAAAAACCTCGACTGCACTGAACAGGCAGGATGGTTAATTCCTTCGGTCGGTTCAGCCCTGGTGTCAACATACAAATTCTCCTTATCGATCTCCATACATTCCTTATAAGACCAATTGGGAGAATTTGTGACAGTAAATACATTTTCATTTCGGTGATCATTCCGTTAATTCTCCTGACCTGCATGCTAGATGAAATATTTTTGAGGAGAAAAAAGGCACAAAGGAACGATTAGTTGGTTTTTATCAGAAACTGCAACATTGTAAAATATGATTTCGGCGTAGAATAATATACGAATTTCAATAAGTATTATAAAGGACACAGCTGGCCATCAAGGGAAAATAAAGCCCCTATTTTTCTGCCTGGTTGGCAACATTGCTCATGCATCTTTGTTCAATCTGAAGAATTCCGATTACGTTTTTTTCCTTTCTTTCTGAAATTGAACGTTTCGTATCTTCACAATGTTTATCACTCAGTTTGTTGGACTGAGACAAACTGACTGCTATAGTCGCAGACCGTAACCTGTACAACGTCATTACCACAAGCATGCACATTTTAGCTTTTGATAGTTTCTTTCATGCCTTTATTTTCTTTTAATCTCTTTGGGAGTCAAACCATATATTTTTTATAAATTTTGAGGAACATTAAACGCAGTGAAAAACGAATCATAATTTTGGCATAAAATAGGCAGGGAAGTCGATAGCGATGGAAAATTCTAGAACTTTTATTCAGCAGACCTTTTTGGTGATCCTGGCTACAGTTTGGATGACTTGTAATCACGGGATGCCAGTTCGGGTATATCGTATAACGCTTTACTCGCACATTTTAACTTTCAGTTTCCTTTGGCTTGCAATAAATTGGGTTCAGGACATTGCCAGCCGAACATCGGAGAAAACAGACGAGATTCTAGATCTGTAGTGTGCACTGCTTGAAATCACAGGCGCAACAAGTAAGTACATGTTACATTGCTAAAAACAAATCACTAAAGACAGTCAAGACAGTCAAGTGTGTGGCGAGGAATGTGTATTTACTCGACGATGAGATCAATGTGGCTGAGTTTATGGAATCAGAAGAAGAAATCTGAAGTCTTTAATTTCTAAAATTGCTGTAAAATTCATTTGTCAGTCGAAAGAGAATTGGCTCAGTATATTTCTAGGACATAGCTTTAGAGAGTTTTTAGAGGACACTTACATTGATGAAGCCGGAAACTAACTTATTTTTGCTTTCAGATGAATTCAAAGGACACAACGTCGCCGGACTGGATTGCTGCTTGTTAGACTCTTTAAAACTTGTGTAGCTACTTGTAGCTCAGAAAGTGAACGTCAGTGGACAGAAGCCCGACGAGTCCGAGTAAGTACATATCAAGACTTGCGTATAATAAGGGAAAGAACAAAAGTTCATCAACATCAATCTATCAGTCATCCCCTCAGTTTCGTTATTGTACGTTTTAATATCTGTATTTCATAACTTAAAACTCTGAAAACTGTACATGTAGAACTGAATACTGTTGATGTCATTTATATCGCTTGTTTCGAAAATATGCGATGGATAGTGTTAACCCGAAGTAAAATGTCCAAAAATGTGTTTGATAATTTAGAGTCTGCAAACATTGTGATGCATCAGCCATTTAAAATTCCGTTTCCTGTCTTTACTTGGCTCGGTGACATTCCAGGAACGATTTATGAAACGGAACGTTCTTTAATTGCCATGTATTTATTACACACATTTTCAGAGTCTGAAACTAAATAACTCAAAACTTTGATAAAGTGAATCTCAGTTACAATCAGCCATCTACTGTGGCTTTTGCTGTACATGAAGAGTGAACTCGATGATGTCATGTCATTAATCACGCGATCACCACAC